>VWZI01015288.1:67608-184431 GCA_013396835.1 Psilopogon haemacephalus
AGGCCCGACCTGAGGAGATGCTAACCGGCTGCGGGGAGCGGCCCCGGGCCGGCCCTCCCCGGCGTCGCCCGGTGCCATCGCGGGGCTCCGCAGAGCTGGTAGCGAGACACGCCCCGGGCTCTGCCTTGCAGGTGCAGCGGGCCCCGGGGATGCTCGATGCACCGTGCCCAAGGGGCACTCGCCGCTCTCCCCAGCCCGCTGCCCCCGAACCACCACGGCACCTTGTGGCCATGTGGCAAGGGCTGCACCGGCACCACAGGCGAGGCCCGTGGGTGGTGGTGGTGGTGGTGCTGCTGCTGCTGCTGCTGCTACTGCTACTGCTGCTGCTGCCTCACCCAGGTGCACCACAGCTCCTGCCTGGGCCCCCGTGGAGCTCTCACCCAGATGCCCATGCAGCTTCTGCCCGGGTGCTAGTGCAGGTCGTGCCCAGATGCCCATGCAGCTCTTATCCAGGTGCCAGTGCAGGTTGTGCCCAGATGTCCATGCAGCTTCTGCCTGGGTACCAGTGCAGGTCGTGCCCAGATGTCCATGCAGCTTCTGCCTGGGTACCAGTGCAGGTCGTGCCCAGATGTCCATGCAGCTTCTGCCTGGGTGCCAGTGCAGGTCGTGCCCAGATGCCCATGCAGCTTCTGCCTGGGTGCCAGTGCAGGTCGTGCCCAGATGTCCATGCAGCTTCTGCCTGGGTGCCAGTGCAGGTCGTGCCCAGATGCCCATGCAGCTTCTGCCTGGGTGCCAGTGCAGGTCGTGCCCAAATGTCCATGCAGCTTCTGCCTGGATACCAGTGCAGGTTGTGCCCAGATGCCCATGCAGCTCTTACCCAGGTGCCAGTGCAGGTCATGCCCAGATGCCCATGCAGCTTCTGCCTGGATACCAGTGCAGGTTGTGCCCAGATGCCCATGCAGCTTCTGCCCGGGTGCCAGTGCAGGTCGTGCCCAGATGCCCATGCAGCTCTTACCCAGGTGCCCACGGAGCTCTTCCCTGGGTGCCTGTGCAGCTCTTGCCCTCCCTGACTTTGCAGCTGTGGGCAAGCGTTTGCCACCGTTATTTATCACCTGTTGGGGAGGAAGGGGCAGAGCTGAACGTTCTGTGCCCAGCAGTTTGCCCTCATCCTGATGAGCCTCCCCTTTATCCCAAAAAGCACTTGCTAGGCACAGGCCAATCTGCCTCCCTCTGGCAGCAGTGCGTTTGGTTGTTGGGAGGAGAAGAGAAGGTGAGTGCAATGTTAACCACGTTGCCAGCCAGCGGTTTGTAGGTCAAAAAGCTTTGTTCAGCCTGTGCTGGCAGTGTGCTTGGTGCTGTAGTAAATGAGAGGAGAGAAGCTGTCCTGGTCCCATGGGTTTGCAGTTAAAGTGGGACGAGACAAATTGGCCTGGGTGCCAGAGTGCCATCAGCTGTCGGGGTGTCCAGGGTACTGTGTGACAGTGCTTGGTTTGAAGGGATGAGGGCATGAAAGGTGGGGGAGGAAAGGCTGGGGAGGGTGAGAAAAGAAGAAGATGGGTCAGGATCAGGCCCTGGGGGCTGTTGCCATCATTCAGCAACAGCACTTTTGACCTGAGGGTTTGGATAGAAGAGCTCAAGGGAGCTGGGGCTGGAGTGGTTTGAAGGCAGCTGGAACCCTGTGGGAATCCCCCTCCATTTTTCTGGGGCAGCAGATGACAGCAGCTATGCAGGAAACATCCAGAGTGGCTGGAAGTGCCCTGGCATGACATGGGAGCCATTCCCAGGGCCTTGACTCTTGGCTAGGAAAGATAGCAGGTTTAGCAGCCCCTCTCCATGAATCTCATTGAGCTTCAGGTCCTTCAAAGAACCTATGACAAGCCAGTGGGAATTTCTGTCCTGGCCAGGCGAGGTGGAGCCAGTGCCCCTTGGACATGGCATGGGAGCCATTCCCAGGGCCTTGGCCCTTGGCTAGGAAAGATAGCAGGTTTAGCAGCCCCTCTCCATGAATCTCACTGAGCTTCAGTTCCCTCAAAGAACCTAGGAAAAGCCGGTGGGAATTTCTCTTCTGGACAGGCGAGGTGGAGCCAGTGCCTCTTGGAGCCTTTCCTGTACCCTGGCATCCAAAGAACTTGCAAACACAGCTGTGTTTGGGAAGCAAAAGCCTTCCACATCTCAATGTTGTCTTGATTTTGATTCAAGCAAGGGAAGAGCCTGGGCTAGGCTATTTTGTCTTTTGTTTTCAAAGTTTTTGGACCAAAAAAAAAAAAAAAAAAAAAAAAAAGGCAATGGCTTNAAAAAAAAAAAAAAAAAAAGAGGCAATGGCTGTTTTTCATCCAAATACCACTGCAGGGAGAAGGAGGGGGAGGGAGAAGCAGCATGGCTTCTTGCACGTAAAAATGCTGACACAATGTCAGGGAGCTGTCCTGGGAAAAATATCTCTTTTTTTTTTACATGGAGAAAGGGGGAAAAGCAGCAGCTTTAAGGGCTTTGTTGTTGTCATTAAGACAGGAAGGCATTTTGCAGCTTCTAGCAATGCAAGTGCTTCCTTTTCGTGGTGGATTTGCATTACTCTGACTTTGTGGAAAGCAAGTTTGAGGCTGACACAGGAATTTCCACACAGACCAGCATCCCTGGGACAGTTCTTCATCCCCAAGGTCACTTTTCCTGCGTCTTGGAAACACACTCGAGGTGCCCAAGCTGCCCTGTGGCTCTGGTGCTCATCCTCACAGCAGCAGTGTCCTTGGCACAGCTTCAAAGACAGGGCTGCCCGAGAGCCTGATGCCCCCAGCGTGGGTGGGGAGGCAGTTTGGAGGAGCCCCCATCCTTCCTGACAGCACTTTGTAAGCCTTGCTTGGGGCTGTTCAAAGATTTGTCTGCTCTTGCAGGGCAGCTGATGTGTTTGGTTGAAGGTGAGGTTCCCCATATTTGGGCCCCCATGGGAAGTCACATCCCCAGTAAGTGTCTCTGCCCTCACCCAGGTGGATGTGAGAGCCATGGCTCGGCTCTTTGGCTACGTGGACGTGACCGACTCTGGCTTCATTGCAGCTGTCCTCTCCATCGCCTTCAACCCATTCTTCTGGAATGTGGTAAGGACCACCTGCACACTGCTAACTCCATCATTCTTAGTTTTCCTTTGCTGGGGATCTCCTTTGGGCCATGCTGGAGGAAAAACCTCTTTTGGGGACATCTGCGGGGCTGGGTGGGACAAGCGAGGCTCAGTTATTAGGTGTCAGAAGTGGGTGAGCAGAGAGCTGTGCCTCAGCCTGGAGCCGAGGGTCTCTGTGAAGGCTGTCACAGAGGAGGGGGAGGCAGGAGGCAGAAGGAATTAGGAGCTCAGCCTGGGAGAGGGAACATAAAACCTGTCCTTCAGCCACCTTCTGTCACATTTCCCACCCCAGAATCTAGGCACTGGTCATGACTGGAACTCAGTACAAATGGCATTAGCTCCTGGTGGGGGCTGCACTTGATCTGTTGCCTGCTGTTTCCCCTTGAAATATTTTGGCAGATGGTTCTGTGGATGGCAGGAAGCAAAACCAATCAGCCAAAAGTTAACCTGAAGAAATACCTCCTCCATCATGCTGAACAACCTGCTCTAGTTGAAGCTGTCCCTGCTCACTGCAGGGAGATTGGACTAGGTGACCTTTAAAGGTTCCTTCCAACCCAAACCAGTCTATGATTCTATGATTCTGTGATTCAGAGTCTGGCAAAGAGCTGCAGAGCTGGCAGCAAGCCAGCCCAAAGCACAGGGATACCTGTGCAGGGGTGATGCTCACTGTCCCTGCAGGTGCCTTAGCACTTCTGCAGCCAAGGCTGGGAGAGTCTCTGCTGCCCTTTAGCTACCTCCCTGCAAGAACAGGGACAATCATTGTTGGAGCATTGCAGGGCCAATGTGGCAAGTTGGGAGCCCAGGCTGGCAGCAGCATGAGCTGAGCCCCACCATACAGCACCCTCAGCAGTGCAGCCAAGGTCTGGGGTGAAACTTTTCCTGGTGAGCACTCATGGGGAGGGGATGTGGTCTCAGCAAAGATTCCCAGAACAACCCTGCAGGGATTCTCACCCTGGGGAATCCTCCTTAAAAAGGCCTTATTTTTCCAGAGGGGGAGGACTTGTCTCTCTCTCTGAGCGTGGGGGCCCTTGAGATTGTTTCATGCTGGGCTTTGGAAAAGTGAGGCTCTCCTGGCTGTGAGTCACTTTGGAAACCTCCGTCGGAGCTCTTTTGTTGCAGCCTCCCTAATTTTTTCATGCAACTCGTTACTAAAAAGTCTCACGGTGTCTGAAATGTGAACTGGGATATGCCACATTATTTCGACGGTGGAGTCATCGTGTAGCATAAAGAATCAATGAATAAGAAGATTCAGGATGTGGTCTCTGGAGGGAGGAGGGGGGAAGAGAGAGAGAGAGAGAGGCAGAGGCTCCGGTGACAAACTGCATTAAAGGGAAAGAAAAAAAAGAAGTTGCTTTATTGGCGTCTGCTGCTACGCCTGCCGTTCGTGGGATGCCTGCAGCTTGGGAAAAATAGCACTGCTTTTTGGATCAGGAGTTTGGCTGCTGCTAAAGGACAGGGAGAGCTGATGTAACAGCAGGAAGTTCATTGCTCTGCGTTGCTGTTGTCCCCTTCCAGCGTCTGAAGAGCTGTTGGCGGCAGGTGGCACTGCAAGCAAGACGTGCAGGGCCTGTGCCCAGGAGCAGAAGGCGTCTCTGCATGGGTGTGCAGTGAGCAACCTGAGCTGGTGTGTTGGTGGAAAGCTCTAGGGAGGTGAGCCTGGCACTAGATGTTTTTCCCTGGCTGTAATGGGCCGGGTGACTCTTGCAGTCTGTGTGCCTCTGTCCATAGCCTTGCTCTGGCCGGGTCCCTGAGCATGTTCCTGGGGTTTTCAGGCTTTGCCAGTCCTGGTGTAGGGCTCATACCGGACACTGCTGGAAGCTTTTTTTGGAGGAAGGCTGTGGGACCTGCAGCCTTGAGCAAGTGCCTGCTATTGGGTGTGTTTTAGCAAGAGTAGCTGGAGCCATCTGTGAATTTTCCCTGCCCTGGTTCCTTTACCTCCTCCCCATCCTTCTTTCTGTGTAATCAGTGTTGCCTGCACCTAGCCAGCAGCTCTTCTTTCCTTCCTTCCATCCCTGCACAGGCTCCCTTTGTCTTTTGCTGCTTGAGTTCCTTCCCAGCAGCTGAGATTGCTTCTGCATCTGAATTACTTTGGGCTTGCAAGAGCTTTAGTGTGCAGAGCCTGGATTCCTGTGCAGTGCCAAGTGTTTTCTGCTCTCTCTGCTTAACAAGTAGTGTGGGACCCTGGTCAAAAACCCTCCTGTGCATGAAATTCCTGATTTGGATAGAAATTTGGTTGCATTGATTTAATTCAGTGTCTTAGTTCCCTGTTTCTGCTGAACTCTGGCCAGGTCTGCTTCTTGCAAAGTTTGGCGCTGAGTTGTCCTTGCTGTGCAGTGCCTCTAAATAAATACGTGCTGGGGAAACCCTGGCTCCATGTGGTGCCTGGCCAATGGAGAGACACATCTCCAGGCCTCCAGCATAGTTGAGGTGTTTACCCTAGTAAGCAGCAAGCACATCTCTTTGGGACCAAAACCCTTCAGAGTTTGGGGATGAAGCATCAAGTCCAGAAGCTGTAGAGGAGCACCCCCTCTGCTCTGCCCTGGTGAGATCCCACCTGGAGTACTGTGTCCAGTTCTGGAGCCCCTGGGACAAGAGGGATGTGGACATGCTGGAGTGTGTCCAGAGAAGGGCCATGAGGATGCTCAGAGGGCTGCAGCACCTCTGCTATGAGGACAGACTGAAAGAGTTGGGGCTGTGCAGGCTGGAGAAGAGGAGGCTCCCAGGTGACCTTCTTGTGGCCTTCCAGGATCTGAAGAGGGCCTACAAGAAAGCTGGGGAGGGACTTTTTAGGCTATCAGGGAGTGACAAGACTAGGGGGAATGGAGCAAAGCTGAAGGTGGGGAGATTCAGATTGGATGTGAGGAGGAAGTTCTTCACCATGAGAGTGGTGAGAGCATGGAACTGGTTGCTCAGGGGGGTGGTTAGGGCCACTCCCTTGGAGGTGTTTGCAGCCAGGCTGGATGAGGCTGTGGGCAGCCTGATCTAGGGTAGAGTGTCCCTGGGCATGTCAGGGGGGTTGGAACTAGATGATCCTTGTGGTCCCTTCCAACCCTGACTGATTCTGTGATTCTATGATCTCTCTGGAGAAAACCCTGATGCTCGTCAGGTCGATTTATCTGCTTTGGTTAAGAGAGCAATTTAGAGGAGCAGAGCCTAAGTGGGGCAATTTGCAGGACTCCAGCCAGGCTGTGCTGATGCTCCCTCCTGCTCTCCACAGGGGAGAAAAACTCACCAGAAATAGCCTCAGAACTTCCAATTCCCACTCTCTTCCCTGCAGGAAGTGCCAGGGGGTACCATGAATGTCTCACCTGGGGTTGTCTGCTGCATTTCCCAACCAACCCAAGGGCTTGCAATCCCTCTTCTGCCTCCCTCTCTCTGTGCCAATTCAAATCCCACTTGTTGCCTGGGTGGTCCCCCAGGTTACATGGTCCTTGGCACAGTTTGGATGTGTTCCTGCACTATTCTCTGCAGGTTTTTTTCTCTCTCTCCTTCTTGTGTTGTCTCTTTTCCCACCCACCGTGGCTGTTACAACAGGAGCTGCTGGGAGCCACGTTCCTGGATCAGACACAGTGCAGATAAGGCCCCAAAACACAGCACCGGAGCCGTTTTAGAGGTTGGTGTCACTTAAAAGTCCCCGAGGGTGTTCAACTCAGCCAGACCTGAGCTGCCATGAGGCTGTTGATGGGCACCTGGCGAGGAGTAGGTGCGTTGCTGGAGCCATGCCATGAAATATTAATGAGGTCAGAGCAGCAGGAACTTCAATAAATCCCATCTGTGTTTGGAAAGCTGCGGAGTGATGGGAGAAACTTCCCATCCTTGGGTAGCTAAGGAAGATATTAAATAACAGCTCCTTGGGGACAAACATTTTCAAGCCAGGAGAGGCAGATAACCTGATGAGAGAGGATTTAAAGAGCTGGCTGAGCCTTGGAACTGGGGGAGTTTCCAGAAAGCTGGAAGGTTTCTGAACAGCTAAGTGGCATAGCTGTGAGCCAGGTAGTCTGACGTTGGTCACCACGCAAGTGAGTTTCAAGTGGGGAGCACATCCATCAGCAATCTTTTTCTTGATTTGAGCCTCTTAAAAATTTACAGCTGGCGTCACAGACCGATTTAGAAGTGGCACATCTTTAGCTTGCCACCCAAGAGCTTGGTCCTCCTGTCACCTCTGATGACACCCCCCCCCCAACTCCTGACACCCTAGCAGGAATCTGTCACGGTTAGGAAAGGGCTTAGTGCAATTTAGCCTGATTTTAAAGAAAATCCACCCCATCAGACAAGATGTGATTTTTATCCTTCAAGGTTGCAGCTTTTCCTGCTCAGGGTAACAAGATCTCTGTTCTAGGCTTCTGTCAAGTGTTTAAACTGCAGGAGGTTTTGATTAAAGAAGTAGTTGCACAGGGACCTGGGCTGACAACGCCTGGCTCCTGATGGATGTGTATCTCTTGGTTCATTTATTTTTAATTTCCCATCCTTTTCTCCTTCTTTGGAGACTGGAGGAATCTGCCAAGTGGATAAAAAGTGCTTGTAGCAGCGGGGAGGGGGGAGTTTGCAGGCGCTGGCCGCCTGATTTCACCTCCCTCTGACCACTTCTTGCTAAACTTGGAGGAAGGTACCTGGCCCAAAACCTCTCCACACTGCTGGGATGTGGCCAGGAGTTCAGGAGCTGTCAGGATACAGACTTCAGTTAGCCAAGCTCCAGGAAACCTTTTGGGGGACAGGAGAAAAATGCCTGATGCTAGGGGATTTCAGCAGTTCTCACTGTATGATGCTGGAGTATTTTAGTAGCTGTCGTAGTCTGTCTTGTAGAAGGCAAGGATTGAGTGGTGGCCTGATGGCACCTCAGTGGGGAAAGGAGATTGTAGGCTAGGAAATGGCTGTGTGAGGGCTGGAGCTGCAGGCGGAGCCTGGCAGGGATCACACTTCACTGAGCTGAACTTTACAGGGTTGGGAGATGAAGGAGTCCAAGTGATTTATTGGTGTTTTCTGGCCTTCAAATTCTGTGGGAGTTTTGTGGAGTCGCCTGCAAAACCTCTGCCTGCCTGCAACGGTGGCTGAGAGCAGCAAAACAGCCCCCGACAGTCTTCTGGAAAGTGCTTTTAGATCCCATTGTAGAAGCCTCGGCACAGCGATGATGGTGATTTGCTTATCACAGATGCTAGATCAATAGCAGGGCTTCAAGCCACGCTGCAAGGCAATTGACTGCAGAAAGTGTTTCTTTATTGGGCTAAAGCTGGGCTCGCAACCAGCCTTGGATTCGCTTTTTACATCTCTGGTCTGAAAATGTCACCACCAGCTCTGATGCCTTTCATCCTTTGTGCAGGGAGAGAATGCACATTAGTCATAATTGGACTCTCTGCCAGGCAGCAATAGCCGTTTTCATTTCCTACAATGCTTGAGAAAGAGCGAGGCTTTGCTGCCTTCTTTTTTTTTTTTTTTTTTCCCTTTTTCTTTCTTTCTTTCTTTTTTTTTTTTTCCCCCCTCTCTCCCCCAAACAGCATTTAGTGGCAATTTTATTCCAAGTGACTTGGTAACGCTTCCCACTCAGGCAGAGAAGGCTTTGCGGAGATGCTGTAGCGGATGGTGAGCGGATGGCATCGATCTTCCAGCCATCTCACAACGACTCCTGGCCAGGTGTGGCCAACTGTGACTGCCCAGCTCCTAAATTTAGCTTCTCCAGGCTGTCGGCACCGCTTGTGAGCCGCCTAACAGGCACCAAAACTGGGTCGCATCCTCTGGCCTGCCAGCTGGAGTGACACAATTAGGAGCGCTCTCACCTTGAGGGAGAGTCACATCCTTCATCCCAGCCCGGCTTCCCTGCAGCCTCCCAGCTAGGGGTGGTGGTGTTTTCATCTCAGTGCTCATTAAGAAGCTGTGAAATGTCTTTTCATCATGTCCTTGCAGGCCAAGCTGCCTGCATTGGTGGGGATCACGGAGCCCTGCCTGGCCTGGCAGCTGTAAGCTGAGATCATAGAATCAGAATTGTTTTGATTGGAAAAGGCCTCCAAGATCATCAAGTCCAACCTTCAACTTAAGACTACCATGGCCATCAAAAGGTGTCCCAAAGTGCCATGTCCCCGTTTCTTGAGGGTTGGACTAGGTGATCTTTTGAGATCCCTTCCAGCCCTTGACATTCCATGATTCTATGATTCTTGAACAGCTCCAGAGACAGTGACCATCAAACTATGTCACATCAAACTGTGGCCATCAAACTATGTCCCAAAGTGCCATGTCCACGTGTTTCTTGGGGGCTGGACTAGATGATCTTTCGAGGTCCCTTCCAGCCCCTAACATTCTATGATTCTTGAACAGCTCCAGAGGCAGTAACTATCAAACTGTGGCCATCAAACTATGTCCCAAGGTGCCATGTCCACATGTTTCTTGGGGTTTGGTCTAGATGATCTTTTGAGGTCCCTTCCAATCCCTGACATTCTATGGTTCTATGATTCCTGAACAGCTTCAGAGACAGTGACTCCACCACCTCCCTGGGCAGCCTCTTCCATTGCCTGACCAGTCTTGCAGAGAAGAAATAGTTCCTAATATCCAACCTAAACCTCCCCTAGTGCAATTTCAGGCCATTTCCTCTCTTCTATCACCTGATACTAGGGAAGAGAGACTGACTCCTACCTTGCTCCAACCTCCTTTCAGGGAATTGTAGAGAGCAGTGAGGTTTCCCCTCAGCCTCTTCATCTCCAGAATGAACAACCCCAGTTCCCTCAGCTGCTCCTTGCTTGACCTGTTCTCTAGACCATTCACCAGCTTTGTTACCCTTCTGTGGACGTGCTGCAGCAACTCAGAGTCTCTCCTGTAGATGTTTCATCTGTGTGTTGAGGCAGGCAGGAGCTCAGTGCTCCTGGCAGTCATTCAGGCATCCACCACGCATGGGTACCAGCCAGAGCAGGATGTGCTTGGGTGGCTGTGACGTTTCTGTGCCCATCCCTAGCATGGCTTTGGGATCCAGCTGGTGTGTGATGTGCCTGCTCAGCACTTCTCTGAACCGAGGGCTGAATTTGTCTCTCACCTCACAGTCCCCTGTGGAACACGACCAAGCTGACCCAAAAAACAACCTCCTTTTTTTAGTTTCTGCAGAATGCTCCCCTGGAAACCCTAGGGTGTTTGTTGTATTTGCTGTACTTTTCTTGTTTAGTGTTTTAAAAATAAACCCAGGGCTGCTGGCAGCTCTGCTGGAATGTCAGCACTTGCACAAGCAATGAAAAAAATTAAGTCAAGAGTCTTGCTTCCATATGCATCAGAGTTATCTGCAGACCCTCCAACTTGGGAGAGGCCCTTTCTGTCCCACTCCGTTGCTATCCTGCCATGCCACTGCTAAACACAGAGCCACAGAATCCCAGAATCCAGACATGGTGGGGTTGGAATGGACCTCTGAAGATCATCCAGTCCAACCCCCCCAGCTAAAGCAGGGTCACCCACAGAAGCTTGCCCAGGATCACAGTGTCTGGGCAGGTTTGGAATCTCTCCAGAGAAGCAGACTCCACAATCTTTCTAGGCAGCCTGCTCCAGGACTTCAGCACCCTCATAGCAGGGAATTTTGGTCTCGTGTTCAGAAGGAACTTCCTGGGTTCCAGTTTGTGCCTGTTGCCCCTTCTCTCGTCACTGGACACCTCTGAAAAGAGCCTGGCCCCATCCTCTTGACACTCACCCCTCAGTTATTTATAAGCATTGGTAAACACTTACTGTTGCTGATGAGGTGCTGCCCAAAGATGTTATTCTATGAAATGACAGGTCTGTGCCACCTGCATCCCATGGGACAAGGCAAAAACTGCAGCTAGAGCCAAAAAAAGAAAGTAGTATGATCTACCCAGACTGGGAGGCACGGAAGTACCATGTGGACCTGGGCCTTGGTAGTGTTTTTGTGTAGCCCTGGGGCTGGGAGCTGCTGGAGCCCTGAGCTGGGAAACCCATCAGCTCCCCTGGGACACCATGAGCTGTCTGGGGGCATGCTGGGTTGCATGCCTGCCACAGTCACAGATGTAAGCTGGGTGTTTCCTGACTGGATCATGGTGCAGGCCATTTAGCAGAAGCCTGCCCAGTTCCCAGAAGGATGTGATGTGCCAAAACAGGCTCCTTTGACGAGGGGATGCAGAGGCACACAGTCATCTGGCTGCTTTTGGGAAGTATTTTTTCTTAAGACTCACTGCCTGGCTTCCATCACTGTGCAATTGCATCTTCGGTGTGCCTGGAGATTTATGGTGGAGAGGGAGGCGTTGGGGCTTCAAGGCAGAGCTGCTGGATCTGGTTAGTGGCAGGCTGGTGGCACACAGGGTTGGCAACCCAAAGAAAATACATCCTCATTTTCCCTCTTTTCTTCCCCCCTTGATGAACTCCAAGGGGACACTTAGCTCCCGTTGCTCACGTGGGCAGTAGCAAATGGGTAGTAAAGCAGATTGGTAAATCAGTAAAAGCAAACACACACACCCCACACACCCTTCTCTTTTCCACCAATGCCATGTCCCCAGTGACATGAGTAGCTGGAAGTGGCCCTTGGCAGGAGCATCCCACATCCCTGCTCTCTTGAGTGTGAAAGCAGATAGTTCAGCAGCCCGACCACTCGGTGGGTACCACTTCCTGGTAAATATTAGAAGCCTCACTTCTGTTAAAGCAAACAAATATCTGCACTCCTCTTTGCCACTGCTGACTCCCTTAATTCCTCTTTCTACGATGTCCTTACAAGCCTTTAAAACCCCTGATCCAGGGAGAAACAGTTGATTTTTGGAAACTGATGCTGATATATTCTGCTGGAGGAGGAGATGAGCTATGGACACAGAACTACTGCTGGATTTTCCTTTTCCTTGCCAAGCCGTCTGAACCTAGATGTGTAGGGAGAGAAGGGCAAATCTCTTAGAAAATTAGGAATTTGGCTGACAGAAAAGCTGGAAGCTCCAGATCTGTGCTACTGCCTGTGGCTTCATCAAACTCCCCCAACTCCCAGCAACCTTTGGGATCAGGGAGAGGAAGGCTGGCAGGAGCTCTTGGTTTTCTCATAGCATCACAGAATCATAGAATTGTTTCGAGTGGAAAAGACCTTTAATATCAACAAGTGCAACCATTCTCTGTCTCTGCCAGGTCTGGTGCTAAACCACATCCCTCAGCACCACATCTCAGTGTCCTTTCAACACCTCCGGGGATGGGGATTCAACCACCTCCCTGAGGAGTCTGTCCTTATGCCTGACAACCCTTTCAGTGAAGAAATTCTTTGTGATGTCCAGCCTAAAATTGAGCCAATGGAGATTTAGATTGGATATTAGGAGACATTACTGCAAGAGTGGCCAGGCATCAGAACAGGCTGCCCAGGGGGATGGTGGAGTCACTTTCCCTGGAGCTGTTCAAGAAACGTGTGGACATGGCACTTAAGGTCATGGCTGGTCTTAGGTTGAAGGTTGGGCTCAGTGTTCTTAGAAGCCTTTTTCAACTGAAACATTTCTGTGGTTCTGATTCTATGATTCTAAATCTCCCCTGGTACAGCTTGAGGCCATTTTCTCTCATACTTGTTACTAGGGAAAAGAGAACAACACCCACTTCACTCCAACCTCTTCACGGGGAGTTGTGGAGAACAACAAAGCCTCACCTCAGCCTCCTTTTCTCCAGACTGACTAACCTCAGTTCTGTGAGTGTCGTTGCAATCACAAACCTCTCTGGTGCATTACCTACTCATCTGGATTTAGCAACATCTTGCTTGTTGTTTGTTAGTTGGGTTTTTTTTTTCCCTTGCAAAACCTTTTTTCTTCTTTTCTCCTTCAGATCAGCCATTATGCAGCCATGGGCTGTTTCTGCAGGTCAGGGCATGTGAGCTGCTGCTTTGTCTGGCTGAAGGGTTCTCACCCTTCTGTCTGTGTATGCCCATTCATATTTGGTGTGATCCTTTTTGTGCTTTTGGAAAGGTGAAAAAAAAGCAGCTCACCCTCCTGAAGTGGGTGAAATAGAGATGGGGTTTAGCAATTTTCTCTGCCTTGGGCTGTTGCGGGGAAGCCTGACTGTCAGGGCTCTCCAAACGCCTTCCTCGCCTCCTTTGTGCAGAGGGAGGTTTGCTCATTATCTGGTTTGTGCTCCATGTATAAAAGAAGCTGTAATTGTAGCAGCTCCTTGCCATAAAAGCACAAAGACATTTTCAGGGAAGGAAAATGTATGTGCAGCTTTTATGATCCTTTACAGTACTCCTTCTGCCTACTTTTCTCGCCCTTTCTGCAGTATCAGCTCTGTGCCTGCCTGGTGCTCAGCATGACTGCCTCTGGCTCCAGCCTCTCCTTTGCTATAGAAATGCCCCTTTGAGAAAGAAAAAGTTGAACATCCTCCTCGTCAGTCACGTTGGGTGACAAGAGGAGGGACCCCAGATCCCACCGTGCAGTAGTTGGATGTTCCTACTCTTGCCTCTTCCCTCGGAGCTGTGCTTTCTGTGGCGAGTCTGGCAGCAGATGCTCAATCTGCAGAATCCAGAGGAGGATTTTGAACTGGGGGGAAAAAAAAACCCCAAAAAAACAACCAACAATTTGTCCATCTGTGATTACAGTGCACACCAGTATCAGGACTGGAGTGATACCAAATCAGATCGCCTTGGGGCACACGTGGCTGTTCCTAATAGAAACTGGATGACCTCAGACGAGATACAGTATTTTTAACTGCCACGCATTCCTATTAAGTGCCCTTTCCTGTTTATTTTTACCAGGACATTATTTTAATGGCTGCAGGCTTACTCATTTGATTCCCAAGGCTGGAGAGCAGTACTGATTTTGTTTCGTTTGGAGACTTCGTCGTGCAGTCGTTTTCTGGAGGCTGATGTACTGGGAAGCCAAAAGGAGTGCCTTGTCCCACTGAACAGAACTTTCCTGCTTGTACCCTTCAGGCTTTTGTCCCTGGTGTGGATGTGTGAGGATCCTTAGCTGGAAGGGTTTGCCCAGCCTTCCCCATCCACCTCCATGCAGGGCTTTGGTACAAATGCATGGAGCAGAAGGCTGGAAGAAGATTTGAGGACTGAGTGCAGAGTTCATGTGCGCCTCAGTACTGGACTTTGGGGCTGCAAAAGGAGCATCTTTTAGGGGGACGCATCACAGGGTCTGGGGGGTGACTGTTTTTTCACTCAGCTTTTGACTTAGAACTACCTGATCTTCAGGGTCCCCTCCAACCCAAGCCGTTCTACGATTCTGTGATTCCTTAGGCTGAGTAAGTCCCGCGGGGCACGTGGTGACACCCATCAGCACATGCTGGACTTTAGGGCTGCAGAAGGAGCATCTTTTAGGGGGACACATCACAGGGTCTGGGGGGTGACTGTTCACTCAGCTTTCGACTGAACTAAGGGAATCTTTAGGGTCTACTCCAACCCAAGCCATTCTATGATTCTGTGATTCCTTATGCTGAGTAAGTACCATGGGGCACATGGTCACCCCCATCAGCACACGCGGGAACCCCCACTGGCAACACCAGCGAGCCCGAGGGGGTTTGCTGAGTGCGTTTTAACCCTTCAGGCTGTTATTACTTGTTGTGCCGCGGGGTTCGAACATCTCCTTCCCGAGCGGAGGGGAACAGAGCGCGCGCCTGCCCGCCTTGCACAAAGATCAGCCTGTCCCTCTCTATTGTTGGCCACCGGGACGACAGCAGCGTGGCAAACATGTGTGTCCTCGGCACCGTGGGAAATGTTCCCAGGGGAGGCTTAACACGGAGCCTGGAACGTGATACGGCGGGAGGCCCTCCAGCCCAAATCGCCTGCGCCCAGCACCTCTTTGCCAACCAAGTCTCACCCCTCTGCGAAGGGGTATTCGATTTCTCTTGCGTTTTGTGTGCTGAGAGGTGGTTTTATTTCCCCCCCACGCCCTCCCCCCCCCAGCCTTTCCCTCGTTTCCCCCTCCCTGAGGGAGCGTTGAGTGAGTACACGCTGTCCAGAGGATGGGTGTGTTGGGAGTCCTTATTAGCGGACTTAATTCCAGAGAATTAAATCCCAATTTCACAAAAGGGCAGCAGGAGAACGGCTGCAGCCCTGGGAGAAGCCAAGCTGGCTTTTGTGTGCTGTTTGCAAATAGCACAGGGAGTCCTGCTCTGAGTCTGCCCGTCCTGGCCATTGGGGTATTACGACCAAAAGAATAATTGTTGTGTTTCTTTGCTGTTTAAACCAGAAATCACAAAGCAGGGTACATACCTCCTCTAGTGTGCCGTGGCTTGCACCTCCGCTCGTTTTGTGTTCCATTTGAGGCAGGGTTTTAAAAATGTCCCTAATGGTCTCCCCCTTCACCTTCCAGCGGCCCCGCCGCAAAATGTGCTTCTGTGACACCCGTCATTGTTTCTCCCTGGATTAATTGTTGTGTGTAATTGCAACCTCCTGCAGGATGCTGTCTTGCTCTATTAAAAAAGGAGATGCTAATGAAGAACATTGGGTACCACGGAACAGGAGAGCAAGGCTGGGCTTGCAGGGACGTGTACTTGGCGTACTGTTACCGCCAGCCCGGGCAGAAATGGTGCCTGTGCCTCTCCTCAGTCCCTGCCTAATGATTGTAATTTTCACTTGCTGAGAAACTCTGGATCTAATGGACTTCGTTAACGGATACGTGAGATGCTACCAGACCTGCATTAGAGGGGAGAGAGGAGGAAAACAACCCCTGCATGGAGGCAATATTATTATTTATTTTGTAGCACCAGGGGTGATCCAGAATTAGCGTTGGGTTTGGCGCTGTGGCTAATGAGCTGGGCTGAGCTGGAATCCAAGCAAACCTATTAACAAGAACAAACTGCAAAGATGCTGCCCAGGTCTGAAAAGCCTCACCATCAAACACCAGATCCCAGGCAGTGCTGGGATGGTTTGGTGATTTTTCTCTTCCTCCACGTGGGGCTGTGTGGTCCTGTGCCTGTGTGTTTCTGTCTGGAGAGACCTCTGGTGATCACATCCCCTCTCCCCAGCCTTTCGCCCTCCCCTTCTCTCTTGCCAGCTCTTTCTTATTCATACATGGGGTGAACTGAAGCTTCTGATTTAATCTATAAGACAGCAGGGCCAAAGTATTCCCACTCACATCTGCTTGAAGAATTGCCCAACTTGAAATACTGTAGACTCCAGCCCCAGGTTTTGATTGCAGGCAGTGGCAAATAGCATCAGAGAATCAGTTTGCTTGGAAGAGACCTTGAAGATCGTTGAGTTCAACCTTAAAGCCAGCACTGCTGGGTCACCACTAAACAGTGTCCCTCTGCACCACATCTACAAAGCTTTTAAAGCCCTCCAAGGATGGGGGACTCCAATACTGCCCTGGGCAGTCTCTTCCAGGCCTTGGGAACGCTTTTAAGGAAAAAAATGGTTCTTCACATCTAACCTAAACCTCCTCTGGCACAGCCTGAGGCATTTCCTCTTGTCACAGAATCATAGAATGCTTTAGGTTGGAAGGGACCTCAAAGATCATCCAGTTCCAACCCCCTGCCACAGGCAGGGACACCTCCCACTAGAACAGGTTGCTCAAGGCCTCATCCAACCTGGCCTTCAACACCTCCAGGGAGGGAGCAGCCACAACCTCCCTGGGCAACCTATGCCAGTGTCTCACCACTCTCACTGTAAAGAACTTCCTCCTAACATCCAGTTTCAATCTCCCCTCTGCCAGTTCAAACCCATTCTTCCTCATCCTGTCATTACAAGCCTTTGTCAGTAGTCCCTCACCTGCCCTCCCATAGGCCCCTTTCAGATACTGGAAGGCTACTCTAAGGTCTCCTGGCAGCCTTCTCTTCTCCAGGCTGCAGAGCCCCAACTCTCTCAGCCTGTCCTCATAGCAGAGCTGCTGCAGCCCTCTGAGCATCTTCGTGTCTTGTCACTTGTTCCTTGGGGGAAGAGACTGACTCCCACCTGGCTCCAACCTCTTTCCAGGGAGTTGCAGAGAGCCAGAAGATCTCTCCTCAGCCTCCATATTTCCAGGTTGAATAATACCAGTTCCCTCAGCTGCTTCTCACAACATTTGTGCTTTATGCCCTTCACCAGCTTCACTGACATTCTCTGGACCTGCTCCAGCACATCAGTGTCCTTGTAATGAGGAGCCCAAAACTGAACCAGTGTCCAAGCTGTGACCTCACCAGTGCCAAGCACAGGGAGATGAGCATAGCCCTAGTCCTGCTGGTCACGCTTCTGCAGGTCCAGCTGGCTGGGGACATGATGACAGAGCTGGGTGCTCACACTGGTACCTGAATATGGTATCTTCAATTAATCACAGGTCTTACAGGAGAGTAAAAATGCACTGGAATTAGCTGACACCTCCGGTGTAGCTTTATAGAGTCTCTTCACAGTGAATCAGAGGCTGCAAGAAATGTCAGAGTCATTAGATGACCTCAGTCTCCTTTTACCTGCAGCCAAGTGAAGTTCTGTAAGAGGACATTTCTTACACAGGATGCACTTGCTGAAGAATGTCCATTTCCATTCCACTTACCCCAACTCTTTTTAATCAGGCTGACCTTATTTGCAGCGGTGGTAGTGGTTTGACCTAGAGGTTTGCAGCAATCTTTGAAGAGCAGGAGAGATGCTTTGTGACCAAGGTGGAGAGCTTTGCCCCTGTGGTTAAAACCAAACTCAGGGCGTTGAAGCCAGCAGCAAATTCAGAAGGACTTGACCTCAGCACGGTGGATCCGTGGGGATTGACTCAGGAAGAACTCAGGGGAGCAGAGGCACGAAAAGAGAAAGGAAGGACTTCAAAGAGGGGAGTTAGTCCCAGGCTTGCACAGACAGCAAGGTGCAGCAGAGCTCCCAGATCGCTGCCAGTTCAAACATCAGCAGTGCTATTGTTGGATCGCTTTGTTTGCAAATGGGTCTTTTGGGTAGACGACCTCTTTCGGTAGAAGCTGCTGTGTCTACAACACTTCAGGCACTTTTCCTCGGCTCTGCTTTTTTTAGTGGTGCATGAGTAACGGGGGAAAAAATAAGTCAGCAAATAGAGGATGGGAGGTGGGCAGAATGGTCTAGCTCCCCCCGGAGAGCCACACACACACACACACACACACACACACACACACACACACACACACACACACACCTTTGCTTCTGGTTGGTTTGGGAAGGTTCTTGCTATGAGCTGCTCGAGTAAAACCAGACCTGTTTTGCTCAGGAAAAACGCTCCAAGCTTCAGAAGAATGTACAAAAATAAGAGGTTTGTGGTTTTCTGGATGTGTGCAATGGGAGGCTGTGGGTGGGCCAAGTCATCCAGGCATGGAAAATGAGGGAAAACAATCTGGCAAAACACTGGGCAAAATATTTCCCTCTCCTGGCCATGAGATGCTCATCCAGCAGCGCTTCCCTCCCCTTTGGGTCTGAGCTGAGCCCCAGTCCTTGTGCAGGAGGAGCCTCTGCCTTTCCCTAATGTCAGGAGATTGTTTTATTTGGTTGTGTTATGGCTTAGAGGAGCTGGGTGGGTCCCAACTGCTCCCCATTCCTCTGTGCAGCCTGTGTCACTCCTGGTGCTTGGCCATCCACACAGCATCCCGCACTGGACCAGGAAAGGTCCTTCCCTATCCCATGCTGAGCTCTGGAGAAATCATTACTTCACAAATACTTTTTCCATGGGTTTTCTTGGCTGAAAGAGTCAGCTTGGGCTGTGCAGGCTGGTTCCCTGTGGCTGGAGCATGTCACCCTTCCCCTTCTCGTCAGACCCCACCTGGAGTACTGTGTGCAGTTCTTGGAGCCCCCACCACAAGAAGGACGTGGAGCTGTTGGAGAGAGTCCAGAGGAGGGCCATGAAGATGGAGCACCTCTGCTATGAGGACAGGCTGAAAGACTTGGGGCTTTTCAGCCTGGAGAAGAGAAGGCTTTGAGGAGACCTTACAGTAGCCTCCCAATATCTGAAGGGGGCCTACAGGAGGGCTGGGGAGGGACTATTCACAAGGTCTTGTAATGATAGGATGAGGGGGAATGAGTTTAAACTGGCAGAGGGGAGATTGAAACTGGATGCTAGGAAGAAGTTCTTTACAGTGAGAATGGTGAGACACTGGCACAGGTTGCCCAGGAAGGTTGTGGCTGCTCCTTCGCTGGAGGTGTTCAAAGCCAGGTTGGATGAGGCCTTAAGCAACCTGTTCTAGTGGGAGGTGTCCCTGCCTATGGCACAGGGGGTTGGAACTGGGTGATCTTTGAGGTCTCTTCCAACCTAAACCATTCTATGACTCTCTGATTCACTCTCGGGGAGCTGCTCATGAGGGCTTCTAGTAGCCTATGCTCAGAATTAATTAATGCAGCTCATTCTGGGTTACTCGAAATCACCTGCCTTGCCTTCAGCTCCCAGCTCTTTGGCCATAAATCATGAGCTCCTTGCCTGGAGGAGAAGCTGGTCAGGTTTTGTGTTGGAAACTGCTAGCAAAAGCAGCCTGTATTCCATGTCAGCTTTGTTTTTTTATTGAAGAGGAGAGGATGTGGCTCATGGAACATGGAGAGACCCAGGCTGCCTTGGCATACGTTAAGTAGGAGCTTGTTTTTATTGCAGCCAGCTAATGAGATGGTACTTTGACAAATCACATAAACACTATTAGAGAAATGAAATTATTATCTAGCTGTTTATCATGAGTGGATTCAAGGTAAAGACTCTTGTGGAGGTAATCTCAAGGGATGGCTTCGAGGCAACACGTACCTGGTCCTTACGAAACCCTTATCTGTTTACCTGATGACTTGTTTTGTTTCCCCGACTCAAGGCTGTTAGCTGAGGTGACCTGGGCCGTTTCAGTCCAATTACTTCTGCCGGGGATGGATGCAGGGAGGTGGGATTTTTTTTTTTTTTTTTTAAGCTAAATTCATACATGGCAAAGGCAGCCTGGGGTTATTTCAGAGTCATCTTTCCACTTCTGAAGAAGTGGAGTCATTTTACTCCTTTCTTTGCATCAGAGTGCTGCGACTGGACCCTGTTGACCCCCTTGGTGCTGGTTTCATCAGGGAAAAGTCATGAGAAGAGGCACTTCAGCTTGCATTTTGTCCTCTTAACTCGCTCCTTTGGGTGATGGTCAGTGCAGGCAGTGAGGGTTTGTCCCCCCAGCTTGGCTCAGCACTGCAGCTCCGCAGCCAACCGCTTGATTTTGGAGAGGAGCTCACCCTTCTTTCTGCTTGTAGATAGCTCTGTTCTTTGGCCCCTTGGATGTTCTCCCTTTTTTTTTTTTGCAGCCTTTTTGTGCTTTCCAAGCCTCTGGTTCCACTGCAAGAGCCTGGAATGTGTGGTTTTTCTCTCCGTGAAGCTGTCACCTGGGTGTGCAGCCCTTTCATTCCAGCTGGCTGTTCCATACCACACTGTACACAACACCCCAGCTCTCCAAAACCCTGCTGCTGTTGCTTTTGGCTGGCATAAACAACGATCCCTCCATCCAGAGCCCACGGAAGGCAATGGAAAAGCCTTCCTCGAGTCAAATCAACATCTTCCTTTCCAAACTGAAAGCCCTTGACAGACACGGATGAGCTAAGCCGTCCTGCTCGGCTGCAGCTTGCTGACAGCTGTTATTGCCATTGTACCAATGGAAAAGGGGAAAAACTAACTGGTGGAGCATCGTGGGGAGAGCTTTTGCTGCTGAGCTGGCATGTCCCTGTCTCTCAGGACACGTGTCAGGTCTGTCATCATCAGGTCAGGGTGCCAGGAGCCTCCAGGCTCTGATGGGAGTCCCTGGCCTGCTCCAGCTCCATGTCCAGGCTGTCACCCATTGTCCCTGCTGCCTGTGGTTCATCAGCAATCCAACTCTGGGTGCATCTTTTCTTGGTGCATTAGCATAAGAAAGACCTTTACAAGCTGTGTGGGCAAAGTCTCCAGTCTGGGTTGCCTTACAGCTCACATGAAACCATTAAGACGGTGCCTGTCTCTTCTAATATTGCTTCAGTGTTTTAATTGCCTGAACTGGGAGCTGCTGCTCCAGTACTTAGTGGGGGAACTTCACAGGGCTTTAATCATTTGCTAAAAAGCTTTCGGGCTTCATTACCATCTCATGGCTCTCAGTAATTGAGTGCCTGCGAGTTGAGAAGCCGTCAGAGAAATAACTCAGCCTCTGAATCGGGAAGTCCAGAGCTTTGCCCAGTGCAGGCAGGAAGCAATTAAACAAAGTGGAGCCCGTCAGGGTGCTGGCAGGAGCTGGCAGCCTGTGACCAGCTCCCCCGGGGTGCTCTGCTGGCAGGAGGGACAGAAGGTGGCTTGAAGCACGTCCAAAGGAGGGCAGTGAAGCTGGTGAAGAGTCTTGAGCACAAATCTTGGGAGGAGGGGTTGAGGGAACTGGGATTATTCAGCCTGGAGAAAATGAGACTCAGGAAGACCTTCTGGCTCTCTAACGCTCCCTGGAAGGATGGTGTAGCCAGGTCAGGGTTGGTCTCTTCTCCTGAGGAACAAGTGACAGGACAAGAAGAAATGGCCTCGAGTTATGCCAGGGGAGATTTGGGTTGAACACAAGGAACAATATCTTCCCTGAAAGGGTTGTCAAGCTCTGGCTGCCCAGGGCAGTGGTGGAGTCGCCACCTCTAAAGGAATTTCAAAGCCATGTAGATACGTTGCCAAGGGACATGGTTTAGTGATGTCCTGGCAGTGCTGGGTTAATGTTTGAACTAGATGATCTTCAAGCTCTCTTTCAACCAAAACAATTCTATGGTTATATGGCTGTACTGAGTGCTGGCTGCTTCTCCTGCCTCTGGATAGTGTCCTGCTGGGGACAGCTGAGCCTGCTTTCTGCAGGCAGCTCGGCAGTGATGGCTTTCCATCGTTTAGTGCTTGCTCTGTGCCACCTGCTTCCAGCTGGTCCCAGAGCCAACGTCCACCTCAGCTGCTCTCTGCAGTTTGGTCCTGCTCCATGGGCTGCACAGGGAAGGAGTAAGCAGCAGGGGACCCCGAGGAGTGCTGTGGGGATGGAGGGACTGCAGTAAGCAGGCTGAGAGGGATGGGGGACTTTGGGAGGCCTGGGTGATGCTGAGATTAACGTTTTTGAATCATCATGTGGCTCTGGTGGTGGAGCACAGCTGAGAACTGATGTCGTAGCACACAAAAAGTGATGTATGGGGGGGATGCACAAAGCACTCTCCTGCTAAAGGCTGGAAGAGGGAAGCCATCCATTGTCAGGATGGTGAAGGGCCTGGAGAATAAATCTTATGAGTGACTGAGGGAGCAGGGGTTGTGTAGTTTGAAAAAGAGGAGGCTGAGGGGAGACCTCATTGCTGTTTACAGCTACCTGAAAGGACGTTGTGGAGAGGTTGGTGCTGGTCTCTTCTCCTAGGTAAATTGTGATAGTACAAGAGGGAATGGCCTCAGACTGCCACTGGGTAGGTTTAAACTGGACATTAGGAAACATTTTTTCCCAGCAAGAGTGGTCAGGCATTGGAATGGGATGCACAGGGAGGTGGTGGAGTCACCAGCCCTGGATGTGTTTAGAAGTTGTTTGGATGTGGTGCTTGAGGATGTGTTTTAGGGTGTACCTTGCAGAGTAGGGATATAGCTTGGACTTGGTGATGCTGAGAGTCTTCCAACCTGAATGTTTCTGTGATTCTGTGATTCTGTCTCATGTTAGGAACCACAGCAAAATGCACCAGTACCAACCAGGCAGCACAGTGAGTGCGAGGGAGTCACCACAGACCGCTGCATCACTGCCCACCTGCCCAGCCCTAGTCGTGACCTAAATCTTGGTGGATTTAGGGCACTGTTGTGGGACCATGTGCCCACCTGGGGCTGACACAGTGCTCACCATCAGCACAGGGCAGGCAGTTCTGCTGCTGGGCTCTTCATATCCCCACCACCACTGCTGCACTGGGAACGTGACTGCAGGGAGGTGATGGCTAATTGCTGCAGCGAGTCAAGGACTGTTTAAGCAGCTAATTAATTCCTCCTAATCAGCCCTTGATCTGTTGAAAACTGCATGGCATTATCTCCTCTGCTGCAACACCTTGATAATTCCTGTCTGAATGGCCTTCACGGAGAACATATTTAAATAAACTCAATAGAGATTTCAGACAGATAGCAACTATAATTACCAGCTTGTACAAATTAAACCGTGGTTTGTTCTGTTCTTTTTCTCCTACCTTGGCTGCCCAGAGCTCCTGCTAATCGTGTTCCTGCTGCCAGTAGCACGCTGGTCCCTGGGGCGTCTTCTGCACATGCCTTTGGAAATCCTGTGCCTGTGCCTGGTGCTGAAGTGGGCACACGGCGAGCTGGTGTTTCAGATGAGGCTGCACATGGGTACATGCCAGCCTGTGTCAAGGGCTTCGTGCTATAAGAGCTTCACACACCCCCACCCCTGCCTCGGGGCTGCCATGCATGGTACCAGCCCTGCAGTTTCTCCTCCTGTATCTCCTGAGGTTTGCAGTCTCGTAGAAGAGCAGGATTTTTCTCACCTAGGAGTGGCAGAAGTGCTCAGATCTTTGCCTCGAGTGGCCTCAGGAGCCCAGAGTGGAGCTTTCAGCCTGACCGCAGTGTTCAGCCAGTGCCGTTGGCTCTTCCCTACGTGCGCCTTGGCAATAAACCATCTGCACTGAGCTCTGCTGGCTGCAGAGGGGCTGGAGCACGCTTAGTTAGGAGGGATAAGGTCAGGCCACGCTCATTTCCTCCACGGTCACTTGGGGCAGGCAGAGAGGCTGCCTCCTCTGGCACTCAGCAAAGGTCAGCCAGCCTCGGCGCTCACTGAAGGGCTGTGGATGTGCATTTACACTGCCTTGGCTCTGCTTCGGCTCTGCTTCAGCTCTGCTTCCCTGCTCACTCCCAAGAGCACCGCAGGCAGAGTTTAGATGCTCAGGTGTTATCTTGTGCCCTCCTGGCTTTTGGATAAATGTTATAGCTGCATGCAAGGTTGTTTTCCAGCATCCATGCAGAGACAGAGAGCAGGTTCCAGGGAATCGGAAAGGAAAAACAGATTTTCCTTTCTGTCGTTTCCTAGGCTGGTGCCTCTGGTCCTTGTAGGTGAAATAAGAGTAACATCCAGGTTTTGCTGCCCTTACCTTGTGTTACAAGCTACGTGGGTCACATCTCTGGTAGGAGATGGTCACATGGAGCCACCAAAGTCCAGAGTCAGGGTTTCTCCTGCACCAGCACCCTCAGGAGGACATTGCCCCACAGCTGGCCAGGGAGATGCCGAGCTGGTGGAGAAGGTTAAAGACTTTGCTCAGGTTGGTTTTGTCTGAAGGTTTTTTGAATTTGAGCTGAATCATTTGTGCATCCAGGGCTCACCCTCAGTACATGCATCCCCTTGGGACCGAGATGCAAATGTTCTCCAGGAAGCTGGTTGTTCTTCCTCTGGGCTTTTCATGGAGTTCCTGACTTTTGGATCCCTCGGTGAGCTGATTCCTAGACCCCACATGGTGAGGCAAAATCCTTCACAGTGGCAAATACTGAGGCAGACGTGGTGAAAGTAGCACATCTTATTCACTGTCACCTCTTCTACAGCCCAGACGTGGGCACTGAACATTTTTATGCCAGTCACTTGGCCAGGGTAAGAGCTTCTCACAGAGTCACAGATTGCATTGGGTTGGAAGGGACCCTCAAAGTTCATCTTGTCTGACCCCCCTGCAGTGGCCAAGGATACTTCCAACTAAATCAGGCTGCTCAGGCTCACATCAAGTCTGGTCTTGAATGTATCCAGGGTTTGGGCCTCAACCTGAGCCACATCCCTGAGCAGCCTGGGATGCAGGCACAGCCCCTCCACCTTGCTCCTTGGAGAGCTGGGAAGCAGGCACTCACCTCAATCCTCCAGTGCCTCAGTGTCCCTTGGGTTGGAGGGAGCTGCTGATCTATCCCAACCTCGCCACAAGGTGAAATTCACTGGTGCCCATGTGGTCTTGTTTGGATAGAATGAGCAGATATAGAATCATAGAATGGTTTAGGAGGACATGGACCAGCTGATTAGCATCGAAATGCAAAACACTCTCTCAGAGCTGAGCCTTTGTGCTGCCCGGTTTCCTTCCCCATCTCTGGGGCAAGCCAGATGTAGAAATGGAGTCATGTGAAACATCACAAAGTCTCTATTTCAGAGCTGGGGTTGAGCAAATTCAAATACAGCACGCTCCAAAGCCAGCTTCCCTGGGTGGCAGACAAAAAAGGATCAATTTCCTCGAAACAAATACTAAATATTAATGAGAGGCAATGGTCTGCCACGCACCCAGAGCCACAGAGAGCATCTCCCATTGATCAGCTGCAGAGGCAGGTTCGCGGGAGGAAATTGATTTTCAAATGGTTCTTTGTGGCCCTTCTCGAGGTGGCTGGGGGGAGGTTTGCCTGCCCCAAAGTAAAAAAAAAAAAAAAAAGGAAGAGAAGACCCAGAGCATTTCCATTTTGCATCAGGGCAGGCAGTGGGGATGTGCAGCGGTGCTTTCGTCTTTGTTTACGCCCTTGCCCGGGTGGTTGGGGAGGTGGCTGGATCTTGTTACGTAGAAACCAGCCCTGAATTTACGTCGAGGAGGAGGTGATCCCTGGGAACATCAGCCCCTGACGAGTGCTGAAACGGCCTGCCAAAGGCAGAACATGGGACCCAAGAGCACTGCCTGGCTTCCCAGCCACATCCGCTCATTGATTTATTTACAACAACGAGCATTGGGGGAAACGTTAAAAAAATTACTTACAGCCCTCACCAAGTATCCTAAAGTGAAAGCAGAGGGCTGGGAGCTTTGGAAAAGGAGCTCTGAATTGCTGTGACCCTTGGGGAAGTCAGAAAACTTTGTATGCACTCTTTTCAACCTCAGAGATGGGAAGAAAAATAATGAGGCTCCTTTTGCTCCCTCGCCAGGACGCACAGCTGTGGTGTGAGGGGTTTTTCTCTTCCATGATGTGCTCACCCATGGGCAGCGTGGTGCCAGCTAGAACTGGGAGGGCAAACAGTACACTGGAAATGGCTGCAGCCCTCTGGTCTCAGCCCTGCTGCATCCTGCACATGGCCGAGGAGGATGCTCCAAGCATTTCACATCCGTCAGGCAGTAAATAATAATAATGATAATACGTTGGCTTATGATTTTATGGAACCATCAAAGCAGCTGCGTAGCCACGGGTCAAAAGGGAGCTAATATTAGCTAGAAATGACTAAAATTAGAAAATTAGGACCGAGCCAGAACTAATTAGTTGTTCAAGGAATAGAACCAGAATGGGAACAAATTAATTGTTGCTGAAATACCGCCATGGGGCCTGGCGGGTGCCTCTGCTGCCAGCCCCACGCAGCCTCCCGCTCTGCTTTCCTCAGGATGAGCCCCGTGTGGGCTCCACGCAGAGCCCAGGATCCCATCTGAAGGCTCTGACAGCTAAATAAAAGTTGGCATCTCAGTCCCAGCTGGGGAATCAGCAGCAACATGATGCAGCGTGAGCTGGGCTGTGCTGGGAGTGATCCCAACACATCCTCTTGCCTCACCACGCTCCATGGCTACCCAAGTGGACCTTTCTAAAGGTGAGGGTAATTATGAGGCCACCTTGACGGCTCCCAACAGCACAGGGAGTTCTCCCCTCTGATCCTGGCAGTGCTGCCTCCTCTTTTAGCTCCGTCCCTGCCACCGGCTGAGATGCTTTGTGAAGCTCTCCAGAGCGAGCCGGGAGCTGCCATCCGTGCAAACGCCGCCAGAATAACTTCCAGGGAATTAAGAAGTTGGTGCAGCTATGTGGCACGTGGCTGCATCTTTCCATCCGTGGCTCAGTCACCTGTATGGTCACTTCTTTCTGCTTTCCAGAGGTGGTAACTCACCCTGTGTGTCGTTTTCCGCTCTCTCGGCACTCAAACAGCAGCTCCCATTTTAGCAGCAGCGTGACGCACGGTGTTTTAAATTCAATTTAGGATACAAACTATTTATACCAGCCAGGAAAAGGCAGTGAAGCAGCTCTCTCTGTCATGAGTGGATTTGTAATTTCAGAGCAATCATTGCATAACTAATTGAATCAGCTCTCAGCATGTGAAATCAGTACCCTGCTTATCAGAGGTTTTCATCGCTCTCCCCTCCTTGAAGGCTGCGGTCCCCTTCCACCGGCAGCACTTTGTGCTTCTGCATCAGCCTGGGAGGACGGTGGGAGCTGCAGAGCTGCCTTTCTCTGCTCAGACAGAGCCAATAAATTACCAAATCCATTCAGAGCAGATGAATAGCTGGGCTGCGAGTGCCCCCTAAAAGCTGCCTAGGCTCCACGCGGGGGAGTGAAGTGCATCCGAAGCTAATGAAGTGCCAGCCGGCGTCTGAGAAGCAAATTGGTGCTGAGATGTTCTGCTGACTCCCACCTCCCGCTTCATTGCCCAGGTGTCCTCTACTCGGCTGGAGTTCAGGGTCTGATCCAAAGCCCAGATTTGGCATCTGAAAATGGAGCCTAAAAGAGGCGATAAACGCAGCGACAGCTTTTTGAGGGACATGGGAAAGGCGGAAAATCAAAGTGTCTGTAAGGACTTGATGATCTTAAAGGCCTTTTCCAACCCCAAATTGTTCTATGATTTTCAACAGTTTGGGAGTGAGGGCCCTGGCTTTGGTGAGTTGGGTGGATTTGGGGAGCAGCTCCATCTGTCTGCATTCAGCAGCCTTCTAGGGTGAGAGGACATCTCAGCTGCAAGGTGTTTTGGGCAGGGGCCCACCAGCTTCTGCAGGATGAGGAGCTTCAAATGGCAGCCAGAGAAAAGCATCTTGATGCTGATGCATCCCTGGAGATGCTGCCTGCGTCCGTGTGAGTCGTGTGCTGTCACCAACGTGTTGGATGGGTTGTATGGAGACAGCCGTGTGGGGATGGGTGAGGGGTGCAGATGAGCCCTTAACGACTGTGGTTGCTGAGTGCTAAGGAGTGACAGCTCATTCAGCCTGTACAAGTGGAAGCAATTCTCTTGGCCAAGCTGGCAGGTCGTGTCTTGGGGAAGGGCTTGTGAACTTTTCTGGATGTGCACAGGGAAGGGTTCCTCCTGCCAAATATGATCCCTAAGGCTGGATGCAGGAGATGACAGAGCTGAATAATGAGAACTGGGTGTCCCTGTGGTCCATCATCTACTCAAGGATCTGGTGTCCTTCCAAGAGAGCAGTACTGTGCTCCACAGCAGGGGTCTGTTGGCTTTGGTTGCCTGAGGACAGCCTTAGCAATGATCTCAGCCTTGTTGGACACACAGATGATGTGTGGGGTGTTTTTTGCCATGAGCCTGTGCTTCGGTGCTGCTGACTGGCCTGGTATGCAAGGATAAATGTAATGAAAGCAGTAGCAGGGGCTGGCATGAGTAGGACAAGGAACTGTTGCTCCCCAGGCTTCATTTAAGCCACAGAATCATAGAATTTCTTTGGTTGGAAGAGACCTTTGAGACCATTGAGTGCAGTGTTAAATCCAGAACTGCCAGGTCACCACTGAACCATGTCTGTTGGCACCATATCTGCATGGCTTTTAAATCTCTCCAGTGAAAGGGACTCCACCACTGCTCTGGGAAGCCTGTGCCAGGCCTTGGGAACCCTTTTAGGGAAGAAATTATTTCTTACAGCCAATCTAAACCTCTTCTGGCACAACCTGAGACATTTCCTCTTGTCCTGTCACTTGTTCCTTGGGAGAAGACACTGACCCTCACCTGGCTCCAATCTCCTTTTGGGGAGTTGCAGAGAGTGAGAGGGACACCCTCAGCCCCATTGAACAGCCCCAGTTACCTCAACCATTCCTCCCTAGACTTATTCTCTAGACCCTTCATTAGCTTTGTTGCTCCTATTTGGACATGCTCCAGCACCTCAATGTCCTTCTTGTAGTGAGGGATCCGTGTCCCATCAGTGGACTCCACTTTTCCTCTCTCACAAAGCCATTGTGGGGGCAAGGCTGTGGGATTCACACTCCTGGGGCAGCACATCCCCATCCCAAAGGCTGTGGGATTCACACTCCTGGGGCAGCACATCCCCATCCCAAAGGCTGTGGGATGGTTCACACTCCTGGGGCAACACATCCCTATCCCAAAAGCTGCAGGATTCACACTCCTGGGGCAGCACATCCCCATCCCAAAAGCTGTGGGATTCACAATCCTGGGGCAGCACATCCCCATCCCAAAAACTGCAGGATTCACACTCCTGGGGCAGCACATCCCCATCCCAAAAGCTGTGGGATGGTTCACACTCCTGGGGCAACACATCCCTATCCCAAAAGCTGCAGGATTCACACTCCTGGGGCAGCACATCCCCATCCCAAAGGCTGTAGGATTCACACGCCTGGGGCAGCACATCCCCATCCCAAAGGCTGTGGGATGGTTCACACTCCTGGGGCAGCACATCCCCATCCCAAAAGCTGTGGGATTCACACTCCTGGGGCAGCACATACCCATCCCAAAGGCACCTCCAACCCCCCACTTTGTTTTCTGTTGTTTCTTCAGGTAGCCAGATGGGAGCACAAAACGCGAGCACTCAGCAGACTCTTTGGTTCTCCACATGCTGCCTGCTACTGCCTGGGCATCGTGATCCTGTTGCTTAACTGCGTGAGGAGCCACTGGTAAGGAGCCAACCCTGCTGCAAAGCAATGTCCCCAGGTTGGGGGGATGAGGGATGTTTGCTTTGCAGTGCAGGAGGTGTTAAAAAACTGCCACAAAAGTGATCAATGGGCCTGGAACACCTCTGCTACAAGGACAGGCTGAAGGAGCTCAGGTTGTTTGGTCTGGAGAAGAGAAGGCTCCAGGGAGACCTAAGAGCAGCCTGCCAGTACCTGGAAGTGGGCTACTAGAAGGCTGCAGAGGGACTGTTTGCAAAGGCCTGCAGTGATGGTTTGAAATGAGAGAAAAGGAGGTTTAGATTGGATGTTAGGAACAAGTTCTTTACCACGAGGGTAGTGACACACTGGAACAGGTTGCCCAGGGAGGTCGTTGAGGTCTCATCCCTGCAGCCATTCAAGGTCTGGCTGGGCAAGGCTCTGAGCAACCTGCTCTAGTTGCAGATGTCCCTGCTGACTGCAGGGGAGTTGGCCTAGGTGACTTTTGGGGGTCCCTTCCATCCCAAACCATTCTATGATTCCATGATTGTGTGGTTGGACTTGATGATCGCAGAGGTCTTATCTAACCTTAACGATTTGATGATTCTCCCCAGCCCCAGTGTTTTGCTTTTACATAGTTGGAGACCTTCAGCCAGCAGCACATTTACTCCAGGCCTTGTAATAAAGATGAGGGACGCAGCAACACGACCAAAACCTTCAGTGTCAAGAGCTGTTGAGTGTGGCAGGTTTCAGGTTTCCTCACTGTGCTCTCTGAGGACAGCTTCCCCAGCATCCCAGGTGACGGGGAGAGAGCTCTCTGCACAGGATGGATCATATGTAACAGGCAGATCCTTTAATTTTCTCAGAAAAAAAAAATCATAAACAAAATTAAACCTGCTTTTAAGGAGCCGCAGCTTCCTGTGCAGAAGAGCAGGATTATCTGTGCACTTAGCAAGCAGTCTCTTGAAACTCTTATCTGCAATCTCTTTAAATACCACCTGCACTAGCACAGAGTATTGTATGACTGATGCGCTGCACGCCATGGGAATACGTCCTTTGACGTTCTGAGTGCAGCAGAGAGCTTTGCTGCAGAAGGTTTCCTCAATGCCAGCCATTTATCCACAATCTGGTAGGTTTTATCTTGCGCGTCGTTAGGAGAGGCAGAGTCTCTTGCTGAATTCCCAGATTCAATTATGCCAGGGTCAGAGCTAATGGCTTGTTTAGTACTTTGGGTAATTTCCCAGGCGAAGAGATCTCAGGTTGGAATGTGCACATGTATTTAAGAGCTTTGCCTTCCTGGAAGTGACACCAAGACCTGCTCCTGCCCTTCTGCATTTGTCCTGGCTGCCGCTCATTGCAGGAGCTGTAAGGAGGCGTGCGGTGAATGGGGCTGTAATTGAGTGCAGGCGGTGCAGAGGGCATGTGTGTGCTCTGCTGATGTCTCGGCGACACAAGGGGCTGGGGAATGTCTCGGCAGTCGCTTGCACAAATGTTGTCTGGGAGGCAGTGCAGAGCCTTGAGCCTGCCTTTAATTAAAAACACAGCTGATGGAAGGAGTCTCCCCGTTCCCTGTGGTCCGGCTGGCTCCTGGGTCAGCACGGCTCGCTGGGTCACAGCAAGGCACAGGTGGGGGACTGCTGGGAGAGCCAAAGAGGACCTACCTGCCCCAGCACTGCGTTTGCCTGCAGACTCCTCTGTGCCCTACCAGGGCTGGCATCTGTGGCCACGCTGGCTCTGCTCTGTGTTGTCAGTTTGTGAGTGCTGTGGGGCTTATTGTGGGGTGGCTCTGCCTGTGCAGCCCATGAGGCAGGCTGAGGAAGCAACAAGGTCAACCCAGGGGGTGGAAAAACCCCGTCTGGGTCTTGATTTTGGAGGAAAGGCTCTAGAAGAATGGTCAGCTCACCCCCAGCAGAGCTTGGATGAGATATCAGCTTGCTACACTTGCCAGTCCATCGGATGGGCCAAGGCCATTTGAGATGATTGCAGTGTGAAGTTTATTTTGCTTGTGTGTTTTAACATGGTTGGGTTACTCCCTTGCCTTTCCTTGGCACTGAAGTTGGCCTGAGTGATGGCAACCTGGCTTTGGAAGCTGTTCAAGCAAGGCAAGCCCTTAACTGTGGAAGTGATGGGATGGTTTCAGGGTGGTCATCAGAGCAGCAACTGTTGAAGTTGCCCTGAAAGACACTAGAGAGAGTTTCTGCCTCCATTCCCAGCTGAACAAGGCTGGCCAGGGCTGCCCAAGGGGATTCATAGGTCATACTGGTTCATGGGTCATACGACACTGTCACTGTCATCTCATTACCAACATGGATTGGATATTAGGAATATGGGATATTAGGAAAAAATTATTTCCTGCAAGAGTGGTCAGGCAATGGGTAGAGTTACTGTCCCAAGAGGTGTTCAAGAAATGTACGGACATGGCACTTGGGAACATGGTTTGATGGCCATGGTGGTGTTAGGTTGATGGATGGACTTGATGATGGCCTTAGAGGTCTTTCCCAAGCAAAACAATCCTATGATCCTGTGGTCTCAGTGGCCAGTGATGCCAGGAGGGACATGTCTAACCCACTCTTGCTACTTCACGTCTCCCTGCAGTCTGTTTTCTGAGTCAGTTGTACTCCAGCAGTGGGGTGGAAGCAGGCTTTCCACTCCTTGGCCCCGTGAAGGCAATCCAGCTGGCAAGGCACAAGCTGTGCCACGCGCTTCGGCGGTCGAGGCTGCTTGTGCAGAGCCTGTTGGCTGCTGATAGCAAGCAAAAAGGCAGCCTCGGGGGGGGGCCCTCCACCCCCGGTGCTGTAATCCAGCCTTCAAAACTCCTCTCTGCGTGCTCTGAGGACTTTTTTTTCTGTGGGTGGGGGCTGCCAGGGAGCAATTGAAGCCCACAGGATGTCTCTTTTGTTTTTAAAAACCTGCTTCCTTTCTGCAGCTGGATTTCTGAAAGGCTCCAAGCTGGGGGCGGAGGGGAGGGCAGAGCAGACAGAAACTTTGTGAGTGGGTTGGCAGCACTGCTGAAAGCACCTGGGAGCTGAGCTGTGTGGCTGCTTCATTGCCCGTCCCACGCAGGGCTCTCCACTGTGATCCTGTCCCCAGTTCGGCACCAATGTCTCCGTCGTGATCCTTTCCTCAGTTCAGCACTGAGCTTTCTGCAGTGATGCTATCCCCAGTTCAGGATCAGGATCTCTGCTGTGCTCCTGTTTAATGAAGAAGTCTGCCGTGGTTCTGTCTCCATTTCAGCACCAAGGTCTCTGCCATGGTCCTGTCCTCAGTTCAGTGCTGGGGCCTCTGCCATCATCCAATGCCCAGTTCAGTGCCAGAGCCTCTGCTGTGGTCTTGTCCCCAGTCAAGCACTGGAGTCTCTGCCATGGTCTTGTCCTCAGTTCAGTGCTGTGGTCTCGTCCCCAGTTAAGCACCAAAGTCTCTGCCATGGTCCAGTCCTCAATTCAATACTGTGGACTCTACTGTTGTACTGTCCCCAGTTAAGTACTGGAGTCTCTACCATGGTCCAGTTAGGTCAGTGCTGTGGTCTTTACTGTGGTCTTGTCCCCAGTTAAGCACTGGAGTCTCTGCCATGGTCCGGTCCTCAGTTCAGTGCTGTGATCTCTACTGTGGTCCTGTCCTCAGTTCAGCACTGGGATCTCTGCCATGGTCCTGTCCCCTGTTCAGCACCATGATGATTTCATGCAGGCTTTGCTCCAGAGGGTGTAAGAAGAGAAATGCCTTGTGCTCAATTAAGCAATTAGGTGCTTCCCAGCTCTGAGCTTCATTATTAGCCTTGGCTCGCTTCTGAGAAGCAATCCAGAATGACCTGTGACCGGGGGTGGGGGGGGGGACCTGCTTAGTCAACTGCACAAGACAAGCATCCTTAATTGCCTCTGTGCAATGATTATTTTCATTACAGTCGTGCTCCTTCTGCAAAGAAGGGGGAAACTTCCATCACCAAGGCTCTTATCTGTGAAAACAATTCCTGAACTTTTGAACCATCCTCACTGCCTGCACTACCCCAGTGGTTTCTGACTTATCTGTGTGACGTGGGACGTGACAACCTTCACTGTCCTCCAGACTGAGGTCCAGTCTCTCTCTCTCCTGCCTTATCATGTTGTTATCTTTCCCTGCATTAGCTCCAAGATTAGCTGGTGATGCTGCCTCAGAGCCCTTTTCACACTCTGGCAAGCTCCCCACCTCGGGACAGGCCTGTGCAGGTGGGCTTGTATGCAGGGAGCTTCTGAACTTCCCACCTGAAGGGTCTTGGGATGCTTCTCTGAGCTATAAAAGCAGCACCCACAGGTACACCCTGATGGCTGGCAGATGGGAGGACACCTAGGACTATGATGCCTGGAGAGGGAGAGAGCCCTGCAGTGCCTTTGGCAATGTGCTCCTTGGGTACTTCACTGCTAGCTGGCACAAAGTCCTTCCTGGATGCCACCTGCTGGATATTGCTTCCTGCATGGATGGGCTTCTCACTTGGAGCTGATGCTTCCAGGAAATTGAACCAAGCCTGGGATGTGATTTTGCACAGGGAAGGGGCTGTTTGTCAACTCGTTCTGGACGTCATCTCAAAGCATGTGGAGGAAATTAAGGTTATCAGAAGCAGTTAGCATGGATCCACCAAGGGGAGGTCATGTCTGACTAATCTGACAGTCTTCTATCAGGGCATGACTGGATGGACAGATGAGAGGAGGGCAGTGGTGGTTGTCTACCTTGACTTCAGCAAGGTTCTCAGCAGTCTCCCACAGCTTCCTCATGGTCAAGCTTAGGAAGTGTGGGTTAGATGAATGGACAGTGGGGTGGCCTGAAAGCAAGAGGTAATGGGCAGAAACTTGAGCATCAGAAGCTCCATCTACACGTGAAGAGGAAGTGCTTTACTTTGAGGGTGGTAGAGCACTGGAGCAGGCTGCCCAGAGATGTGGTGGAGTCTCCATCTCTGGAGTCATCTGAAACCTGCCTGGGTGCCGTCCTGTGCAGCCTGCTCTGGGTGAATCTGCTCTGGCAGGCAATCTCCAGTGGTGCCTTCCAGCCACTATTATTCTGTGGTTATTGCCTGGTAGTGTCTCTGGCACTCCCTTCACCATTTTTAATGTTGTGAGTACCACGAGCAAGCACGGAGCAAACAGCATCGATCCAAGAACCCTGTGGCCTTTTGTGCAGAAGTGACCAAGTTTGATGATGGGCATCAAGCATGGCCTGAGGAGATGGTATCCCCTCCAAGCCACACTTCCAGCAATCTCTGATGGCTGTCTGGGAAAAGCCCCAGTCAGCCAACAGCACCTTGTTGCTCTGCCAGCGCGGCTGCTGGGCACCTGCATAAGGAAACCAAGCAGCTGAGATGCAAAGCCGGGGGGAGAAGCTGCCACAGCCCCCGAGTGACCTAAATATGATGCACAGTGGTGCTGGCAGAAAAGCAGAGTCATTACTGGCAAAAGAAGCTGTGAGGATGATGACCGGGGCTAGCAATTGCCAGAGGTACCAGCAGGGCCATTTGAGTGTCGTGGGGGTTGCTCGTCTGCAGTGAACAAGATCTTTTGTTGCAGCCCTGCTGCTGGGCACCGCTCGATGCTTTCACCCCCGTTGCCTCCTTTTAGTGAGAGGAACAAAATCCCTCAGGCACAGGGGTGAGGCAGATGTCCTGTGTGGAGAACTGGCTGCTGCCTCCCCAGCCCTGCCTGCCTGCACCGCCGCTGCTTCCTCTCTGCCTGCCAGCCCTTGGCCCAATTCTGCCCCAATTGCATTTGCCAGCCCCAGTTTCCGGGCTGGTATTTGGGATCAGGCAATGGGAGTGCTGCTGGGCTGCTCCCAGCTGCGACCCACTTTGCTGGACGAGATCTTTGCCCTCCTTTGCAGGAAAGGGATTACAAAATACGCTCCCTGAGGGCCACTGAGAGAGGCCCAGAGACCTAAAAAAGCTCCATTTCTCTCCTACCATGGCCTTTCCAGGTTTGCTTCATGCTTCACGCAGCCTTTGGGGATGCATTTGGGGCTGTGGGTTGGTAACTTTTCTTGTGTTGCAATCACCATTCTCTGGTTGAATAAATCAGAGCCTGTTTGTGCAAACCTGGCTCAGTGTCCCCTCCGTGTCCCAGCAAGAAGATCTGCAGCTCACTTCCCTCCTTCTGACTTGCTTTCTGTGAACCCACCAGCACCACAGCTCCATCCCCTGACGTAGTTCCATTTGGAGTGGTTTTCCAGTTCATTGTGTGGTTTATTGTGTGGCTATTCAGACTAGACAAAGAAGACAATTTTTATGCTGGGAGTGGTGAGACACTGGCTCAGGTTGCCCAGAGAAGTGGCAGAAGCCTCATCTGTGGAAACATTCCTGGTGAGGTTGGAGTGGTCTCTGAGCAGCCTGCTCTAGTGTAAGATGTCCCTGTCAGCTGCAGGTGAGTTAGACCAGATGAGCTTTAAAGTTTCTTTCCAGCCCAAAGCATTCCGTGACTCTGTGATTCTATGAATTTGCCCAGAGCAGAGCTAATGAATTTGGATTTTTCCCTGCTGGGGTGGAAAACAGGTGCCTCTGGTATCATCCTTCATGCTGGGAAACAGAAGTGAGGGGAAGCCCCATTTTTCCCAGTTTCCACGTGCCAAATCTGGGGGTACCTTCCAGGTCCCCCTTTTCCCCCCACTGGCAGGCATCCTCGTGATAAGAGCCGGGTAAGTGATTAAAGTAGGTCGCAGCTTACCCACCCCTCCCCTGCAGTGGTAAGAGGGATGCTCTTCACCATGGCAATCACTCCACTCAGCACATAAAGCATTTCCAGGTACTGGGAGGGACAAAGCCTGGCTTTAATTGGTGTCCTCTTGGGTGCCAGGCTGGGCCCGCTGCCTTCTTGTGCAGCCAGAAATAAATTCTGTAACAAACGTGACTCAGAGACACATGGAGGAAGGGGCTGGTTGCATGACAGATTGGCTGCATGGGTTGCTCCCTTAGCAAGGGAGATGGCCAACACCTTGTCCTCCCCTTGCCAGGGAGGGTGAGGCTCCCCCCCCCAATCCCCTGCCACCCAGGAGTGATTGTGGATGCCAAAATAATTGACGACTCCGTGCCGCTTGTCATGGCCCAGCATCATAAATGCTTAAAAGGTTTATTTACCAATTCTGAAGACTCCTGCACGCATCATGTTTAATGCAAATAGAGAGTGTGGTTAGGAAGATATAAAACATTACTAGAGGGAAAGGCAGTCCATTATCTCCCTGCAAACACCTCCCTCTCTCGCTCCAAGCCAAACAGCAGGGGACCGAGCAAGGCGTGCTGATGAGGATAACTAATGCAGGCCTAGCCGACCATGAAAGGGAAGGATGGGATCATCTGGAGCAGGGCAGACAGCTTTGCCAAAACAAACCACGTCACGTGCTGGTTGCAAAACCTCCAAGGCTGATTCGCAGTCAACCAGTTCATGCTCTCGAAGCCACCTTTGTTCCTCTTGTGCTCCAGGGCCAAGTCAGGTCACTAGCAGAGGCTAGAGGAGCCTCGAGGATGTAAGAGAGCATGAATCCAGCTCATCTGGAACAAGAGGCAGGCTCTGAGCACTGCTCTTGCTGTACCTCTCCTTGGTCTACCATCTTTGTTGGGGTTGTTCGGCCTGGAGAAGGAAAGGCTCCAAGGACACCTCACTGCAGTCTCTCAGTATTGGAAGGGAGCCTACAGAAAGGTGGGGAGGGACTTTTCCTCAGGGGGTGTAGAGATAGGATGAAGGGCAATGGTTTCAGACTGAGATGTAGATTAGATATTAAGAAGAAAGTCTTCACTGTGAGGATGGTGAGACACTGGGACAAGGCATCCAGAGAGGTTGTGGATGCCCCATCCCTGGAAGTGTTCAGGGCCAGGTTGTATGGGGCTTTGAACAACCTGGTTTAGTAGAAGGTGACCCTGCCTATGGCAGTGGGGTTGGAACTAGATCATCTTTACATCCCTTCCAAGCCAAACCATTCTGTGGTGCTGCAATGTCTCTACTGTAGGTTAGGGTTGAAGCGGGAGCCAGCGCAGTGCTGCTCTCCCAGCCGTGCCTCCCTGGGGTCAACAGCAGTGGTTTTGATTGCTGTGATGTCCTTCCTTGGTGCTGGTGCCTTGTAGAGAGATCTTGGCCAGGTGCAGAGTCAAACCCTCAGAGCTGTGAAATGACATTAGTGTTGTCCTCTGTAGGAGCAAGTATCCCCAGAGCACCCCTGGGGATGTCACAGTGTCCTTTGAGAGCATAGCCAGGCCAGGACCGCTCAGATGGGCAGATACATCCATGCCACATTACTTTCCTCCCAAACCTAGGCAGCAAATTTGGGATTCTTCATAGGGGAGACTTTTATTTTAAAAATAAGTACCAGGGAAATATTGCAAAGGGTTCTGCTGCTGCTGCTGCTGCTGCTGTTTCATGTTGCAGCCAGATTTGTGTGTCCCACTAGTAAGGATTTTAAGCTAAGCCAGCATGAGCCTGGTGAGATCAGGTTGGTGTGCTGGGTTTTAGAGGAGGGCCATGGGTTGTTACATTGCCCAGGGCCATGATGTCTGCTCTTGGCTTCCTGGAAAGAGGGAATTTCCTTGTAATTTTCAGTGTGGAGAGCAAACCTCACTCACTCCCAGGCATGCCACATTTGTTCTGCGTTTTGTTTCCTTGATCCATTCCAAAGCGAAGATTAAATGATCCTAAACACTCACCTACAGTTGAAAATCTAATAAGAGTGAGCTCCAGGGAAAACAAAACACATGAATCATAGAATGGTTTAGGTTGGAAGAGACCTCAAAGACATCATCCAGGTCTCTAAATCACAGACTTTAAATATCATCCTGGACTTTGCTTGGCGCATGTTATTTGCCATCTGGGTTTTGAGCCTTTGAAAGCTGTGTTTGAAGCTGCTTGGTCCACCAACCAGGCAAGCAGAACTATGTCTCTCAGCTTCCATTTGGGCAAGGTAGAGTTACTGAGTGACTGAAGGAGATGGAGGTGTTTAGTTTGAAAAAGAGGAGGCCAGGGAGAGACCTCATTGCTGTCTACAGCTACCTGAAAGGACATTGTGGAGAGGTTGGTGCTGGTCTTTTGCAGCTAAGTCGTGATACAACAAGAGGGAATGACCTCGAGCTCCAACTGGGTGGGTTTAGACTGGACATTAGCAAACATTTCTTCCCAGCAAGAGTGGTCAGGCATTGGAATGGGCTGCCCAGGGAGGTGGTGGAGTCACCAATCCTGGATGTGTTTAGAAGTCATTTGGATGTGGTGCTTGGGGATATAGCTTAGGGTGCACCTTGCAGAGTAGGGGTATGGGTTGGACTTGATGATGCTGAGGGGCTTTTCCAACCTGAATATTTCTGTGATTCTGTTAGAAAATGGTTGGACTTGATGATGTTTTCCAACCAAAATGATTCTAACAGGAAAAAAAAAAAGCCAGGCATTTGCAGTGCTTGTGGAAGCTGGGCATTGGCAAAGAAAAAAAAGAAAAAAACCCATCCCAAGCCCTGCAGGTAACGTCATGGAAGCACTTTCCAGCTGAGGAGCCCAGGAGCACAGGCAGAAGCAGCTCTTCTGGCCCTGCAGCCGTAGCTGGAGGCATGGAGAGCTGTTATTCCACTTGAATTTCAGCCTCCAGGGTGCTCANTCCAAGTTTCCTACCTCATGTGTCAGCAACATGTGGAGAAACAGCTCTGCGGGGCTGTTATCTCCTCTCGCTGTTATTAATGGGCATTGTTTTAATCACTGCGTTGTCTCCTTCGTAGTCATACGTTTGTAGCAGAGCTATGTGAGATGCTGGGCCTGCCCGGCCCCTCTCTGGGCAAAGTTCAAGGGGCTGAAGGGAGGGGTCACAATTTTTCCACTCTCAAACCATGTGTTTGGAAGGTCGGACCTGGAGTTCTTGAACAAGCCCTGGTGCTGAGAAGTTGTGTTCACACTTGAAAATGTCTCTAGTGTTTTCCTTTTGCTGTTCCAATCCTCCTCCTGCCTGTCAGGCTTCAGCCATGAATCACTCCTGGGCACGTGGCTAACGCATGAAGGCTGCAAAATATTTTGATGGAGAGGAATGGGGGTGGGAGCTTGAGATAACCCAGCTGATTGTTCCCCAACCTTCGAGTCCTGTGCTGAGGCATCGCAGCCTGCAGCATTTGCAAGGGGTTCTTTGCCCAGAGCTCCTGGTTGTGATGAAACCTGGGCTTTGGTGAGCAAGGTAAAGCTTTTGCCGCTGCAGTTAAGTGGGGTTGCAAGCAGAAAATGCTGCCCCAGCTCAAGCCCTGGTTGCTCACGCTGGGAGGTTGAGTAGATCCGGGCAGAAAAAGGAACCTGGGGAAGGGTCCTCCTCAGCAGCATCCTCTCCCGAAGCTCAGTATCTCCCAGGGAAAGGTGGATGGTGTTATAGTAATGAGTTTCTGCTTTTAACAGCCCTGGTTGTCTCTCCCAACAGCTTCACAGAAGCCATGAAGAGCCAGCCAAAGCTGGAGGGCCTGGACAGCAACTGGGCCTATTACTCAGGCGTGGCCATCTTGGCTGTAGGGTCCTTGTTTGTCATCTCCAGCTTCTTAGCGCTGGGATTCATTGGAACATTCCTGGGTAAGCACTTCAAAATTCAACAGCTTAACCATTAAATGCACTTTAATCCTTGCAGGGGTCTTATGCTAGAGCAAAGTCCTGCCAGAATTTCCTTGCCCTTGCCTTCAGGGCTCTTAGATTGGGTCTTGGCTTTACACCAAAGCTTGACATAACCCATGTCGTTACCCCACGCTAAGGAGACAGTGCAGAGCCTTTGTACAGTGAGTCCCATCCCCTTCAGCACCAAGCCTGGCATTTTAGAAGGCTGTGGATCACCCCACAGTCCAAAAGGCACCCCAAGTGCAGCACCCCCACGAGCAGGTCAGCACCAGCACAGCAGGCACAAGCCATCCAGCAGCCTTGCTCCGAGCCCCCACCCTCCACACCTGCTTTGAGGCAGGTTCTTGTTTGCTCTGTATTAAACCTGACACTGGTTGACAGATTCTTTTATCTGCCACTTTGTGGCAGAAGGCATTTTCCATTGTGGCTGCTTTCACATTTAGAGAGTAATTCCGCTTGCGCTGTTGACTTGAAAAACATGCCAGTATGTGTGGAATTCATAAAAATAAAATAGAGACAGGAACAATAAATATCTGAGGAAAGGGGCAGCTCCTGCTGGCTGGAATAATCGCAGCCCCAGCTTTGACACTGCATTTAGGCTGTGCTTTTGCAAGTGCTTTACAAACCAGATTCAATTAGCTCCTGCAGCGTCGCCAGGAAGAAGAGAGGGAGGTAATAAGCCTTCCTGGTTTCAAGTGGAGTTGCAAAGAAACGTGTGGAGTTGGCCAAGATCCTGCTGCCGGGAATAGGGGGCTTAGCACTCCTCAGCTCGAGGGTGTGGCTTCACCCTTCAGCTGTGTGACCCTGCTCCTGGCACTGTGTTAGACTCCTGTCCCCCCAGCTCCAGGCACAAGCATCCTCCAAAATCACCCGCGGACCCCAGGAGTGGTGCTGTGCCTGCAGAGTCATGTCCAGGGAGGCTGGGCACAGGAGTACTCGCCAGCAAGAGCTGCCTGAATGCTCCTGAAGTTCAGCCAGGTCTGGGGTTGTTTATGTAAAGCCTGATTCATCTGACCAGGAGGATCCACTGGACTTGAACCGCTGGGGAATAATAAACAAGTGAGTCAGGCTCAGCGTAAGCGGTGAGGCTGGCCCCAGCCCTCTCTGCTCTGTATGGCCACTGCCTCCTGTATCCTCCAGGGCAGGAAACAGACACGTGTTGGTGGCCAGGTTTGGGCACCAACCTCCATCCTCTCTGCTGATGGAGGCTCTCCCTGCCACCAAGTTGAGGCTACTTGGCTCCAAGCCTTGCGTGAAGCAGCAGGGAACGGAGCCAGCATTCCTTGCTAACCAGGGCAGAACTGAGTCAAGGTGAAGAGAAGCAAGACCATGTTCTGGTGCAGCCAGGCTGGCTGGGGATCTCTGTGCCACAGAATCAAGGCCCAGCTGGAGCCCTGCAGAACATCATCCATCCTTGGGGCAATAGTGAATTCTCAGCTCCATTGCAAGCCTTTATGAGTCCAAGTCAGCAAACTCTCAATGGAGAATGCTCTTTGGTGTGGTTCCTTACCCAGGAGTGAGGAAGTCAAGGGGCAGGTCTCTGAGAATCTCACATGAAATGTTCTCTTGCTGAGGACTCACCTGGAACTGGTACTCCCAACATCCTGGGGTTCGGTGATGTGACGGTGCTGCAGGAGGAGCAGGGCCCCACAGAAATGACAGCAGGTAGCAGAGGGCAATGCTGCTTTAGCAAGAAGGGGGTTATCACATCATCCAGCAGCTTCTCACAGTCAGTACATGAGCTCTGGAGAAGTTTTGAGACAGCCTCTGACACCCAAGCACTTGTGGAGTGCACCAGATGGCTTTTTTCTGCTGCCATCCAAAGTGTGGATGCTCTGTACAGTGAGGTAGTTACACTGACCTCCAGCAAAAAAATAGCCCACACTAGATGCCAGAGTCCCTTAGCCTGACAAGGAGCTTATTATAACCCAAGTTAGGTGGCAAAGTCCCTCGGAGGAGGTGATTCTTGATTTGAGGGTTTCCTCCCTCCCTGGATGTGTTCAAGGCCAGGCTGGATGAGTTCTTGAGTGACCTGTGTGGGAGGTGTCCCTGCCCATGGCGGGGGGTTGGAACTGGATGATCTTTGAGGTCTCTTCCAACCTAAACCATTCTATGATTCTATGAAGGCACAGGATGATGCCGTGCAGGCAAAAGCAACAGCCCTTTCTCTTAGCACCTGCCTGAGTATAAAAACACTGCAGGTCCTCTCTGGTGGTCATGTTCCTTTAACTGTGTGGGTTTAGAGGCAGGGTTTGCACCAGAAAAGCTCACGTCCTGGGGGACAGCTTGCTCCCCTCAGCCGCTCTGTGCTTTTGCTTGCGGGAACACACCCAGAGGGTCGCAGGGCTCCACCTGTGGCAGGCTCAGAGAAAGCTCTGGCAGCCCCACGAAGGCTTTGTGCAGGCACCGCTTGGGGAGGGAGGTGTTCAGCCCGAAGGCGAGGGCGGGCAGGGAATAATGAAGCATTCTGACACATAAGAAAGCAGAGAAATGGGCTGTGGCGGGGGGTGATGTGTTCTTTCTAGCGGAACGATCTCAGAGATGCATTGCCAAGTAGCTGTGAGAACATATAGTATGAATACCAGGCAATTATCTCACTTAGAGGCCTGCAGTTAAAGCCCCAAAGCATTGTCTAATTGGGCAGGCGCTGTTGATCCTTAGAAATGAGTGTTTTTGCACCCTGTGAGGTCAAAGAAATTACACCACGATCTAGGTAATAATAATAATAATAACCTTGAATAGTTTGCACTCCTGTAATGCCTTTTATCTGGGTTTCTGAGTACTTTCTCACCATCCATTAATCCTCGCCACCCTCGGGGCTGTAAGAAAGGCTGATCTTATGATCGGTGCACAATAGCACCAGGAGGGACGGACAGACGGACCGAGGAGACTTGCCCAAGGTCAGGGAAAGTGCTGGCAGCAGAGCTGGCAACATGACCCAGGGCTGCGGCAGCTTCTTGGGCCGATGGACCTGCTCCTGGCCGACCGACACAGGTCGTGGGGAGGCGCACAGGAAGCAAAGCCCTTGCTGGGCTTTGTGGTCTGCCTTGTAAGACCCAGAGGAAGTCGGAGATCTGCCTGCCAGCGTTTCCTCCCCCTTGAAATGCCACTCGCAAGCTGCACGACGTCTCCTCGCTTGTCATTTCTTTTCCAGGCTCCCTTCAGGAGGGTGGAAGGATTACTCCGAGGTAGATGGGGATGCTGGTTGGTCGCTGGGTGTTCTGAAAGCTTCCCTGGTTACAGATGACAATCACCTTTTCTCAGCAGCAGCAGCGTGCTGATAATTGAGCATTTTGTAGGCAGAGAGGCTATTTTCTGAAATTTGGAGAAAGTCTCTGAACCAGGAGATAAGGGTGACAGTGAATGAGGGCATTTGGTGGTGGAGGGCATGATTACACCATCTCCAAACACCATTACAGGGCACTGGGCTTATTCCCCCATTTAATGGATCTGATCCTGTGCGTTTGTTTCCTCATCCAGCGGCATCAGACGGGCAGTTTGCAAATGAAAAAGCCAGAATCAACCAGTCAGGACCTCCAGAGCTGTGTCCTAATGAGGATCGTGGCTGCTGTAGCCTCATTGCAATGCAGAAACCTTCCTCATGGGCAAAGAGCCATTCTGGGAGAGGCTGATAGAGGCTGAGTAAACAGCCAGGCTCTTTGTTGCTGTTTTCTCAGCCTGGAAATCAGCAGCGAAAGCACCTGGTTCACCTTCACTGCTCATCCCTAGCAGGGATGTGGCAGAGGGAGAACCATCAGCCTGCCAAAAAGCCCCTCACAGCTCTCAGCTTCGTGGAGCCTAACCAAACACTCTTCTGGTTTGCTTTGCAGGCGATTACTTTGGCATCCTGATGGAGGCAAAAGTGACCAGCTTCCCCTTCAATGTCCTGGATAATCCCATGTACTGGGGCAGCACTGCTGTCTACTTGGGCTGGTCCCTTATGTGAGTACATGGCCCTGCAAACAGCAGCAGCAGGGCAAGTGTGGGGGTCTGTGCTGGGCACGGGCTGCTTCAGGGGGCAAAACGCCTCCTGGCGAAGGCAGCCAGCAATAAAACGGCAGGGAGAATGCAGCACACCCTCACTTCCTCACTCTTCTTGTACGTGCAGAATCTTCTGCTGCCATAAAACACTGGCAGCGTTAATCGTAGCAAAATAAATCGTGGCCAAGCGCTGGGGAGAGGAAGAATCAGCAAATGCTCTGCAGCTGAATGAGGTCCTTGGCAGGCTCTGCAGGTGGAAAAATCAACATTCGGGGCTGAATTCACACCGGGTGTCACTCGGCAGGGGCAGGGCACTGATACTGGGGATCAGTGTGACCCTGGAATTACCTCTGAAGAAAACAAAACAAGCCGAGGCACCCTTGTCCCCCGCCCTGCACCGCGGTGACACTTCCGAAAGGCTCCTCCCGTGATACAACAGGGCTTAATAGCCTACTTAGCAGGAAATGAATAGGCTGTAATTTAGCGGCAAATGAGCAATATTCTCTATTCTCTGTAACAAGTTTTATGTGGCTTTCATTTAATATCACATTTTATTTATTCGCTCGGGAGGAAAAACTCAGGCTGTGTCCCATCAGGAGCCTGTCAGGCACGGAGGGGATGCTGTCACTAGGTATTTTCCACTGGTGCTCCTGAGTGTGACCACCTCTCTTCTGCTTTGGTGAGAAAAAATGAGAAAAAAAAAAAAAAGTGCTTAGCCACTTTCTGCTCACCTTTGTAGCCATGCGTGCTGCTCTTTCTGGCCCCTGGTAATAAGTAAACTGATGCTTTCTCTCCTGTCTCCTCTGAGCCTTGCTGCTCTTCATTCTGCACTTGAAAGATGGGTGGCTGGATGGGTGGGCAGAGGCCAATGGCATGAGGTTTAACAAGGCTAAGTGCAGGGTTCTGCACTTTGGCCACAACAACCCCAGGCAGCCCTGCAGGCTGGGGACAGAGTGGCTGGGGAGCAGCCAGGCAGAGAGGGACATGGGAGTGCTGCTGGATAGTAGCTGAACATGAGCCAGCAGTGTGCCCAGGTGGCCAGGACAGCCAATGGTATCCTGGCCTGGATCAGGAACAGTGTGGCCAGCAAGAACAGGGAGGTTATTCTGCCCCTGTACTCAGCACTGGCCAGGCCACACCTTGAGTGCTATGTCCAGTTCTGGGCCCCTCAATTCAAGAGAGATGTTGGGGTGCTGGAACATGTCTAGAGAAGGGCAACAAAGCTGGTGAGGGGCCTGGGGCACAGCCCTGTGAGGAGAGGCTGAGGGAGCTGGGGGTGTGCAGCCTGGAAAGAGGAGGCTCAGGGCAGATCTCATTGCTGTCTACAACCACCTAAAGGGAGTTGTAAAGCCAAGTGGGGTTGGGCTCTTCTCCCAGGCACCCAGCAACAGAACGAGGGGACGCAGCCTCAAGCTGTGCCAGGGCAGGTACAGGCTGGATGTTAGGAGAAGTTCTTGCCAGAGAGAGTGATTGGCATTGGAATGGGCTGCCCAGGGAGGTGGTGGAGTCACCGTCCCTGGAGGTGTTGAAGCAAAGCCTGGATGGGGCACTTAGTGCCATGGTCTAGTTGATTGGATAGGGCTGGGTGGCACGGTTAGGGCTAGGTTGGACTGCATGAGCTTGGAGGTCTCTTCCAACCTGACTTATTCTATTCTATTCTATGAAATTCTATGAAATTCCCTGCCTGTTGCTGTCAGGACTGGCTGCAGAAGCTGTTTGCCTTCCTGGCAGACCCACAGCACTGGATCGGGCCCAAATGGGGCTGGGGCATTGTTGGATATTAGAGTTGGCTATGGGGTCAGCAGCAGCTGGGAAGAGTGGGGCCGAACAGAGGCATGATGAACCCCTCCTTCCCACACTGCAGCCAGAGGTGAATGGCACTACCAGCCCTCATTCCACAAACCAAGGAATTTCACCAGGAGGAATTGTAAGGACATTTTTATTTGTTTAAGATCAACATTAAGGTCTTCTCTAGAACCCTAGCAGAACCAGCTGAATGCTCCTGAGCTGTTTCTGTCCCTTTTACATGCCCTCAAGAGAGCAGCCTTGCACCAGGTGCATGCTGCTTGGTCTTTCACTGCATTCCTGGGCAAAAGCAGCTTGCAGCACCTGGAGACAACAGTGTGGTCCCCTCCTTTTTCTCATTAAAAGACTGCCACCATAAAGGGCAGCAAGGCATGACAAATAATTGCAGTTAACAAATTGCTGGAGCTGTGTGAAGTGGTACCAAGACACCACCTGCCTGCCCTGGGGAAGCTCTGCACAGCTCTTCACGTGGTGGTTTGGACTGCTGCTTTCCTCTGGGATCTCAGCTCAGGTTGCTGGGCAGGTCTGGGGAGTCTCTTCCAAGGTCTCAGGGCTTTCAGAAGATGTTCGGTGTCTGCCTTCAGAGGCCAGAGCTAACATCCTGGCTGCGTGGCAGCTGGAGGGATGTGTCTGCTGCCTGGTTTTGCACAGACCCAAAGCATAGAGCGAGTTTGTCCTCCCCTGGTGATGCCTTGCTCTCTGCAGCGAGGCATCGGTGCCCAAAGCACTGATTAATTTCCACCCGTAAGGGCACATACCACAGCACGTAAGTGGCACACTGCCTTCTGACTCCAGTCCAGCCTCAAAAGCACCATGTGGGGCAAGAGCCATTCTTCTGCCCCTTGCAGGATTGTGCAGCTATCTCCAGCTGTGCAGCCAAAGGCATCTGCAAGATGGGCTGGAGAAGGCATCTCCACTTATCACCACAAAGATAGGAGCTCCAGGAGGAAAGGGCAAAGCAGGTGTCCCACATCCAGCACCCAGCACCAGCAAGACCAGCAGGGAATGATGCAAGCCCACACTATTGCTCCTGCAGGCAACCCACAGCCATGGGGAGCTGCAGCAAGGGTTGGGGATGGAGAGACTTCTACCCAAAAAGAGTCCTGCCAGGAGCACAAAACCTTCCTGTCTGACTCTGAGTTGAGTGTGCCACTGCCTAATAAGTAGGTCGAGCTCTTAGGAGAGAAACGACTCACCCCAATGCTTTTCATCAGCCACTTCAAGCAGCCTCATTTCTCCCTCAAGACAAATGGAGCATTAGCTGTTTGGGGACAGCTTTGTGTATCTCTGATAGGGAAGTGTTTTAACTCATGGCAACAGGCTGTGTAAATCAGAGCTGCAGCCGCAGCCAAATGATGCAATTAGAGGTCTTGCTGTCAACAAACAATCATGCAAATTTGTTCCCTTTGATAGGAATCAAGGAGGAGACATGACTAAGCATGTAATAGCAGGGGGTTGGGAGAGGAAGAAGTTGCCTGATGCTTCCCAATGAGGGGAAAACTTTCCGCAAAAGGGAAGCAGAGAAAAGGTGGAGATTTGTGGGGGTCATTAGGCCAGGTGGTACCTGAAGTTAGGTCTAGTATGAGGTTTAAGTAGCTTGGTTTCTCCTCAGCATGCAGAATGTTTTTCTTCACCGAGGACCACCTAAGTCCTTTTTTTTTTTTCTTTTTTTTTCGCTGACAGTCAGCTCTTGTCTCTTTCAGAGCTGAGCTGTGACCAGCAATTAAAGGCAATCAGCAGCGTCCTAATTAAGGGCAACACTTGCAGCCCTTCGTTGGAGGCACAGGATGCAGAAAGAGTGTTTTGGAGGGAAAAGTTCCTTGCTGGGAAAAAAAGGTGGCACCAGGACCTCATGGCTGCTGGACTAGCAAGCAAGGAGTGGCTGCTGGTGTGGCTGCTGTTGCCACAGGATGGTCTTGACTTCCCTGGTTTGGGGACTGTAACCCACTGGCTGAAGTCCTGGTGCCTTAGCAAAGCTCTCACAGGCTCACAGGCTGTCAGGGGTTGGAAGGGACCCAAAGAGGTCATTGAGTCCAACCCCCCTGCCACAGCAGGACCAGACAATCTAGCTCGGGGCATACAGGAACACATCCAGACAGGCCTTGAAAGGCTCCAGAGAAGGAGACTCCACAGCCTCTCTGGGCAGCCTGTTCCAGTGCTCTGTGACCCTTACAGTCAAGAAATACCCCCTTGTGTTGAGCTGCAACCTCCTGTGCTGCAACTTACACCCACTGCACCTTGTCCTCTCTGCCTTGTCTGGAATCTGCCTCAGACACTTCTGGGCCAAGCATTGAAGAAGTATCCTCATGTGGGTGATGCAGGTTTGCAGCCTATGCTGACATCTTTCTGTAGAGCAAGAGGAGATGGGGATGGTTTGGTCCCAGTTCTTTGGAGCTAAAAGGAACTGTCACTCCCATTGCATAGTTGTAGTAGTGAGGCCCTCGCTACAACAGGACATTGCTGGGACATGTCCAAGGAAGAGCAGCAAAGCTGGTGAAGGGTCTAGAGCACAAATCTGGTGAGGAAAGCTTGAGAGAACTGAAGCTGTTTTGCCTGGAGAAAAGGATGCTCATGGGAGGTCTTCTTGCTCTCTACAACTCCCTGAAAGGAGGTCTGAGGTAGTTGGGGTCAGTCTCTTCTCCCAAGGAACAAGTGACAGGACAAAATAAAACAGGTTTGAGTTGCACCAGGCTGGACATAGGAACAATTTCTTCATGGAAAGTGTTGTCAATACCTGGAACAGGCTGCCCAAAGCAGTGGTGGAATCCCTGTTGATGGAGGGATTGAAAAGCCGTGTAGATGTGGTGCTGAGGTTTAGTGATGACCTGGCAGGGCTAGGTTAATTGTTGGACTCAATGATCCTAAAAGTCTCTTCCAATCCAAACAATTCTCTGATCTACAGCTCCTTGAGCACCTCTGTCTGTAACAGGACAGTGCAGTGTGATGGGCATCTCAGTGTCCTTGCTGAAGGACACCACTCAGCTGAGCTCCATGAGGTGACCAAACGTGTCCCTGTGACATCAGAACTGGAGCAGGATATATTTAGGTTGGACATAAGGAGGAAGTTCCTTACAATGAGAGTGGCAAAGTACAGGAACAGGTTGCCTGGACCTGTGGTTGAGGCCTCATCCTTGCAGACATTCAAGATCAGACTTGATGTGGCCCTGGGCAGCATTATCTAGTTGGAGGTGTCCCTGCTGACTGCAGAGACATTGGACAAGATGACCTTTAAGAGTCCCTTCCAACCTGATGTCGTCTGTGAGTCATCTTGAAGTGGGTTTAAACATGCACCAAGCCCTGCACACAGCCTTGGTGCTGCACCTGCCCAGCACCCTTTGCAGGTCACACATGGATCTTTCCATATCTTCTTCTCCATGCCTGGCCCTGCCATGGCTGAGCCGCTGATGTCTGCGGTGCCGCTGATGCCTGTGGTGCCACAGATGCCTGCGGTGCCGCCGATGCCTGTGGTGCCACAGATGCCTGCGGTGCCGCCGATGCCTGCGGTGCCGCCAATGTATGTGGTGCCACCGATGTATGTGGTGCCGCCAATATATGCAGTGCTGCCAATATATGCGGTGCCACCAATGCCTGCGGTGCCGCTGATGCCTGCGGTGCCGCCAATGTATGTGGTGCCACCGATGTATGTGGTGCCGCCAATATATGCAGTGCTGCCAATATATGCGGTGCCACCAATGCCTGCGGTGCCGCTGATGCCTGCGGTGCCACCGATGCCTGTGGTGCCGCCAATGTATGTGGTGCCACCGATGCCTGCGGTGCCGCCAATGTATGTGGTGCTGCTGATATATGCGGTGCCACCAATGCCTGCAGTGCCGCTGATGCCTGTGGTGCCGCCGAGGCCTGCGGTGCCACCAATATATGCGGTGCCACTGATGTCTGCGGTGCCACCGATATATATGCGGTGCCACTGATGCCTGCAGTGCCACTGATGCCTGCAGTGCCACCGATGTATGCGGTGCCACTGATGCCTGCGGTGCCACCGATGCCTGTGGTGCCGCCAATGTATGTGGTGCCACCGATGCCTGCGGTGCCGCCAATGTATGTAGTGCTGCTGATATATGCGGTGCCACCAATGCCTGCAGTGCCGCTGATGCCTGTGGTGCCGCCGAGGCCTGCGGTGCCACCAATATATGCGGTGCCACTGATGTCTGCGGTGCCACCGATATATATGCGGTGCCACTGATGCCTGCAGTGCCACTGATGCCTGCAGTGCCACCGATGTATGCGGTGCCACTGATGCCTGCGGTGCCACCGATGTCTGCGGTGCCACCGATGCCTGCGGTGCCACCGATATATGCGGTGCCACCGATGTCTGCGGTGCCACCATTGCCTGCAGTGCCACCATTGCCTGTGGTGCCACCAATGCCTGTGGTGCCACCAAAATATGCGGTGCCACCGATGCCTGCGGTGCCATATGCCGCTGCGGCTGGCAGGTGTCTCCTGTGCCCTGGGTGGCCCTGCCTTGCCGTGCACATCAGGCATTCCCCTTATAGCTCTGGCTGGGAGCCACAGCCCTATGTCAGCAGCTGCTCAGCTATCGAACAGCCAAATAATCTCAGGACTTAGCATCAAAGCTGAAGCTCTCTTAGCGGAGACGTGCAGGGAGTAGACTTTAAAAGTAAGCCGCCGAAGTAGGCTGGGGAAGAGTCTTTGCCAAGTAACATCTGTCCGAGACAGTTAATATTAAGCAGAAAAAAACCCAAACCAACAAACCCCACCCTTTGCTTGGCTCCTGTTTAATGAGCAGGAGAGAGCTCTGATGGAGCCCAGCGTCTCATTTCACTTTCTAAACCAGGCCTTGCGTAAGCCCAAACACTTACCTGAGCTTTTCCTCCTCTTTCATACCAGGCAGGCGAGCCCAGCTGGCCTTTTGCTGACAGCTGTAGTGGCAATTTCCTACACAATCGCCATGCTGTACGAGGGGTGAGTAGATCCGCAGAGCTGGAGAGCTTCTAATTATTTCTAACGGGTTTAACTCCCCAGGTTTCGGGGAACTGCAGGAGCAGAGATGGTTTTTGGGTTTTGTTTTGTGTTTGGGTTTTTTTTTCCAATTAGTTGAGCGGAGAAGAAGGAAAACAGACGATTGTTGTTTTTTTTCCAATTGTTTCACTAATGGGCAGATTCCTCTCTGAAACTATTCGCCCGAGTTCTAGGAACCTTTACGCGCTTGTTTATTTTTATCGACATGAAATCTTTTCTTCCTTTCGGGGTGCCTGCTTCAGTCCACGCAAGAACAATAAGGAAGGCACTGAGAGGGCTCATTGTGTCGTCTGGAGAGACCCTGCAGAAGAGCTTGCGTTTTATCCTTCCTTCCATGGGCTTCTCTTGATATTTTTTTGCATCACAATAGCTCAGGAGCCCAGGACGGAGTGGCCCAGAATAATTCCCAGAAGCAGCAGTTGTGCTTCGTCAGTGAAAGGTCTTTTGTGTTTGCAAGGGAGGAAGAGATGCAAAGATGAGGCCAGTATGCATGCGGTGTGCTGAGCCTCATCCCACTCATGGGTGGGCGCAGGTGGGAGCAGCCTTGGAGCTGCTCCATGGTCCGGAGAGAGTGGGCTGAGGATTGCCATGGCACAGGAACAGTTGGGTTGTGCCAGCCCTCGAAGGGCAGTTTCTGGGCCCAAAGGACAGCACACATGGTCTCCATCTTAATTCTTCCTCCATTCTTTTGCCCCACTCTTATGTCTCTGCTCTCTCCCTGCCCCCCAATCCCCATTCTCCCAACCACAGGCCTTTCACAGAGGAAATATATCGGCAGAAACAGAAGGGAGCAAAGAACAAGTAGCAACAGGTATGTTTGCTGATCGGCGTTGCAGCAAGAGGGGCTGCTTTGCCGGGCACCCCCAACCTGACAACACATTAGATGGGGACAGGACCACCACCCACCCTCCCAGCTCATTCCTGCCCTCCCCAACTCCTCCAGAGCTCTTCCTGCATTTTTTCAAGGGATTTGAGCTTCAAACCTCTGCCAAAACCCAGGTGGGAAGGTTTTACACTGCGGTGATCCTGACAGCCTCTCAGCACCCAGCAGACAGCCCCCAAATGAGACCCTGGAACAGGTTGCCAAGGGGGTGGTTGGGGCCACATCCCTGGAGGTGTTTAAGGCCAGGCTGGACGAGGCTTTGTCCAGCCTAATCTAGGGTAGGATGTCCCTGGCCATGGCAAGGGGGTTGGAATTAGATGATCCTTGTGGTCCCTTCCAACTCTGGCTGATTCTATGATTCTATGATTGTATTCTTGAGACTCAGGACCAGGGAAAATTGCTGGGGGAGCTTTGAGGCTCCATGTTTAGTCCAAATCAGGCAGATAAAAACAGCTATTGGCCATGGCAAACCCTCCAGAGAGCAGCAGGGATGGCACAAGAGGGCATATGTGCCCAACCACCTTGCAGGGAAATTTGGCACCCCTGCTCCATGCCTGAGCTGGGAGCATGCTACACATGCTCAAGACAGAAGCTTGGTTTTCGGGGTGGGGGGCAAAGCTTAAGTTCATGCCAAAGCTCCTCTCCTTGGGGTTTAATGTCCCCTTGGAATAATCCTCTGCCCATTGATAGGTGGGGAGGTGTTGGCATCCCTGTAGCAGCGATGCTGTTACACCAGTCTGGTCCCTCACAAGTTTTTTTCCCTTTGCCTTTCACCAAGCAGTGTCTTGGATACCTCGGCATGGCTTGCCTCTCTGGTCTCCACACTGTCCAATTTGCCTGTTTTCCTACTGAGATGTGTCCTACTAATTAGTCCAACAACCTTTAATGAGCCCACTGAGCACCCTGCAGTACTGGAAGCCATCAGAGGAACAGCCTGAGCATGGCAGCACCTCCTCACTGCAGCCCGCAGGAGCTGGAGGTCCCTGTCCCCAGGTCTACTGTCCCCATCGATGGATCACTGCAGCTCCTGCCACAAAGGCAGTGCTCTCCCAGGAGCCACATGGTGTGCGACCTCCTGACCTCTCCTCCTACACATTGGAGATCTGCGGGGCAAAAAGGAACCCAGCTCCAGCCCTGGACTGGAGAACAAGCAGAGTAATAATGGAGGCACCAGGGGCTTTCTGTAAGCAAGCTCTGAGTGTGAGGAAGCTCTAGCTCCATCTGAAGATGCTGTGGAAGAGCCTCAGGAAGCAAGCAATAAAGAACATTTTGGAACTCCTGGGGATTCAGAAAGAGCTGGAGAAGAGAGAGGTGGAACTGCTGGAACCCCAGGGACAAGCCCTCTCTTTGCTGGGAGAGGGAAACCTCCCTGTCTAGCCCTGCAATTTCCCACCTGTGCAGAACCCTGTAGTAACTCACACCATTTGCAAAGGCCCCAAGAAAGGTCATTAAAAAGCACTTAGACATAAATGTATTACCTAAACCACTGTTCAAGGGGGGTAGAGGGATAGTAAGTTGTCTCACGGGGAGATGACCAAGGAGAAGAGTCAGTTCCTGTCCAGACCCTGCAGGTATCCTGTCCCTGGTCCCCTCGGCACACACTCAGCCCCTCCTTTTCCCCAGGGACACGTGTGGGTCCTGCCCACCTCCCCCATCACCCAGTCAGTGCCTTTCAGCTATTTTCACTGCCTTGAAGGGGTAGTGGGTGGGAGGGAGGGAAAGGGCAGCCCCTGCCTTCTGGTACCAAGCAGCAGACAGGTACAGAGCATCCCTTCCACCCCTGCCACCAGCCTTGACAAGTCCCATAGAGCCTAGTGCTGAATCCTGCCCTGAAAAAGAAGCTCCCAGGGGGTGATGCTGCAGACCTAGGCTCAGTGTTTGCAGGTTCCCAGAACAGTTTGAGAAATAAGCTGTAAACGACCAAACAAAAATCAACATAAAGCCTCCGGCAGAGGCACCGGAGAAGGGGAACTGCTCTGCTGCCAGCTCCTGCGCTGGCATCGGGGCTCAGTGCCACGTCTGAGCATCACATTGTCCCCTCTGCAGAGGATCCTTTTTCTCACCGTCACCTCCACGAAAGAGTTTGATTTCCTTATGCTTTTGCACGTTGTAATTCACCTTTCGGGCATCGCTCAGCAGGAATTAAAAGTTGGTTTCTTTTCAGTGCAGCCTCCGTTTCCTTCAGCCAGGCTCCGGCCGCCGTGGTTGTGTTTCACCATTTTGGAGCTGTTACCAGGAGGATGTGTTGGTTGGTTGCTTGTTTTCTTTTTTTTTTTTTTTTTCATCACCATCCCAACGACCTTCCTCGTAAAGACTTGGGCATAGTATTTTATTTTTAGCTAAGTTTCCACATCCCCTTCATGGTTAATGTTTATAGACAGAGGCTAAAACAGCCCCGTACCCATAGCAACCAGCAAGGAGAGGATACGTTGCATTATTCAGACAACTTATGTCAGAGTTGCCAGTCCCAGCTCAAAGTCTCTGATGTAAATAAATTCAGATCTGTCGATGGGTGAAATCAGTATTTGCTGAAGAGACACCTGCCCACTGGGGAAGGGTTACTCTTCGTGAAAATGCAGCAAGGGCTGGGTTCCTGCTGGCACATTCCCAGTCTGGGGACCAGATACACCTTTACCTGTCCCCACAGAACCAGGCTTATCTCCCTCAGATGAGTGTCACCATAGACCCCAGTGACAGAGCTGCTTCTCCCCTCCTGTGCCCACAGCACAGGGTTTTGATGCAGCACCAGCTCCATGGACTGCTTCCACCTCCATCTACCATTTCAGATCCTTCATGGTCTCTTGATCCACCATTTCAAACCCAATCTTTCCCAATTCCCAGCCAGGCTCATCTCCCTCAGATGGGTGTCACCATAAGCCTCAGGGATTGAGCTGCTTCCCCTCTTGCGCCCACAGCATCCCTAAAGCACAGGGCTTTGGTGCTGCACCAGCTTCATGGACTCCTTACCCCTCAATCCACCATTTCAAGCCCTTCTTGATCCCTTGCTCCACCATTTCAGACCCAAACTTTCCCACTCCCCAGCCACTCTGTCAGCTTCATATTGCACAAGGGTTTTCCTGGAGCCGAGCCAGATACATCCCCGTTCTTGGTAGCTCTTCCTGCAGCAGCCAGTACGGATTAATGTGCCTCTGCGTTCGCAGAACTGGTTCTGGCTGCTGGTAAGCTGGGGTTTGACGTTTCAGAGGCATCTGCTGTTCCCTAAAGCAAAACCAAGGAGCTGGAAGGTGATGCTCAAGCCCTTTTTGCAGAGGCCAAGCCCATCTCTCTCCTTCGAGTGGAGGGGTTGGCCTTGTCTGCGACCATTCGTGGTACTGGGAGAAGGAAAACAGAGACCATTGCTCGTATTGTTTCCTAGGATTTAAAAACAGGGGATTAAGGGACTCTTCCTCCCTGGTTTTAAGGGGGGGGGAAAAATTTGATTCCTCTCCAATTACATAATATTTCCAAGAATTAGAGAATGCAGAGGGTGGGGATGAGACCTTCAGCATGAGCTTGAAGCGCTGGTGGTGTCAGAGCTGTTTTCCTCCTTCTCATCTCCAGGGCCATTGCCTGGCTGTGGCTAAGCCATATCCTAGTCTGAAGTAAGGATGGACCCTACAGTATCCAGGTCACATTGAGGAACTCCTGCTGCTTCCAAAGGAGGGACCTGCACTCTGGACCCCAGAGCCAGCTAGCTACATCCTCAGCATCATGTGGGTGCATCCCTCTGGCTCTTGAGGAGGCATCAAGCACCAAGTGGGGTCCCTGTGTCCCTCTGGGTTTCTGGGATGCATTGAGCACCAAGCAGGATTCCTGGAACTGGTCATGCATCTGTTTTCAGTTTCATGGCTTCAGTGTGGGACTTGCTGGGCCCACCTGAAGTTGGCAGGGGGTTTTGTTTGTAGCCTTGGGAACTGCCTCACGTGAGGCTGTGGGCAGATGCTGCAGGTAACACCTCCCTTGATGTTTGGGCCATTTCTCCAGAGCAAACACCAGGAAAAGAGAGATTGGTTAAATCTCAACTCCTGCCTGGCAAGGATAACCAGGTCACCAAGCCCATCACACCACACTCCCTCGGTCACACTGTCCTTGCTGTGCAGCTCCCAGCTGTGCCCACCCTCATGCTCCACCTGGGTTTTCTCTGCTCAGCCTCAGCTCCCCAGCACTTTCTCTTACTCCCTGAAACTGAGAGGGGAGATGTTGCACCAGGGGAGATTTAGATTGGGCATGAGAAGTTTCTTTACTGAAAGTGTTCAAGCTCCCCAAGGATGACATTGAATCCCCATCCCTGGAGGTGTTTAAAAGAGACAGAGGTGTGGTGCTGAGGGACATGGCTTAGTAACAGGCTTGGTTAGAGTTAGAGAATCATAGAATAAGGCAGATTGGAAGAGACCTCCAAGCTCATCCAGTCCAACCTATCACCCAGCCCCATCCAATCAACTAGACCATGGCACTAAGTGCCCCATCCAGGCTTTGCTTCAACACCTCCAGGGATGGTGACTCCATCACCTCCCCGGGCAGCCCATTCCAATGCCAATCACTCTCTCTGGCAAGAACTTCTCCTAACATCCAGCCTGTACCTGCCCTGGCACAGCTTGAGGCTGTGTCCCCTCGTTCTGTTGCTGGGTGCCTGGGAGAAGAGACCAACCCCACTTGGCTACAACTTCCCTTTAGGTGGTTGTAGACAGCAATGAGGTCTTCCCTGAGCCTCCTCTTTCCAGGCTGCACACCCCCAGCTCCCTCAGCCTCTCCTCACAGGGCTGTGCTCCAGGCCTCTCATCAGCTTTGTTGCCCTTCTCTGGACATGTTCTAGTACCTCAACGTCTCTCTTGAATTGAGGGGCCCAGAACTGGACACAGCACTCAAGGTGTGGCCTGGCCAGTGCTGAGCACAGGGGCAGAATAACCTCCCTGTTCTTGCTGGCCACACTGTTCCTGATCCAGGCCAGGATGCCATTGGCTCTGCTGCTGGCTCAGGATGGTCAGACTCATTGATCTCACAGGGCTTTTCCAACCAAAACAACTCTATGATGCAGTGAGACATTTACTTGGGGTGGGAGGGGATCACCCATACAAACCCAAACAGCCCCAGCAGTGGGCACGTGTTGCAGATCCAACGTGGGCTGCTTCTTCCAAGGGACACTCGGGGACACAGAGGAGGCTGCATCCTGCAGTCCTCCCCCTGAAGGCAAGGGGATGCTGTGGATATGGAGAACTGAGGACACATCCCAAAGGCCTGACCCCGCTTTGTCACCACCCATAACCCTGTGCCCACGTTTGCTGCACCCGGGGGAGGGACAACCACCAGCCCTTACGTGGCAAACAAGCCCACTTAGCCAGCAGCAGGAATAAACACATGGCGCAATCCAGGCTGCTCTGCCGCCTCGGCAGGGCCAGGGAGAAATGATTCCTGCTGGGCTCTGGCCAGCACAGCTTGCTGAGGCTGCACTTCTGCTCCTTGGGGCAGTGTGGGCTCAGGGCTCTGGGGCTGCCTCCTGCATCCATCCCAGTGCTGAGGCTGCACTTCTGCTCCTTGGGGCAGTGTGGGCTCAGGGCTCTGGGGCTGCCTCCTGCATCCATCCCAGAGCTGAGGCTGCACTTCTGCTCCTTGGGGCAGTGTGGGCTCAGGGCTCTGGGGCTGCCTCCTGCATCCATCCCAGAGCTGAGGCTGCACTTCTGCTCCTGGGGCAGTGTGGGCTCAGGGCTCTGGGGCTGCCTCCTGCATCCATCCCAGAGCTGAGGCTGAAGCTCCTCACAGCTGGTCGGTGGGCAGGAGAGATGGATTTGCTGGCAGCCTTTGGGATTTGATGCAAAAGCCAAAATGAGCTTTGAGAACAGGATGTTTGGGGGCTTTGGGGGAGTAGTTTGGGCACTCACTGCTTTGTTGTGAGCCCCTGAATCCAGAGAAGGTGTAAAACAGCCTCCTCTCTGCTGTGTAGGGAAAGCAGCCTGGGCTGTAAATGGTCACAAATAAATGCAATGGGAAAGAACACCCCAATGGGAAGCTTTTTCCAGCTGGGTGCAGGTGATGCACCTGAGGCACTTGATCTGTCCAAGAGGACCTTGACAAGTTTGAGGAGCGAACCCACATGAACCTCATGAGGTTCAACAGGGCCAAGTCCAAGGTCTTGCCCGTGGGTCAGAGCAATCCCTGCTATCAGCATAGGCTGGAGGATGAAAAGATTCAGAGCAGCTCTGCAGAGAAGGGGTTAGGGGTGGTGGTGGGTAAAAAGCTGGACATGAGCCAGCACTGGGTGCTCACAGGTCAGACCCAACCATGTCCTGGGCTGGTACACAGCAGTGTGGGCAGCAGGTGGTGGGGGAGGATTCTGCCCCTCTGCTCTGCTCTGCTGTGACCCCACCTGCATTGCTGGGGCCAGCTCTGGAATCCTCAGCACAGGAGAGACATAGACCTGTTGGAATGGGGACAGAGGAGACCATGACAATGATGTAAGGGCTGGAACCCCTCTGCTTTGAGGACAGGCTGAGAGAGTTGGAGTCATTCAGCCTGGAGAAGAGAAGGCTCCAGGGAGACTTTCTTGTGGCCTTTCAGTCCTTAAAGGGGGAAAGGGGGACAGACTTTTGAGTAGGGCCTGTAGTGACAGGACAAGGGTGTCAGTTTTAAAGTGAAAGAGAGGAGATTTAGACTAGATGTAAGGAAGAAAATCAGTGAGGGTGGTGAGGCACTGCCACAGCTATGGATCCCTCAGCCCTGAAAGTGTTCAAGTTTGGGTTGGATGGAGCTTTGAACAACCTGGGCTAGTGAAAGATGTCCCTGCCCATAGCAGGGGATTTGGACTAGATGACCTTTAAAGGTCCCTTCCAACCTAAACCAGTCTATGATTCTATGAAACCATCAGTGTTGGAGTGCCAGCAAATGCCAGGGCCAAAGCCATCCTGCCTCAGCAGTGCCAGGCTTGAGCCAGATGGGCACCACTGGCAGGCTCCTGCTCTTGGAATCTGCAGACGGATGCAGGCAGCATCCACTCCATGAGCTCCCAGGGCACGCTGCAAAACGTCTCCCCGGTGCCAGGAGAGCAGCAGCACCCCATGCCCTTCACGTCACCCCTGCCGGGGACAGCATGGTGACACCATCCAACCCACCTTGGCCCATCTCCACCCACCACCCCGCGGACCTTTACGCACGGAGCCCCTGCCAGGTGCCAGAGGACGCATTCCCGGGCTGTTTGCTTTCGTTTGCACAGCAAAGAGCCGGCTGGGGACAGCCCGGCGAGCTGGCCACGCTGCGCCGCCTCCTCCTTGGATCTTATTTCCGAAAAAAAAAATCAGAGGAATGTGCTGCTTTTTCCGTGCTGCCTTCTCTGCAGAGGGGAACTGTTTACGGAGCACAGCTCCTTTCCAAATGGGGCTTGCAGGAGGGAGGCAGAGCAGTCGGAGCTCTCCCCCCCTCCAGCAAGATGTTGGCAGTTCTCTGCCTGCAGCTCTGCTTTGATGCTGCACCGGCGGCGAGCATCTGTGGGAGCCTCGAGACTCCTCGATTTGGGCATCGGCACCGAGCAAGGCTCAGCCCTTGGCCAGCTCAGCAGCCAAACACCTCCAGTCACAGCTTCAAACCCTCCAGACCCCACAGCCAAAGCAGTAGGGGCAGATATGGGACCTAGACATGAAACACCTCTAGGCTCTGAGCACTCAGCGCCAGCTGAGCATCCTTCTGCCAGCTCCAGCCTGCCACTGCCTGGCTCCCTGCCTCCTCCTGAGCTTTTTCTTTTTGTCCTACAACCCTGGCAGCCGTCGCTATTTCCATGGGAACCCTCCTGAAATCTGCAGCAACGTGTCCACTGGGGTCACTGAGCCTCCCTCTCCCCTCATGCCCTATATTCCAAGCCCAGTCGCTGCCCATCTCAGGTTACAGGTGACATTTTTCTCTAATCCCTGGAAAGCTGCTGCTCTTTGGAACAGAGCAGAAAGTGCTGGAGTCTGGGGACATGCCCAGGACATCCAAACATCTTTGTCTGTGCCAGATGCTGGTAGGATGCTGCTCAGTCTGAGTGAACTGTGGGTGAGAGGATGGCTTAAGTTGGCATGGAACTGGGAGCAGGGCATTGCCAGGGTTCCTCCAGCTTGGGGACCCCCAGCTTGGCTTTGTATGGAGCTCTAGACCCAATTGTGCCACATGGTTTAATGACCATGTGTCCAACTTTGGTGTCCTCAGCACAGGACAGACACGGAGGGACTATTGGAGTGGGGCCAAAGGAGGCCACAGCAATGATGGAAGGGCTGGAAGCACTCTGCCATGAGGACAGGCTGAGAGAGTTGGGGTTGTTCAGCCTGGAGAAGAAAAGGCTCCAGGGAAACCTTCTGGTGGCCTTTCAATCAGAAAACTGGGGACAGACTTTAGCAGGGCTTGCTGTGACAAGACAAGAGGTGATGGTTTGAAACTGAAGAAGGAGATTCAGACTAAAGAGAAGGAAGAGGTTTTTTACACTGAGGGTGGTGAGACACTGGCCCAGGTTGCCCTGAGAGGTGTTAGATGCCCCATCCCTTGAACCGCTCCAGGTCAAGTTGTTTGGTACTCTGAGCAACCTGCTGTAGTTGTAGATGTCCCTGCTGACTGCAGGGGGGTTGGACTGGATGAGCTGTAATTGTTCCTTCCAACCCAAACTGGTCTGTGATGCTGTTATGGATTAATGTCACTGCAATGCACTGATGGGAGATGTTTCCAACCTGGGAGAGTGGGGCACCATCCCGAGCATGGCTGGCAAGCAAAGCCAAGCCCCTTCAGAGTGGTGCCACCAAACCCCATCTCTCACCACATCCTTGGCTGTCTGAGGGTGGTCAGCTCCTGCCGTGTGCATTTGGTGGGTTTGTGACGACAAACACACACCAAAGGTGAGAGAAGAGGGAGTGGGTGCAGAAAGTGTGGAGGCCACAGCATAGCACACTCCTGCCCCCCCGGGCACAGGAATGGCATCTCCAAGGGAGCTCTCCTCATTCCTTGTCTGGATGACTCAAGGAGCTGGGGATTTGAGGCACGTCTCAGGCTTTCAGATTCTCTGTTAATCAAATCCCAGATGCTAAAAGGAGTCAAGAGACGTGAAAAGCGCTGCTGAAGAAGTAAGGGGTGGGGGAAGGAAACAAATAAGCCCACCCCTCCCCGGTCCCCAGTGGCAGCAGCCCACTTCTGCATCCTATCTCATCTGGGAAAAATTATATGTTGTGAATTACGTGCTGCTGTTGAAAAGCCTTAAAGGAGATTTAATAAAATGAGACAAGCTAATAATATAGGGAATGAATAGCAACCTTGGATGCTGCATCTTGATTTAATCAGATGCTTTTCCCCAGGGCAACAAGCAAGAGCTACAGCTAAACCTCCCTTCCTTTTACCCAGCTGTTCTCTTCCTCCAACCCTTCACTCCTTCTCCCATCCCAGGAGAGCAGCCAGGACAGGATTTGGGGTCCCACAAGCCCCCAGTGCTTACCAGCAGCATTGGGAAGTACTCAGTCCGTGTTGGTTGTGAGGGGGGTGACAAGCAGCACACCAGGATGCAGTACACCAGAGGTTCTGTGTCTGAAGCACAGGTCCCTGTCCTGAGGGAGAAAAGTGGGGACTGGGGAGCCAGGAAAGCTGGAATGGAGAATGAGTTTGGCTCTGTGTGCATGCTCACAGAGCCCCTGCCCAGAGCCAGGGAATGCCATGTGCTGCTGCATGGACACGAAGCATCTTAACAGCAATGATAACAACCTCACGTTGGATGTGCTCCCTTCCAGGGCCCGGGGAAGGCCGTGGGGTCTGCATGTGCCGAGATAGGAGGGTCAGGAAATGGCTTTTCCAGTTGTGGCTTTTTCACCACTTGGACCCATGGGCCCCAGCTGGGAACTGCGACCTGGCTCAACCCCGGGGCGGCCACGCTTCCCAGCTCCACAGCACGCTCCGGATTCACAGCCATGTTCTGATGTAATTGTTCTTTTCCAAGTATCCTCCTGCTCGCCTGCCCCTGGCTTGGGCAGCCTGGTGCACGCTCCTGCCTCCGGGTACATTTTGCTTCCTGCTTTCTGCAGAGGCTGGTGCTGCTATTTTGCTGCTTGCACAGTTCGTCCAAGCCAGACCCTGGGGAGCCTGGTGTTCTGTCACTGGGATGTTTGTCTGACTTTCGTGGAATTTCCTTTCCTCAGCCACTTGCTCATGGCCGCTGGGCAGGTTCTGTTCGTTGGCACAGGGCTGGCCAACCTGGCTGGGAGGTTGCAAAGAGGAGAGAAATAACAAGAAACCAGGGACTGATCTGTGCTGAAGATGTTTGATCCCATTAAAGGTGTCTGCAGTGGCTGGGGTTTGTGCTCAGCAGCCTGCCTGCAGCTCCTGCTGTACCAAGCAGCTGCATGAGCGAGCTAAAAGCCTGAACCCTCCCCAAAATCGGGTGAGTAGCAGAACACTCCACAAATGGCAGGGTCAAGCTCTGCGCTGGCTGCACCGCAGCCGTGGGGGAAATGATATTTCACCTGCCCCCGCTTAAGGCTTGGGCTATTTGCAGCCAGGTCAGGAATAGGTGGTGATTCTGAACAGTCATAACCGTGGGAAGGCTCTGCCTCGCAGCGAGGTGGATCTTTTATCATCAGTCACCAGCAGCCAGCTCCCAGCAAATGTTCTCCGCTTTCACCGGGAGATGAATTTCTAGATGATCTTGGGGGACTCAGCCTAATGCTTCATAATGTTCCTCTCCTCAGGCTCTGCGTGACTCTGCGAGGAGCTGGGCAGTGGAATAGCACTGGCAGCACCCACATCCTCTCCCCTGTGAGCTCCTGCAGCCACCAGCTCTCCCCCACCCACACAGGATCTCTGTCTTTGCTCCCGAGGAGTCCTGGCAGGGTGGTTTCTGTCACACCCTGCACCCCTGAGCCCAGCCCATGGGGTCTGGTGGCACATCTGCTTCACGGTGTGCTCTGCCTCTGCTGTCTCCAAAGAGCCTTTTAAGGGAAGCAAATGGATTTTCCATTGCTGAAGACTGTTAACCCAAGAGGAAGCTTCGAGCAGGCTATTTTTACCTGTTCCTAGCACTCCTAATACTTTGGCTGTTAACAACAGACACCAATCAAGATATTTGATTTGTCTGTCCCCCGGATGACACTTCCTATCCCTCCTCCCCCTCATCGTTTTCCAACAACTACTTCAATAACACGATTTTTCTGTTATTTTGAGGTGATACATTTGTGCTTTGCAATCAGCTATTAAACTTCTTCGCCATCTCATGCACGGATCAATAAACATGTGCAGCTGTCCCACTTTCTCTGCCCGAAGCATTCTGGTGCCTCTGCTGCTGGGCAGGATGGTTCCCTGCAGTCAGACGTGGGGCTGCAGAGGGGCTGCTCAAGCTGCTGCTCCTTCCCACCTCACAGACAGTCACAATTCCTCTGTAAACCTTCAAACTGTGCTAACATTGAGAGTGAGACCACACTCGGGGAAGATGAAAAGCTCAGCAGTGTCCATTTCCTGAGCAGTGCTGAGGAAAGGCATCGTGCTCCACGGATGTTTGTGTTCCTGCTGTCCCTGAGGTCTCTCTTGGTGTTGTGGGTGAGCCTTCCAGTTCTAGTGGGAGGTGTCCCTGCTTATGGCAGGGGGTTGGAACTGGATGATCTTTGAGGTCCCTTTCAACCCAAACCGTTCTATGATTCTATGATTCTCCTGGCCTGAACCTTATTTAAGCATTACTTTTTGCTAATTTTTGAAAATTCTAATAAGTCTTCTCAAGGTCTTGATTCAAACTTTGTCATAAAATAGGAACTTGGCTTTCCTCGGGCCATGTTTCTCCATCACCAATGGCCCAGATGCCCCTCTTGGCTATCCTTGGGCCATGTTTCTTCATCACCAATGGCCCAGATGCCCCTCTTGGCTATCCTCGGGCCATGTTTCTCCATCACCAATGGCCCAGATGCCCCTCTTGGCTATCCTCGGGCCATGTTTCTTCATCACCAATGGCCCAGATGCCCCTCTTGGCTTTCCTCGGGCCATGTTTCTCCATGACCAATGGCCCAGATGCCCCTCTTGGCTATCCTTGGGCCATGTTTCTTCATCACCAATGGCCCAGATGCCCCTCTTGGCTTTCCTCGGGCCATGTTTCTCCATGACCAATGGCCCAGATGCCCCTCTTGGCTATCCTCGGGCCATGTGTCTCCATCACCGATGGCTCAGAGACCTCACAGCAGCTCTCCTATATCCCCCAGGACCATGGCCCGAGTGCTCAGGACAATGCCGGGGCAGTTAAACACGCTGCAGCCCTGCAGTGTCCGGGGCTGGCAGGCTGCCCGGACCACCTCCGGGACAGTCAGTCCCCAACAAGACCAGAGCCCCGGTAGGAAGCTGCAGCACCTCCCCTGCCCACCGCAGGAGCTGCTGCCTGCTCTGCACCTGCATTCCTTCATCCCCCCTCTGCTCCGGACAGCCCCCAGAGGGGCGCAGGACCCTGTGCCACCGCATGTCCCGGGACAGGCTTCGCCAGTCCTGGCCCGGGGCTGCACCGCGGGGCCCGGCCCGACCCTGCCCGCGCTGCCCACTAGCGGCAGGAGTCGGTACTGCAGCGGCACCGTGCTCCGTACCCCTAGTCCGGGTCACCCCCGCTACTACCTGCGCTGGTACCCCCTGCCCCGGGTCTGGGGATCCCTTTTCGGTACCCCTCGCTCCGGGCGCAGGAGCTCCCCGGACCTACCGCCCGGCGTCTCTGCTCCCGGGGCAGCGCTGCCGGTAGAAGATTTCCGGGAGCCCCGAACCGGGCTGCAAGGCACCGGAAGCCCTCATGGAGCTGCGAACGGGGCCAGGCTGTGCAGCACCGGGAGCCCGCGCCGGGCTGCGAACGGGACACACAAAGCACCGGGAGCCCGCGCCGGGCTGCCAACGGGGCACGCACAAAGCACCGAGTTCTCGGGCTAAGCTAAAAGCTCGAGTTGTAAACGGGATCGGCTGCGAACGAGGCAAGGCTGCGCAGCACCGGGAGTACAAACTAGGCAGCGACCGGGACTCGGAGCCCGGACCGGGCTGCGAACCGGACCAGGCTGCCAAGTATAGGAAGTGAGAACTGGGCTGTGAACGGGACAGAGCTGGGCAGCACCGCGAGTACGGACCGGGCAGTGAACAGGACTGAGCCCGGACCGGGCTGCGGTCGGACTGGGCTGCCAAGCATCGAGAGTGAGAACTGAGCTGCAAACGGGACGGGTCTGTGCAGCAGCAGCAGCAGCGGGCTGTGAACAGAACTGAGTGCCCGTACCGCGCTGTGAACGGGACCAAGCTGCCAAGCACCGGGAGGGTGAACTGCGCTGCGAGCGGGACAGGGCTGTGAAGCACCGGGAGTGAGAACGGGGCTGGGCTGTGCAGCATCGGGAGCACAAACCGAGCCGCCAACGGGACTAGGCTGCCGAGCGCCGGGAGTGCAAACCGAGCTTCAAACGGAGCGGGAGCCCAGCCCGGGTTGCGAACGGGGCTGTGCTGTGCAGCACCCAGACCCCGTCCGGGGCGGCGACGGGGAGCGGGCACTGACTCAGCCCCGGGTCGTGACGCGCCGAGGGGCGGTCGCTGCCGCCTCCATATAACTCGGCGGCGGCCGTGCAGAGCTCACACCGGCCTTTCCTGACAGGGGCTGAGAGCCGGGCTGGCATCGCCTTCCTCATCCTCATCCTCCTTCTCCTCCTTCCGCTGGGCACAAGCTGCCCCTTCTCCGGCTTCAATGAAACTGGCAGCGATGATCAAGAAGATGTGTCCCAGTGAGGCCGAGCTGAGCATCCCCGCCAAGAACTGCTACCGCATGGTCATCTTGGGCTCCTCCAAGGTGGGCAAGACAGCCATCGTCTCACGCTTCCTCACCGGCCGCTTCGAGGAGCAGTACACGCCTACCATCGAGGACTTCCACCGCAAGTTCTACAGCATCCGCGGGGAGGTCTACCAGCTCGACATCCTGGACACGTCGGGCAACCACCCCTTCCCAGCTATGCGCCGCCTCTCCATCCTCACAGGTACTTGGTTCCTGAGTGCCAGGAGGTGGGGGGAGGTTTTTCTGGACAGATTTCAGGTGTTCTCACCCGGCTGGGGGATGTTTCTCCCGTCTCAGGAGGAGGGAGGTGGGATTTTGTGTGTGCATGCAATGGGCAACTTTGCTCCCAGCACTGGGTAGACAGGAGGTTGTAGGACTCGGGTGCTGCCCATTGCTGCCCTCCCAAAGTCTCTGTATGGCTTAGGCAGGGGGTCTTGGTGTGTTGCTGTCCCTGCAGCCATCTCACGGTCCCTCTTTGTCCCCAGGAGATGTGTTCATCCTCGTTTTCAGCCTGGACAACCGAGACTCCTTCGAGGAGGTGCAGCGCCTGAAGCAACAAATCCTGGAGACCAAGTCATGCCTGAAGAACAAAACCAAGGAGAACATTGAGGTGCCACTGGTCATCTGTGGCAACAAGGGAGACCGGGACTTTTACCGGGAGGTGCAGCCCCGGGAGATCGAGCAGCTGGTGGGAGGGGACCCCAAAAAATGCGCCTACTTCGAGATCTCAGCCAAGAAGAACAGCAGCTTGGACCAGATGTTCCAGGCGCTCTTCGCCATGGCCAAGCTGCCCAGCGAGATGAGCCCCGACCTGCACCGCAAAGTCTCGGTCCAGTACTGCGACATCCTGCACAAGAAGGCGCTGAAGGGCAAAAAGCTGCTGAAGGAGGGGGGCCGGGGCGGCAGCGAGGAGGCGTACGGCATCGTGGCCCCCTTCGCCCGGCGACCCAGCGTCCACAGCGACCTCATGTACATCCGGGAAAAAGCCATCGGCGGGGGGCACAGCAAGGAGAAGGACCGCTGCGTCATCAGCTAGGAGCCCCCTGCGCACCGGGAAGGAAGGAAGGAAGGACAGAAAGAAGGGAGGGGGGAAAAGATGCTCATTTCCAGGTTGACTGTGGGCAGGCAGAAAGGGAGGGTTGCCTCTTCCCCAGCCTCCCTCCTCCCAAGGGATTCGTTTCATCACCTCCCTCCCCCAGGGCGGAATTTTGGGAGCAAGAGGGAGGCTTTGGAGGGCAGGAGGGGGGTGCCACTGGGATCAGCCTCCTCCGGGCAGAGAGACAGGGAAGGAGCGAGCCACTGGGCAGCTTGGTGGGAGGATGAGTGCGGAGGGCAAGGACTTTGGTGGTTCTTCCCCTCCCAAAACCACCTAGCCTCGGGCACTGTCTTCAGGAGGGAGGGCAGAGGCCTGCCAGCGCCTGCTTGGGGCTTTGGGTTTGGTTTTTTTCTGTTGTTCCGGTTGTGGTTCGTTGTTTGTTTGGTTATTTTTTTTTTTTCACTTGAGAAGCTGTGCACGGACTCTGGCGCTGTGTCGTGTTCGTCTGTGTCTGCAAAGCACGTGCAGAAGACACTCCTAAGCTGTTGCAAAGACATTGCCGAGTTACAGCCCCGATGGACCAAAAAAAAACAAAAACAAAAAACCACCACAAAACCTGAACTCTTGTTTACATTTGTCTTGTCTGATTTGNAAAAAAAAGACAATAATAGGCACTTTATGTAGGTATTTGTTTGTCATTGACATGAACAAAGCAAAAAACAAAACCTTCAAGTGTTTCTACCGTGGGTGAAACTTGATGTTTTATTTTTTCTACCAAGTAATAATAATAATAATAATAAATAATAAAAATCTTTTTAAAACGAGACCTGTGGGTTTGCCTTTGCTTCCTCAGCAAAACCGACTCCTCTTCAACCCCAGACCTGAGCCCAGCTCCCAAGTCCCACCAACGGCCTCTCGACTCGATCCCTTTTATTACCCCATCCTCTCCGACTCCCAGTGCAAAGGTTTCCGCCGCTGCAAGCAGCCACTTTTCTTGCCACACGGGGTAACGAGGGGCCAGGCTGAGTCGGTTACTCAAACGGGTCACTGAGCCAGGACTCTTTCCTCATGTCACTAACACCGAGTGACGAAGCTGCCAGCCCCGCGACACGCCGGGCATTGGCATGTCACTTACGGCAGAGCCCCAGCCGCCTGACATCACTCTGCTAAAAGGAGCTGATTATGTTTCATGCTTTTTCCCGATTAACTAAGCCCAGTTTAATGATGTCAACAGAGCAGTGATTCATCCGTGCCCTGTCCAAGAGATGCTGGTTTTTAGTTTGCAATGTGAGTAAAGGAAGTGCTTTGCTCGAAAGGTCACCTTTACATCTGATGGTTTTTTAATCTCTCCCTCGCACTAGCAGTGACCGCTGCTAGAAGCAAAAGAGGGAAAAAAGCTCTTCAAAGAACAGCTCTCCCTAGCTCCAGCTTCTGTTCCACTTCGTTTGCAGCCCCCTTTCCTTGCCCCACCTCCTCCAGCCACAGAACAAATCTGCATTTGTTACATACTAATGGCAAAAAAAAAAAAAAAAAGAAAGAAAATAATTCCATTGAAGCCTGGGTGGCTGAGACTGTGAACCAAACCTCTGCAGTTTCGTTTGAAACTTGGATTCAAGTTGACAGAGTTAAGTTGTTCCTGTGCTAAGCGCCAGGCATTTCTTTGGAAACAAGTTGTTCCTTCCAGCTCCCTGTGTGCCCTGCTTTCACAGGGACTGGCAAAAAGGAAAGGAAAACAAAACAAAACAAAAAAAAGGCTAACCATCATCCAGGCATGAGACACTGGAATTTATTGAGCTGGGGACAGGCAATGGTTGGCAGCAAGGTAATTCCAGCAATAAAAAGTGTACATTGTGCTTTGTTTACATTGGTGTTCTGCTTTACCCAGAATTTACACGCTGGCACCTTCCCAAAGAAAAGCGCTGCTGAAGAGTTCCAGTGAGGACAGAGAAATCTCCAGCCTACAGGTGAGTCACAACCATCCCAACTCCCAACAAACAAGAGTTATTTGCCTTTTGGTTTAGGGAAGGAAAACCCCACCCAAACAGATCTCACTTCTCTTCTTTTGAAGGCATGAATGCTACTCACCCTCAGGTGGTTCACAACAGACACTGTATTTCACGAGCTGTTTTTTTTCACCTCTTTCACTGCTGAGCTGCACTATCTACTCTACTCCACCCTGGTGAGACCTCACCTGGAGCACTGCATCCAGTTCTGGAGCCCCTATTACAAGAGGGCTGTGGACATGCTGGAGGTGTCCAGAGAAGGGCCACGAGGGTGCTGAGAGGGCTGCAGCACCTCTGCTATGAGGACAGACTGAAAAGAGTTGGGGCCATTCAGTTTGGAGGAGGCTCCCAGGTAACATTATTGTGGCCTTCCAGTATCTGAAGGGGGCTACAGAAAAGCTGGGGAGGAACTTTTTAGGCTCTCAGAGAGTGACAGGACTAGGGGGAATGGAGCAAAGCTGGAGGTGGGGAGATTCAGATTGGATGTGAGGAGGAAGTTCGTCAGCATGAGAGTGGTGAGGCCCTGGAACAGGTTGCCCAGGGCGGTTGTTGGGGCCACTTCCCTGGAGGTGTTTAAGGCAAGGCTGGCAGAGGCTGTGGGCAGCCTGATGTAGGGTAGGGTGTCCCTGGGCATGGCAGGGGTTTGGAACTAGATGATCCTTGTGGTCCCTTCCAACCCTGTTTCAGCATGACTTAGAGAACCATGAGACTCAAGGTTCCTGCCACATCTTTGTTGGTGGGCAAGATGTGGGGCTGCTTTCCACAATGTCATCTGCCACTGTAATAAGAGCTAAACAGCAGGACTAGGATCTGTCTGAATGTGACATTCAAGAGCTTTCCACTGTCTGCTGGCAAATGTTCAAGCTACTCAAATGCTTGTGTTTGTGGGAAACCCCTGGAGCAGTTCGGATGTGGATCCTGTTGAGCCTGGCTTCTGTCAAGTGGAATGACTTAAAGCTCTGGTCACTTCTGTCCTTTGTTTTGGTCTGCTTGCCCTTCCTCTGCTTTAAGAGCAAGATACCAAATGTGCTACCAACAAGCTGCACTCACCCAGGAAGATTTACCACCCAGAGCTGATCAAAACCCACTCCTGGTGGTCCCAAGTCACTCTACTTCCAAAAAGAGTGAGGTCAAGACTGAGAAGCTGGACCCAGGCCATGCAAGTCCTCTGTGCTGCCAAAGTCCTGCCCCTGCTCAGGCCACATTCACTCAGTTACCACACAAGAGGAGCAGGCTGGAATTTCTGAATCTTTACTCATCTCATACACAACCATCACTTGCTTAAAAAGAGAGAAAGAGAGGGAAACACACAAGCATCTGAAAGGAATCCTTCCTCTTTCAACATAAGCAGGCTGGATAGTGCCCCAGAGATCCTTTGCAGGAGCAGGGTCAAACAGTTCATGCTTCCCTCTAGTGTTGCCTTTGGATTTTTGGCCAATTTTAAGTAAAAAAGAATGCAGAAAATGTCTCATTTTTTCCTGCTGAAGTTAACCAGCAGGTACTCCCACCCTCAGTGAGGAGAAAACACAACATCTCCTGCTTGCTCGAATGTAGAAAACAAACCTCACTCCCCCCACCAAGAGAAAAGAGGAGAGATGCTTCTAGAACAGTGCAGTCCTACAGCAGATCAAAGCCAAGGTCCTGCTGTAATCACCACACGTGAAGCACAGAGTGTTCTGGTTCAGCCTCACACCTGAGATCCCCCCCCAGACACCACTTCAGGGCAACACCACCAAAAACAGCACAAAAGAAAGAGAAGTAAACTCCTGCCACCTTTCTCCCCTGTTCAGCCAGGAGAGGAGATATCTTGGAGCCAGAGAGCAGAGCTCTGCCCTTCCTACTCCTTGGGGATTTCAAACATGCAGAGGCTCTTGTACTTCTGCAGCAGTTCGTTTTTGGTCCGCACCTGCTCCCGCAGGCTCTGCAGCTGCTGCTGCTGCTGCTCTGGGCTCACACCGATGCCGGGCATGGAGCTGATCAGCTTCCTCATCTCCTGGAACTTGTTCTTGAGCTCATTCAGCACCTGGTGAACATCTTGGCTGTCCTTGTCCATGCTGTAAAGAGAAGGTAAGACTGGTGGGTTCTCTTACTGGAAAGTGAAGATCGTGCTTGGGCAACCAACACTTCCAGTGCAACCACAGCTTAAACTGGGATTCAGAGCTTTTGCTCTTGGTATCTAACTACACACATCTCATTCACCTATCCCGATAAGATGGGCACAGGTAGATACACAGACTGGGTAGCCTCAGGGGCAAACTGTTTTCCTGCTCATCTCCAGCGCACCATCCAGTCACCTCAGGAGCTGGTCTGCAGCTTTAAAACATTACTGTGGCAGCAGCTAAATCCTCCCTCTGTTTGAACTCCCATATCTCTCTTTAGCAAAGGGAAGGTTACATATCTCTGTGTGTAGGCACCCGGAAAAAAAACATCTCAGTCTCACGTGTGACCTGTTGCTGCTGTAATACAAAAAAAAAAAAAAAAATCAATGCAGTCAAACAGCTTGACAGTGGAAGACAGAAAACTGCTCCCCAAAGTACCAGAGAGCATCCAGTGGCAGAGAAACCGGTACTTTGGAGCTTTAAAATGACTCTCTGGGGAAACCAACCTAATAAAAGAGAAGCAGCAGCTTATTTTTCCAAGAACGGCACAACCGGTCCTGCAGCCAGCTCTCTGCTTGTCAAGGACCAGTGCTGTGTGAGCCAGTGTCTGCCCTCAAGCCCTCGTTAATACCTGCTGCAGCTTTGTTAGCACCAGCGAGGAGTTTTAACCATTCCAGGCAAATCCGAGTCCCTGCTTCCAGGGTTCCTGTTAATAAGGAGAGCAGGAGTCGGACGGGCTTTGAAAAGTGGGAGCTTGTTCAATGGCCAGACCTAAAAATAAACCTGCTTGGCATGACCAGGACAGAGAGGTGCATGATTAGAACTTTGGGGAACCGTGACATGGCTGAGAGTAAAACTTTTAAGCAGATGGTGGCCACTGCTTCGAAAAGCCTGTTGGAACAAAATATTCATTACTCCCTTCTAAATAAAACTGCAGCTGCTGCTCTAATGTATCCCCATTATGCAGGCACTCACGGTCAGGTCAGCAGTGGAAAAACACAGGAGCACACAGACAACCCCACAGTACCTCTGAGGAAGGATTGGGGATGCTGCCTTTAAACCACCATAGCTGAGGGGGGTCATTCTCCTTGCTCCGTGTCTCCCCAAGCCTCGTTCCCTTCTCCACACTCCAGCCTGTGTGGCTGGTTGATCCACAGGAATAACTATTTGAGGTTCGGGGGTTATACGTCTGGTTTTCCTTCTGGATCAAGTCACTGAGGTGACAGGGACAGGCAGGGGTGAGGTGTGGGAAGAGGCTGCAGCTGCCGGCACGCAGGATTCAACGCAGCATCCAGCCACAGCCTGTGCTGATGAAGTGCACCTAAGACCTGCCTTAAGGCACAGTGTTCTTCACCAGCACACTCCCCACTTGGTGAAGCCATGTGCTGGGAGCTCAGCGGTGCTGCTGTTTGACTGCCCAAGGTTGAAAACATCAACTAGCCCTGCTTGGGACAACTTTCTCTGAACCTAAACAAGAGCAAAGAGCAAGTGTCCTTGGATGCAAGCAGATCTACGCCATACATCCTCGCTCCTGAGCACAGAGTCACCTTGGAGATGTGTCTTCAGGGCTGAGTCAGTGTCAAAACAGCAGGGCTGGGCTCTGCGAGGAGCGGCAGCATTAAGGGCTAATACGTTTGCCATCTGTCAGGGACACGAGGTGACACGTCCCACCACTTACCTCCGTGGTCCCACCCATCTGCAGCACTGCTCAGCGTACCCAGGGCTGCTCGAGCCACACAGGATATGCCATGTGCCAAGCTGAGGGAGGTAGCTGGGTAGCAGGAGTGGGTGGCTCAGTGGGACAGGGCACGAGATAAGCTAGGGACTGTCACCCCCAGGACACCATGACCTGCTGGGTGCCACAGAGAAATCTGGGAGGTCTCAGCCCATGGCTACTACTCACTTTGGTTATGTAGATGCATGCACCTGGCAACAGGCTTAGCCTTACTTCTGTGGTCTGGCCACATAGGGAAAAATAGAGGCTGGGGGACAACTGCCCACTCTCAGCATAACTGAGAGGGAAATCAGAAGGTCTGGGGTCTCCCACCTGTTCTGCTTCCATAACCGTGTGTGAGAGGGTATTCAGTTGTGCCCTGCCTTGGCTAAGGTGCAGAGCCAGTAAGGGTCAACCACTCTCACCTTTCAGACACACATGATGTGAGGGGCACAGCAGCAGGACACAGACCAGCAACTAAGCAAGCACACAGAGAAAGGGCAACCAGACCCACAGCTAGTCGCAAGGGAATTCATGATTCCCACGTTCACTGCCTCACTCTGTAGCGTGCTTGGGTGACAGATGGCAGAGTCATGGCCCTACTGGAACATCAGACCATGGTTATCCTGGGGCAGAAATCACAGGTCTCAGGACCTTTGTACAAGCACCTTTTACCTCCACGGTACTTATCTTGAACTGGGAAAAGAACAGTTTACCTCACTGTAGGAACTACAGAAGCCATGCTGCTTTTTACAGCTCCCCAGAAATGGGTTGCATTCCTGCCCCAGAACTGCCTGTACCTTCCCAGGCTTTTATAAGCCAAAGAGTAGAGTTCTCTGGAGCAATAACCTAGGCAAGTGCAATGCTCTGTTAACAATGGGGCAGTGTACCTGGGCCACGGGAGCACTTGCGCTGCTAGGTACAGGTGTGACTCACATCAGAAAGGGCAAAGGAGATGCTGAGATGCTGGAGAGCATCGCTAGAAGCACTGCTACCCACCCGGGGCACCTTGAGAGTGCTGGCAGTTGGAAAGCTACTTCCTATCCAGGGCACTCCAGGGATGCTGGGGGCTGGAGAACATCATTAGCAGGGGATCCCATTGCCCTACTCTCTGTCCAAGGCACCGTGACGATGCTGAGCATGGGAACCGTAGCCCTGCTCCCCACCCAGGGCACTCCGAGGACGCTGGGGGCCGGACAGCAGCACTGGAGAGATGTGGCCGGAGCAGGGAGGAGGTGGCCGGAGCGGGGAGGAGGTGGCCGGAGCGGGGAGGAGGTGGCCAGCCCCCGCGCAGGGCGAAGTCCCGCGAAGCGGTGGGGGAGGCCCGGTAGCCCCGCGGCGCTGCCGGCGGCCGCCGTTACCATTTGATGATGTCGTGGACGAGCGGCAGGAAGGAGAACTCCTCCTGCGGGGGCGGCGGCGGCAGCCGAGGCCATGGCGGAGCCGGGCCGGCGGCCGCGGCGCCGTGCAGTGACGGAACGGGCCGGGGCGGAGCTCGGCCGTGCCGCACCGCCCCCGTCGACGGGGCCGCGGCCCGGGGCTGTGCAGGGAGAGTGCTGCAGCTCGGGCCTGGGCCTTCTGCTGGGGCCGGGGCCTGAGCTGGGGCTGAGGAGAGGTTGGGGCGCTTGGCCTGGGCCTGAGCTAGGGCCTGAGCCTGGGCTCTGCCATCGCTCTCAAGCCCTGCTGAAGCAGGCCGGCAGCGGCCTGAGCTGCGGAGGGCTGGCAGAGCGCAGGGCAAGGCGAAGGAGTGCAGGAACCATCCCGCACGGGGCTGGTGCCAGGCCCTCGGTGTCACATCCCTCCCTTCCAAGCCAGATCTTAGGAAGGGGAATTGGTGTTTTGCAGTGCAGGATTCCACTGTCTGTTAGATCCCAGCATTCCACTTTTATTTTCCTTTTAGTTGTTGTCTTTAGTTTGACTTCTATACAGCTGAGTGTTGGAAGCTGGGTCTCTGCAGGGCCTTAAGGACAGATGCTTAGGTGAGGCCAGGCTTAGAGAACCATAGAATCAGTCAGGGTTGGAAGGGACCACAAGGATCAAACAGTTCCACCCCCCTCTGCCATGGGCAGGGACACCCTACCCTAGATCAGGCTGCCCACAGCCTCATCCAGCCTGGCCTTAAACAGGCTTGCTGTGGGAGAGGTGAAGCACAGCTGGCAGCAGCGGAGGCAGAGCAAGCTGGAGCCTTGGCGGAACGCCTGGAGGCTGGAAACTGGAGGAATCTGGAGGAAGAGAAACACGAACCAAGTGCCAGGGGCTGTGACCACCGTGAAGCTGAGAGAGGCAGGAGAAAAGAGGCTGTGACGTGAGTGACCTGTGGGGGCAAGAGGTGGTTGGAGGTGGTGTGTGGTGGAGGCAGGGAGGTAGAGGATGGTGCCCCTCTGCATCAGTGCACACTCAGTTTGCCTCACAAAGCAAAAGATCACAGTGCTCACACCAGCCACTGTCGTGTGTGTTCCTTCCCGAGCTGGCGTAGAGAAACACGCCTCATTTATTATTTTTTTTCATCCAAAATAGCACCCTCCCTGCCCAACAGTGAACGGGCTGAGGGTGACTGGGAAGGCAATTTTCTTTTTTAAACCAATTTCTTTTGAAAAGCATCGGGGAGGCTATTTATGTATCAAATGAGGATGCTGCTAACCGTTTGAACACGTAGAGTATTGACTCTTTGCTCTAAATATAGCAGCTGCCATCGCTTACTTTGTTCCCACTGTCAGGAATAGGTCCCAGCTTGGGGTGCTGATGCTGGAATGTGGGAAGGAGCCCCGGGGGAGCCCAGATCCTGCTGAGCAGATCCCTGTGGCAAGGCTGGTGGTATTTATGGTCTTTGACTGAGCCAAGCAGGAGGTACAGGATGCTGTGTCCTCTGCGTGGGATTGAGCCGAGAGGTTCATTTCGGTGATGCTTTATGGGCTGCTTCTAAAGCAAGGCTTGATTCAGGCTCCGTGGGGTACACTTCCCTCTGTACTGCGCTGGGTTTAACTCTCCCCTGGACTTTAAGGAGGAGGGCAGCTAATTGCTAGGCTGCTGGGTGCCTGCCTCTGGTGGGTGAGTCAGGCAGTCGTTAGAGCAGGTGACAGCATGCAGATACCATTCAGCCGTACCTAAAGCGCTGTCAATCAGCATTTCTTTGTGCCATTCACTTTCCAGCTTGGCTCATGTGGTTCCACAGCAGCTGGAACACACACAGCTTTATCAGGCTGGCGTTCCTCCCTGTCCCTGCCTCCTCTTCCTTATTCCTTCCTCTGTTCATCCCTTTTTCTCTCTCTCTCTGTTTATGGTGGGAACAGCTCCTTCAGCTCCCTCATCTCTGTCCTTTGGGGCTTGTCATGTCTCAGGGCACATCCAGGGGAGCACAAAGATATTTTTCAGCGGTGTTGTGGTTTGGCAGGCTCCTCCATCACTGAAGATGTTGGTGACTTGGTTGTAGTCACCATTTGAATATCAGCCTGCGCATGGGGCAAGCAGAGCTGCTGCCTATACTGTGACAGTGTGTCCATGTCCCTGGTGAGGACCACAGGGAGAGGTGAGACCTAGCTGACAGTCTGGCAGGCAAGAGAAGACATCCTTTGAGGCATGCAGACAAGTCTTGACCTCAAGCATGGAGCAGTGCTGATGTGCCCTAATCGTCACCTGCCCTTGGGGAGCTCCGAGCTGTGAGACTGTTGTACCCATAGGGTGACTGATGACTTGGGTTCTATCCATGTAGTACCTAATAAATATAATCAGCAGCATAGAATTCTCTATCCACATCCCTTTGCAGTCCTGCCAGGCTCTCCATCTCGGACAGAAGGGCTGTGTCTGACCAGCTGCTGTTCTTGTTTGTTGCTGGTGTTGGTCTGCAGTTCTTCCTAATTTGCTGTCTGGATTTTTTCACCTACTGTCAGCTCCTCAGCCGTAGAGTTTGAATGAGCAGCCTGTGAGGCTCCTAGTGAGGCAGCTACAGTGTGAACAAAGATGCTTAGTGTTGAATGGAAGAATGATTTCCCCCTGGATTTGGTAATAAACCTGAAGTGCAAATGATCGACCTGCTCCTTGCATTTCATTGTGGATTCTTTGCTGAATAGCCCACGCCTGAGATGTGCCAATGCCTTCAGACCATCTGATCTCCACATCTTAAAGCCATCACATACACTGATTGCTCACCCGAATGTTTGGTAAACCCATTATCCTGAAGCCCAGCTGATCAAATAATCCCTACCCAGAGCCTCTTCTGCTGTTGCCTGTTCCCTTTACGATACCAATGTTACTCTTAATTTCCTGTCATTTCTGTACTAATTGCACCTCTTGTCTGCTTGCAAAGGTAACTTCAGAGAGATTTACCACCGGTTATTTAATTCAGCACCAGGTGACTCTCTGCCTTTCTCCGTTTCCTTACAATAACTTGCTGTTTTCATACTGATTATCTGACAGTTCACTGGGCTCTGCTTCTTGCTGCAGGACCATCTGGAGCTTGTTGTGCTGTTGCCACCAGCTCTGTTATCATTTTTTACTGTGTGGCTATCACCAGGCTGAACTTTATCTTTTCCTCCGGCTCCTGCCCTGCATTGTCAGCCTGACTCTATTTTAAGACTTGCTAAGCTGCTCTGGTGGGATAAGTCTGTATTGCTAAGTTGGGAAGGTGTTGTTAGGGTTGTGGCCACTTGGGATGGGCTGATAAGATTGAGAAGTTACAATTTCAGCCCTTGGCTGTGGTCAGCAGCACGGAAACGTTGGACCTCTTGGTTTGTTCATAGCTGTGATCCTGCAACTGCTCAGGTTGCTGGCCAAGATTCCCCTGTTTTTGACCAGATGGGAATATGGTCATGGGCTCTGCCCTGTCTTTGAGTCTTGGTGTCATTCAGGGACTGTTTCAGGACCCCGGTGTCCTGGGCTTGGAGGATGCTGATGAGAATTGGGAGGTCGTAAGCGGAGCTTCATCCTTTGAAGCAATCTTTTAGTCAAAGAGTTTTAGGCCCTAGAGGTCTGTCTGGCTGCAGACACTCAGCCTTCCACCATCACAAGCTTCCAGAGCTGCTTGGTGTCCTAAGTATTGTTGGGGTTCAAGATCCAGCTCATGTGAGCATGCAGCATCAACCACATCCAAAGCATCCCAGTGCTGCCTGGTGCTCACCACAGTTGCTGAGCAAACTCTGCTGTGCCCAGTCCTGGTGCTACAGTGGGGTTGAGGGCCTTTGTCCCACAGCCCCAGAAGATGCCATCCTCAAGGAGGGTGGGCACCTCTCCCAGGAAGCCCATCATACAGGGCAAGAGGTGGCACAGGAAGTTTGGGCAAGCTGCTTATAGCCGTGGGTTGGATGTGGCAGCCGGAGGGCATTGACCCAGCCATGAAGGCCACTGCTTCCGTGCACCAAGCCTCAGAGGGAGAATGGGGATGATTCAAGGGCACAGGGAGTGTCCAGTGCTTGTGTGATGTTCACCAGTGCCACCCCACCACTGGGCAAACACAGAGGCTGGCCCAGGCTGCATGCCATCCCGGGGGAGAGACACAAGCCAGCGTGTGGGCAAGGAGAGCATGTAGGGCTTCTTGCGCAAGGTCAGCTACGCAGAAGCATGGGTCCAGGAAAACACGCAGCTGGGGCAGCCACAGACCCCAGCCTGCCTCATCTGCGGCCACTGCCAGCTCTGAAGCCCACTCTCTCCATCGGGCAGTGCTGTGACCATGGGGCATCCTGGGGTGGCAGGTCCCGGGTCGCCTGCAGGGTCTCACCAGGTTATCCCAGAGCTAGCCTTGAGTGTTCCCAGCCCATTTCCACCCAGGGCGGAGGGTGGAAAGTCGCAAGGCAGGAGCTTGGAGTGTGAATTTGGGGTGTCCCTGAGGAAATCTACTCCTGCGGAGGAAAGTGCCCTTGTTACCACTGGGCAAACCCAGTCCTGGATGCCTGCTGGCTCTCAGCCGCTTTGTGGTGACTCAGCACCCTGCCTGCCGTTATTTACAAACAGTGAGCTAGCCACAAAACACGTGCTGCCAAACACACGAGGCAGCAGGCTTTGCCCTCCCCTATGCAATCACGGCCTTGAAGCAATGCTGCAGGAGCCTTCACCAGTGCTCAGTGCCCAGCACAGGCAAGGAGTTCTTCCCTCAACTCCTGGATGCACAACCCGCACCTGGGGAGGGTGATGGAGCAGGAGAGACAGCACATATAGGCACATGCATCCCTCTGTGTGTGTGCATTCCTGTGCTCATGTATCCCTATGTGCATCCCTGAGTGTGTGCATCCTGATGTGCACCCCCATGCTCCTGCATATCCCTGTGTGTGCATTCCTGTGCTCGTGTATCCCTGTGTGCATCCCTGAGCTTGTGCATCCTGGTGTGCACCCCTGTGCTCCTGCATCCTTCTCTGTGTGTGTTGTGTGTGTGCGTTCCTGTGCTCGTGCATCCCTCTGTGTGTGCATCCCTGAGCTTGTGCATCCTGACCTGCACCCCATACTCCTGCATCCCTGTGTGTGTGCACCCCTGTGTACATCCTCATGTGCTTGTGTGTGCCTCTCTGTTCATGTGTGCATCTCTCTGTGTGCATCACCATCCTGGGGCATGTCCCTGTGCTCACACATCGCTGTGTTCCTGGGTGCCAGGTCAATGCTGCCCTGCACACTGGCCCAGTGCAGGTTTCACACATGGCTCATTGTTCACAGGCCAGACTTGTTGGTATAGATTTATCTGGCTGCAGATAGCAGAGGCTTGCTAATGGGGCTCCACTGAGAATGTTGCTGAGATCCCTGCTCCCTTCCTTGGTGTGGTTCTCACTCTGGGTGGGTCAGATTCTCATTGTTTGTTTGTCAGGTGTCCTTTGGCTGGGTCTGGAAAAGGCAGGAGCAAGACATCGAAGGACTTCAAACTGTGACTCTTTGGTTAGCTAATGCAAGAGGAGAGGAAAGAGACTTTGCTTGGGGTTTGCTCTGTTACCACTGAAAAGGCAGCAGGTTAAGATTTCATCCTGTCTTTTGCTCCAGCCACAAACACCGTTTTGCTGTAACTGGTCTAATTACTGAAAGCAGCCAAATTTTCCAAGGGCTTTACAAGGTGAATCAGGTGCCCTTGAAGAAATCAGCTTTAAACACCAGAGCAACAGGTTTCTGGGGCAGCGCTGACATTGTGGAGACAGATATGTGTGTGTGACATCTCTCTTGCAAATCAAGGCACTGGCAGAGAGAGAACTCTTCAGCCAGCTCCAGTAAGAATCCATTTACTCCATCTCCTGACCAGTAAAGGTGCATTTCTGCAGAGCCAAAGCAGTTTGGGTGACCTTCCCTCCTTTTGGTGACCATCCCTGGGCTCCCTAAGGTCCTGCTGACCCCATGCCTGGAGCAGCTGCCCCCACTCCTTGACCACACTGGCAGAGCTCAGCCATTTTTTGGGGCTGGCAGCCCAGGAAGCAGCTTGTCCTGGTCAGGTGTCCCTGGGCCTAAGGAGCCCTGTTTGCCAAGGGTTTAATGTTTAGCTGCCAATAAACAAAGCATATCGGAGAGATCTTGCTGACCAGGTAGCCAAACTTCCCTAGGAATTTTGCTGGCTCTCGCAGCACAAACAAGGCCAGGATGTGGTGGCATTCATGCCTCAGATAAAGTTTTCAGTGGAAGATAGCCTGTGATTTCCCAGAGCAGGCTCCCCACATCTCTCCAGCTCCACTTCCTCACTGCTGCCCACTGCTTGGGCATCGGCTGGTGGTCAGGTGCACAGCTGCACGCCCAAAAGCTCTCCTGCCATCCCAGCCATGCTCTGATTTATCCAAGAAGGAGTTGTGATTGGTTTGGGATTTTTGGCTCTGAGAAGCTGTCAGCAGGGCTTGCTTCATTCTAGCAGCATCAAAATCAACCAAAGTTGAGGGGGAAAGAGAACCCTTCCTTACTGTTCTGACTTGAAGGAGGAGTGAAGTTGCCCTTTATGCCTTTACTCCATGGGCATTTCTCAGCCTGAAGTTTATGTTTTCCTCTTAAAGTCCAGCTCAGCTGGGTCACCACTGCCTGGCTTGGTGACTACCATGGCTTGATCCATCTTGGAGCCAGCTTTTGCCCATTTCTACCTTGTGGATAAAGTTGAGCCCAGCCTGGCTCGTCCCATGGTGGCAGCTGGCAGAGGGAGGCCAGAACATCACACAAAGCCCTTCTGTCCATCACAACAGCTAAAACTAGCCTGCTCAGCCTGCTTCATCATCCAGTTGAACGCACACAGATGTCATTAGAGAGGCACAGTGGCTCTCAGAGAAACACCTGCCCAGCCTTGCTCTCTCTCCTGCACAGAGCCAAGCTGTGCCTGGGGAATTTTCAGTGTGCTGACAGCCCAGCGAGCTGTGTGTCCAAAGGGGCTTCTGCCACCCAGACACACCCTCCTTCCCGTGGGATGCGGAGGGCTGCAGATGCTCCAGGCTCTTCAGATGCTCCTGCTGCATTTTGCTCTTCCTCTGCAGCAAGGGCAGCTCCTGGCAAGGCTGGGCACTGCATCCCACCTGGGGATGGCACCAGAAGCTGGCCGCCGGCCGGCCTGTTCCGGCATTGCTCAGCAACTGCTGAGATAATTGCCCTAAGTCTAATTGTTCCTGCTGGATAATGAGCGTTTTGCATCATCATCCCCGGCTGCCGAGAGCATCATCTGGGTTGCTATTTCAGGGGTGGAAAGCAGCTCCTCTGAGCCGGGAAAGACTGATCCAGGCTGGATCCAGCCACTCGAAGCAAAGCCTCCAGACCCAGCCCCTGCTGAGAGCAGCCACGGTGTGCAAGCACGACCTGGGACAAAGCATGAGCTAGGGACTATTCCCAACGAGCAAGCTGAAGGATTGAAGAAATGGGAGGCCCTGTTTCCCTTTGGACACGAGGTTGTCCCTGTGGGATGCAGGGGGCTGGAGATGCACACTCATGAAGGCACACAAGCACACACATGTGCAGGCAGGCACATCCATGTCAGCACACTCACACCCATGTGGATGTGCGTGAACCCCTGGGCCTGGTGGGCTCCAGCCTGGTGAACACTCTGGTTTGAACCACTCCTTCACACATACAGTGTGGTGCACGAGCTCTGGAGGGTGGGGGCTGTCTTCTCTTGTGCCTCTTTTATTCTCTTTACTAAGTTTTGTAGTGTTTAAAGCTAGCTAACAGGATTGTAACCTGGGCAGTTGCAGGGGTGGGGATCAGGCAGATGAGCAGGCAGCAACCTCCTGCCCTCAGAAACCAAGGAATCAGCTTCACAGTGCAAGGCCAGGCCTCAGAGTAACAAGCTGTACATGCCCTCCTACACACCACATTGCCCTCAGTCTGGTGGTGCCCCTTGTTTTGGGTGATGCTGGTGCAGGCAGTAGGACTAGTCACAGCCTCCTGCTTCATGCTGGTGAGACATGTGGGCTGGGACCACAGCAAATGGTCTCACAACCCTCTCCCTTTCTGACAGTGTGGATAAACCAGCCACACAGCAGAGACCCCTGACTGGGCACCAACAAGCCTTCTGCAAGAACCTGCCACCTGCCAGGCAAGGCCAACTATGGCTGAGGCTGCTCTGGTGCACGAGGCTCACTTGACAGCAGGACAGAGCATTTCAGCAAGCTGAGAGAGCGATACTCTGCTCCCTGCACCCCATCCAGCACTTGCCATGGCTGCTCAGAATTGCTCAGTGCCTCAGGAGGTGTTGAGTAGCCAGCTGTGGGGTCCTCGTTCCACTCATGTTCATGAACATTCAGGTTTGGGGCAGCTTCAGCAGAAGCTATCCATCCTGTCTGTCTCCTCCTGTGCCATCCCATCCATCATATCCTAGTCCATCTGTCATGTTGCATCCCTTAGCTCCTAGTTATGGCTCATGCTCACAAACATGCAGTTTTGAGGCAGCATCCCTGCCCCTTCGTCCCACCCAACCCCATCCCACCCCATCTATCCCATCCCATCCCATCCCATCCCANTCATCCCATCCCATCCCATCCCATCCCATCCCATCCCATCCCATCCCATCTAATCTATCCCATCCCATCTATCCCATCCCATCTCACCCCATCCCATCTATCCCACCCCATCCTGTCAGCCTCTCATGCTCACAGGCATGCAGTTTTGAGGCAGCATCAGCAAATGCTGCCTGTCTCATCCATCCTATCCCACACCTCCCAGCCCAACCTCTTTTGCTTTTCATTTATTCTCCACAAACGATGAGGCTGCAGCCAGCTCTCAAATGCCAACGCAGTTCTCGGAGCAGCAGCCCTCAAATTAACCCTCTGGGCTCCTCAGGCTTGCAGAAGGTTTCAACCACTTCTTTTCCCTCCCCTTCTCTAGAGTTTGCATGGCCACAGCCCAGCAGTGAGGAGGTAGTGGGGGTCCATGCTCTACTGCCTATGCCCTGTGACTGTGGCCAGCTTGCCTTTGCCATACCTTGCCCTGGCTTCTGGAGAGGGTTTTGGAGACATCAATGTGGCAAAAATCTGTAAGGCAAAAGGGTTTTGCTGCCAAATTGTCACTTGTGCTGCTAATGCTATGCACAACCCCTGGAAATGGGTTTCAAAAGGATGCTGCTGAGCATGCCTTGGAAAAGGATGATTCAGGGCTTGAGATAAGAGTCCTACAAGCTGGCTGGGAAAAGAGAGAGAGGGAAGAATGTATCAGGGCAAGAGAGGGGAGAGATAAGAGGCACATCTGGGCTGGGAGCATGAAGCCATCAGCCTCCCTGGCGCCACAGGGCTATGAGGTGGCCAGATCTGGGCCATGACAGCCTTGGATGGAGCCAGCCCTACGCCGAAGCCTGATTGCTGGGAGCCCTCTGGCAAAACTAAAGAGAGCAGGATGGAGGCAGTCCTGTCCAGGGGCCTGCCCAGCTCCCAGGGGCTGTGAGAGGAAGAGCTGATGGGAGTGAGTCCTCCCAGCCCCATGCAGTCTGCATGCTACTCTTGGTACTGCTCCGTGCCAGGGTTGCCATTGCTAGGTAAATGCCAGGGCACAGGTGTGCTCAAGGTGGGAAAGAAGCTGAGCACCATGAACTTTTTCTGTCACTGAATGTTATACCTTTGGGGACTGCAATGTCCTGCATTTCATATCAGCTTCAGGCTTTGGGGCTGGGACAGGTTTTGTACTGGCACAGCCTTTGCTGCTGCTCAGAGCGGGTTTTAGGGTGGCCAAATGGGAAAGCAGTATCCTCAGGAGCCAGCTGGGCCCTCGTGGCTGATTTTGCATGTTGTCTCCTAATTGCAGTTCTTCATATTCTCTCAAAGCAAAAAGAGTAATTAGCTGCAGGATGGGAAACACAGGAAGCTGGGAGCAGCCTCCAGAGCTGGTGGTGAGGGGGTGGCTGCTTGGGGGCTGGGTTGCAGCTCCTGCTTTTGCACGATCACTTCTTCCCCCCACCAAATCTACTGCTGGCATTTCTCCTGCCAACATCTCCATCCTCCTCTCTTGATGTGCTGCATCCGCTTGGGTATCCCAGGAAGAAATCCAGGTGCTGGCTCCAGCTCCTAGCTCACATCCCAGCACCGTTGCACCCCTATGAGCATACAAAAGCCTCTCTCATGCCAGCTCCCTATTAGCAGCCACTGTATATACAGTATCAACCACCCACGGGGCATCCTGGCTGTACTTGCCTGGGAAGGACAGAACATCCTTGTGATTTGAAAGGTCAAAATGAATGTCAGTACCCTGTCAGCTTGAGCCAGCAAGAATGCCAAAGTTGCCTTGGGGACACAGCGTGCTCAGGGGGACAGTCGAGGCTGTTGGGTATGCTGTTTCCCCTGCACAACAGGCACAGGGTTCCCTAAGGTGCTCTGCTTACTGCAGGGTTGAGCAGGGCAACTACCCCTCATAATAATTACATTGTGGAGTGCAAACAGCGTTGTCTGCTCAGCCCAGAGGTCACAGAATCACAGAATTGCCTAGATTGGAAAAGACCTTTACGATCATCAAGTCCAATCATTAGCCAAACACTGATAAGTCCCTGGCTAAACCATACCCCTAAGCACCTCATCCACACAACCCCAAGTACATCCAGGGATGGGGACTCCACCACCTCCCTGGGCAAGCCATTCCAATGCCTGATAACTTGTTCAGTGAAGAAATTCTTCCTAATATCCAACCTAAACTTCCCTTGGCCCAGCTTGAGGCCATTTCCTCTTGTCCAGTCATAGAATCATAGAATGGTTTAGGTTGGAAGAGACCTCAAAGCTCATCCAGTTCCAACCCCCCTGTACCATAGGCAAGGACACCTCCCACTAGAACAGGTCGCTCAAGGCCTCATCCAAACTGGCCTTGAACACCTCCAGGGAGGGAGCAGCCACAACCTCCCTGGGCAACCTGTGCCAGTGTCTCACCACTCTCACTGCAAACAACTTCCTCCTAACATCCCATTTACATCTCCCCTCTGCCTGTTTAAACCCATTACTCATCCTATCATTACAAGACCTTGTGAATAGTCCCTCCCCAGCTCTCCTGTAGATCCCTTTCAGATATTGGAAGGCTACTATAAGGTCTCCTCAAAGCCTTCTCTTCTCCAGGCTGAAGAGCCCCAAGTCACTTGTTTATTGCTTGAACAGACTGACCTCCACCTCCCCACAACCTCCTTCCAGGGTCCTGTACCTCCTGTCAGGGCCCAGATATCAAGGAGCTAAGCAGATCTTGATGTTCCTCCACAACATCCTCCCAGACTCCTCCATTTCTGACTCCAAAGCCCAGCCCTGCCTCCTTCCCAGGGCTGCAGAGCAGGATTTTACTCCCAGGGATTTGCCATAGAGGCTACTTCAGGTCCATGGGCAAAACACAGCCATTTTCTCTAGGAGCAGCTCCCCAGGGCTCAGGGCTGAAGCAGGACTAACATCCACCTTCTGCTTTCTCCCCTATGGAAAAAAAACAAAACACACACACACAAAAAAAAACCAACTGCAATCACTTCAAGGTGGGCTGGAGGAAACTCATCTCGGGCAGATGAGTGGGATTGATTTCCAAGTGACAATGGCAATCCTGTGTCTCTGGAGCTCCCAGCCCTGTGCCTAACGATTTTCTCTGCTAATAATCACTGCTGAGCAGGCACAGCACATGCAGGAGGGTGAGTGGGATAATTCAGAGGCTGACGTGGCCACGCTGCTGCTCTTGCTGTAGACAGCCTTTGCAAGAGGGCTGCCCACTGCCAGCAACACCAGCCTCTCTAACAATGGCTCTGGCTAACCAGAATGAAGCCTTCTAGGGACTTGGGGGATTTGGAGGTGCATTAGGAAACTTCTTCCTGGTGGTAAGGCAGACCTTGGGAGCTGGTGGTGTTTTGTAGCAGGGCTTTGGAGACTTTGAGCTGTGCTGGGTGCGGGAGGTCTGTGGCGTGTTCCTCCTGGATGCAGCATTCCAACATGTCTGTCTTCCCTTCCCTCCCCTCTCCCCATCCAGTGCAGGGAGCAGGAGCAAGAGCATGACCCTGGGTGCAACAATCACAGAATCCCTGTGGTTGGAAAAGACCTTCAAGATCAAGTCCAAGCATTATCTAACTCTACCAGGGCCACTACTACATCATCATAGCCTTCAGAAAGGATAGAGGACAGCAGTGTGCCCTTGTGGCCAAGAAGGCCAATGGGATCCTGGGGTGTATTAAGAAGAGTGTGTCCAGCAGATCAAGGAAGGTTCTCCTCCCCCTCTATTCTGCCCTGGTGAGACCCCATCTTGAGTACTGCATTCAGTTTTGGGCTCCTCATTTTAAGAGGGACAGGGACGTGCTGAACAGAATCCAGCAGAGAGCTATGAGGATGCTGAGGGGACTGGAGCACTGCCTGATGAGGAGAGGCTGAGGGATCTGGAGAAGACTGAGAAGGGATTTAATCAATGTTTAAAATATCTGAGGGCTGGGGGTCAGGAGGGAGGGGACAGGCTCTGCTCACTTGCTCCTGTGAGAGGACAAGGAGCAATAAGTGTAAGTTGCAGCACAGGAGGTTCCAGCTCAACACAAGGAGGAACTTCTTGACTCTAAGGGTCCCAGAGCACTGGAACAGGCTCCCCAGAGAGGTTGTGGAGTCTCCTTCTCTGGAGACTTTGCAGGCCTGTCTGGATGTGTTCCTGTGTGACCTGAGCTAGATTGTCTGGTCCTGCTCTGGCAGGGGGGTTGGACTTGATGATCTCTTTGGGTCACTTCCAGCCCCTGACATCCTGTGAGCCTGTGACAGATGGGGATAGAAAGATGGGGACAATGTTTTTAGCAGGGCCTAATGTGATAGGACAAGGGCTGATGGTTTAAACTAAAAGAGAGAAATTTAGACTGAATAAAAGGAACTTTTTTTGACAGTGAGGATGGTTGGACAGTGGCCCAGGTTGCCCAAGGAGATGGTAGGAAGCCCATCCCAAGCAGCATTGGAAGTCAGGTTGCTGAGGGGCTGTGAGCAACCTGCTCTAGTTGCAGATGTCCCTGCTGGCTGCAGGGGACTGGCCTAGGGGAGCTTTAAAGGTCTCTTCCAACCCAAACCATTCCATGATTCTCCGATTCCCAAAAGCTGGGCTTTTGGGGATGCCTGTGCCCTCAGCAGCCTGGCACTGCCAGCAGGGAGCTGCAGGCTGGGCAGGAGCAGTGTCATGCCTGGGTCCCTGTGTCTGCGGAGGTCAGGAGGGTGGCAGGAGCTGGCAGTGCCGCCCAGCCTGGCAGGGCTCTCGCAGCCCCGACCTTTCTGGCTTTAAAAACAGGATGGGAACAAGACGCACTTTTGTTTTCAGTTTGGGAGCTGGAACAGGACCTTCGGGCTGTTCCTGGGATGTTGCAGCAGCCAGGCTGTCTGGGGGGGGGGGGGGGGGCCACTGCACACCGACCCCCCCCGAAGGCGGCGAAGTGGCCTCGCTGCACCCTTGCTCTGTTCCCATCTTGTCCTTCGGCGGCAGAGCCCAAAGCTTTCCCTGCGCTGTCCCGCAGCCAGGCTAGCTGGGGGCTGCTCCCCGACGGCCAGCAGCGGGGACGAGTGGCCCTGGCAAAGGGACAGCCTTCAGCTGCAAACCCCACTGGCTGTCGCCACGGCTCACATGCCTGGAGAGCCCCCGGGAGGTCAGGGAGTTTGTGCTGCTGCTGCTGCTCGGTGCAAAACGTGACTGCTTCTCCTGCTGGCACAGGGCACTGAAGCAGAAAACCAGTGGGTGAAGAATGTAGGTGCCCCCACTTCGTCTCACCCCTAAAATCCAGCAGCCCCTGGCCAGTGACCCCGAACCATGGATGCAGGGACACAGCAGGGGACAGCAGGGCAGGGAATGGTTGCTGCTTGTAGCAAGGCTGTGCTCATGCCCGTTTGCAAGGGGGGAAGTGGGGTTGAGCCCCACAGTCAGTCATGAGCAGGGTTAGCTAATCCTTACTCAGGGCCCTGGGAACCTTCAAGTCACAGGAGTTAGAGACAATGCCACCCTGCACTACCAAAATCAGGGAGATGCCCTTGAGGTGCACAAGGCTAGCACTGGTTTGCCGTTTGGTTTGTTGGCCATGAGGCAAGGAGGTAGCAGGTGATGAGGGCATTGTTTCCTCCGGTGTGGAAAGAGCTCTTGCTAGGGGGAAAGGCAAACCACAGCATCCTCTCAACAATCAGTGGGCACCACCTGGCACCTCGCTGTCACCCACCGCCTGCCCTGGAGCAACCCCAAGGACAGGCAGCTCTCTGCTTCCCGGCCCCACTCCTTATCAGCCTCCCACACCCACAAAAAGAGAAATAATCTGCTGGGTTTCCGTAAAAAAGAGATTGTGGAGCCAGGCAGTGATGAGAAATTGGCCCTGCCATGTTGGCGCACGTGGCCGTGGCCACCAGCGTGGAGGCTCCTCCAGTACTTCCCAGCAAACCTCAGGATGTGCCTGATAACTTCTTGAGAGTCACTTGTGCACGTGTGCTGAGGTCACCTGCCTCTCAGGTGCCCAGAGCCCTTTTAATCTTGCTGGGACAGATTTATGCCTCCTTTGGCAAGCTCAGGCTATCTGCTGGAGCTGGCACAGCAGCAACACCTCTTTTTTTTTTTTTTTTTTTTTTTTTTTTTTTTTATTATTTCCATTTTGTGTTCTCGGTTGANAGATTCCCAGGTGGTCTCCCAGGTAAAATCAGAGAAATTGTCATTAGGAAAAAAAACAAAGCCTGTTCTCAGCTGCCTGTGCCACAGGAAGCTGTTTCTGTGTCCTGTGGTCCAAAATCTCCCCAAATCCTTCTGCTGGCAGAGTTCAGCCAGGGCAGATTTGGGACAGGTCCTCCTGGGCCAGGAGATGCTCTGGGCTAGGAATAGAGGGTGTCATAGAATCACAAAATTATTTGGTTTGGAAGGAATCTTAAAGATCACCTAGCTCCAGCCTCCCTGCCATAGACATGGGCACCTTCCACTAGCCCAAGTTGCTCAAGGCCCCATCCAGCCTGGACTTGGACACCTCCAGGGAGGGGGCGACTACAACTTCTGTTCTACTTGTTCTATTCTATTCCATTCTATTCTATTCTGTTCTATTCTATTCTATTCTATTCTATTCTATTCTATTCTATTCTATTCTATTCTATTCTATTCTATTCTATTCCATTCTAACTTCCTATGTTACATGTGACATATGGGGCTGGGAAAGGGGCAGGGTCTGCCAGGGGATCTCCATCCCTGTATCCTTTGGGCACAGCCCCTCTGCAGTGCAGTAACACCCAGCATGGCCTTGAACCCCCAATACTGAGTACCCCTGCTCCAGGAATCAGTCCCTTTTCCTGGTGCTGGCATGAGGAATCACGCAGGAGCTGGGTCAGGGACTGAGTCCAGCTGGAAGCATTTGCCCTGCTGAAAGTTTGTGCTCCAAGTGTTCCCCGCACGGGCCGGGCTGGATCGGTGCCGTGGTGCCAGCACCTCACTGCTGCAGGCTCTCGTTGGTGCCTGAGGGTAATATCAACCCTGTGAAAAACATGATCTTTGGTTTTGCTGCCTCAGGGTTGAACCGTTGCCCTCCCCAGGGATGGCTCCCCGAGGGCTGGCAGGGATTTATGGCTTGTCATGATTTATGCTGGAGGTGGAGTGGGACGAAGCCGTCACAGCCAGCACCGAAGGAATCCAACAGCAGGGCTGTCCTGGCCTGACCTTAACAGCCATGTGGAGCAAAGCCCTGGGGACAGAGGTGGCATCCACAGGAGGGGTGACAGGGTGCAAGTGTTCAGAGTCACCCATCCCCCTCCTGGAAAAAAAAAAAAAATCAGGTATGAGAGATTAAAATGCAACTTTTTGCCTCTGGTTTGGGGGTTTGCTCCTCTGCTCCCATCCAGGAGGGACGTTGTGGAAGCTGGCACTGTCAGGTGGGACACTGAGTGACCCAAAGGCGATGCAGATTGGGGCAAGTGGCAGCAGATGTGGTATTGCACTTAGGGAGATCGACTGAGCAGTAAAGCAAAGCAGAGGGGCCGTGGAAGTAAGGGGATAAAGGCTGGGAGGTTATGCGATTGAGAGGAGACCTGTGACAAAGGACTTGGGGTTACTGGTGGGTGCAAAGGTGGACGTGAGCTGGCACTGTGTGCTCACAGCCCAGACCCACCTGTGTCCCGGCTGATCCCCAGCAGTGTGGGCAGCAGGAGGGAGGAGAGGATTCTGCTTCTCTGCTCTGCTCTGCTGAGCCTCCACCTGCAGTGATGTGGCCAGCTCTGGAGTCCTCAGCACAGGAGAGAGTTGGAGTGTGGACAGAGGAGGCCACAGCAATGATGGAAGGGCTGGAAGCCCTCTGCTGTGAGGCAGGGCTAAGAGGGTTGGGGTTGTTCAGCCTGGAGAAAAGAAGGCTCCAGGGAGACCTTCTGGTGGCCTTTCAGTACTTAAAGGGTCTGATCAGAAAGCTGGGGACAGACCTTAGCAGAGCTTGTTGTGACAGCACAAGAGGTGATGGGTTTAAAGTAAGAGAGGGAGATTCAGACTAGAGAGAAGAAAGAGACTTTTTATGGGACACTGGCCCAGGTTGCCCAGAGAGGTGGTGGATGCCCCATGCCAGGAACCATTCCAGGTCAGGCTGTCTGGGGCTCTGAGCAACCTTGCTGCAGTGCAACCCCATGGTGGGGAGGTTGGCCTGGATGACCTTTAACGTTCCCTTCCAGCCTAAAGCATTCTGTGACTCTGTCTTACAGAGTTACCGGATGCTGAGGACAACCCCCAGGCACCTTTTCTCCTTGCACCATCACCTTCCTCTCCAAAGCAAACCCTGAGAGCCAACCCTGAAGACCAACCACTTCCCCTTGGCCCTCGGCCGCTGCCGCTCCCTTCCCGCTCGGCTCCTCCTTATCTCGAAGGGGTTCTGTGGCCAGACCAAACAACCTCCCCCGCTGCCGCCGCACGTGGGGCAGCACGGGCAAGGTTGGGATCCAGACGATGGAATAAAAGCATCTTGTCTTCTGCAGGGTGTTGAAATCCAACCGTGGGTGCCCCCAGGCGGCTCTGCTCGCCTTGCCCTCCTCCTTCTCCCGGCTGAGAGGTCTGTGGTTGCTCAGCTCTGTTTACTAAGCGAGGAGTTTTTTTTTCCCCTCCAGCTGTTTCTTGATTTTCGTTGCAAAGCGATGCAGAACCACCTGGGCTGAAAGCAGGTGAAAGCTCAGGGCTGACGCCTGCACCAGTTGGAACCAGCAAGGAGCAGGGCATCCTGTGGGGGAGGTGGGAGAGGTCACAAAGGGGCGCAGGGTGGTCCCTGCAGTGGGGTTGGGGGCTGCCATGAGCACCTGTGGTGCTGGGTAACATGGGATCACACCAAAACCAGTGCTGGCTGGGGCACTGCTGGGGACCTCTGTCCTCTTTGGCATCCAGGAGGGTCCTGGAGTCATCAGGATGGGGCTGTCCCTCCAAACTGAGGGTGGAGGTGTCTCACACTTCCCATGTCACCAGCACCCCTCCTGGGACATTCAAGGACAGTGGCTAACTTTCCAAAGAGCCCTTGGTGATGAAATGCCTCTTGAGCAGCTCTGTGCCAGCATGGCTGGACATAAACCAGCCTGCACCAAGGTCACGTTCCTCCCACTGGGATTCTACCAGCTGGTGAGCTACTGCAGGAGGAAAAAGAGGTGATTTGTCTTTAATGTGTCCCTGCTGCAAAGAGCTGGGTGTCTCTCCCCACAGCCCCAAGCCTGCATGGATCCAGGGTGGTAGGGCCCTCACCCTGCTCCCTCTGTGGCCCCCATGCATCCCTCACTGCCTCACTCCTGTGATCTCCCTGCCACCAAACTGTTTCGTTTGGGACCATGTGGATCCCCCACATCACAATATTCATCCAACACACTTCCCACTTACTGGAGCCTCTCGGGGACCTGGACAAAGCTTGGATCATCTCCACTTTGGGTTGTCCACAGGTATCGAGGCTGGCCTCAGTGCCCAGGCAAAGAGAAGGCAAAGGGCTCCAGCACAGGCAGGCTGTGCCAGCCCTGTCCCGGTCACTGGTGCTGGGGAACACCCTGGGGAGCCTGCAGGTTTGTACTCACTGGAGTATTAACTGGGCACTGCTGCTGATAACAGCTTTCTATGCCTCTTACCTGTGCTTTCCAGGAGAGGTCAATCGCTTCAGCCTCCCACAGCCCTAAGGAGAGGGAAGGAAGGTGCAGAGAGTTTGGGGAGAGCTAGGGCCAGACTGTGCCAAGCCCTCCTGCCTTCCCCAGCAGGTACTGAGGCGAGCATCACGCCCTGGGAGATGCCATTTGCCTGCCGCTCGCCCCCTGCTAATGCTTTCCAACTCCGGTGCTCATTTTCACCCAAATTACCCACAGAGGCAGAAGTCAAAAGGCGATTTCTATGCACACCAGGAGAATTGCTGATGGAGGGCAGAGACAGCTCCCGCTGAGAAAAACGCTGCAGCCTTGAGCCCAGGCCTTTACTATGCAGCAGAGCAGCCACCGAGCGGCAAAACTTCCCAGGGAATTTGGCTTTCTTGGGCTTGAGATACTGGTCTGACAGAGGAGAGAAAAAAGAAAAAATAAAAAAAAAAAAAAAGAGAGAGGAAAAAAAAAAAAGGGGGGGCTTTGTAAGTAGTGAATTAAACCAGGATGATGCAAAAGCCGCAGGGTGCTTTGGCTAGGAAACGTGAGGGGGTTGCAGTTGGCGGCGGAGCGCTGTGGCTGTTTGGAGAACGTGGGGTTCCTGTGATTAGCCTGCTCCCTGACTCAATCTATAACCACCAGTTACACACTAGATTTAATCTGGGGTCAAGAGTCATGGACCATTCAAACCACGCAGCAAACGTCGATGGCAGGCCTGCTGGAGTTGTGTTTTTCTCCTGCTACTCTTTGTTTAGCCCAAACAAGCTCTGCGAAGCGAATGCGTCCCGGCCCCAGGCCATGCTGGGTTGGTGTTGCTTGTCTTGGCTCCTGCCCTGACTCGAGTCAGCTCTGCTCCTGCTCCAGGAGCTTCTTGCTCTGCCTGCATCCCACGTCCAGCTTACTGAGGCTTGTTTAGAATCATAGAATCAGTCAGGGTTGGAAGGCACCACCAGGATCATCTAGTTCCAAGCCCCCTGCCATGCCTAGGGACACGCTACCCTAGATCAGGCTGGACACAGCCTCTGCAAGTCTGGCTGCAAACACCTCCAGGGAAGTGGCCCCAACCACCTCCCTGGGCAACCCATTCCAGGCTCTCACCACTCTCATGCTGAAGAACTTCCTCCCCACCTCCCCACCTCCAGCTTTGCTCCATTCCCCCTAGTCCTGTCACTCCCTGATAGCCTAAAAAGTCCCTCCCCAGCTTTTCTGTAGCCCCCTTCAGATACTGGAAGGCCACAAGAAGGTCACCTGGGAGCCTCCTCTTCTCCAGCCTGCACAGCCCCAACTCTTTCAGTCTGTCCTCATAGCAGAGGTGCTGCAGCCCTCTGAGCATCCTCGTGGCCCTTCTCTGAACACACTTCAGCATCATCTCATCCAGTTTCATCTCATGCGCTTGCTATGTGGGACAGAAAAAAAGATAATTCAATTCACACCCTAAATCTCTCATCAGAAGCACAGCCATTGGTCCTCAGCTCAGCTGTTTTGCTGGTTGTGCAGGTGAGAGCAGTGAAGGTGCCCTCCTCACCCAAAATTAGCAGGGCTGTGGATGCTGCCTGCTGTCCCTGCAGCAAATTGAGTGCCTGGCTCAGCGCATTCTCTGTTTCCAGCAGTCCCTCTCGGGTGCTGCCCCAGTTTCTTGTCTCGGCCAGTTTCTTTCCAAAGCAAGTCATGAAAGCCACTCTGGTATCAAAAAGATGTCAGGAACATCCTCCCTGGTCAGGTTAATGGAGCAAAGGATTTCAAAGCAGTGTCTTGGAAAGATTGCTCAGGGTGAAGATCTTGTGCTCTGAGCTTTCAGTGTGGCCTGTGGGGAGCATTGGCTGCTCTGTGCATCCGTGAGTGGATTGTGGCCTTCTCTCTGCTTCCTAGAGGCAGCTGCTGTGATTGCTTGTGAGCTGCTTCTCTGATGAAGGCTTCAGTGAGCAGGGAAGGGAGCAGCCATCCCACAGTTTTGCAGAATACTGCCTTGCAGGGATGGATATTTGTGCTTTGTCCCATCTGCCAGCGGCAGCAGACGTCATTGCCCGCTTGTTGCACGGGGACAAGAGCCTGTCATGGACCATGGCTGAGCTCATCCATCACTGACCCTCCTCTGTGCCTTGGGCTCCTCTTAGGTCATTAAGAAGGATGAGTGATCCCTCCCTTCTCTTGCAAAACCTTCTTGCCATGCAGTGACAGAGAGGATAGGAACAGCCCCTACAAGCACAAGAAGGCTTTTTCCTGTGGCACGACACAGGAGGCAGGGAAGCAGCATCGCGCCTGGTTTGCAAGCAGGAGAGGCAGCAGGACAACCACCTCACCCACAGCTGGGCACCATGATGCTAAACCCCATGTCTGGACAGAACCTCCCAATCTCCAGCTGCCCCTACCCTCACCACAGAGTCCCAGCAGCTCCAACCTGATGGTGCTGGAAAAATGGGAAGTTTTTTTTGTCGGCAAACTGAGGAGCTGAGCTTGGGGTAGAGCCAGCCAGAGCCTGGGAGGGCTGACTCCTCTTTCCAGCCTCGGTACATCTGCACAGGGAAGTTGAAAAGTCCTTTGGGACGAGGAAGAGAAAGCACTGGAACAGGCATAAATAGCTTAGTAATAATACTAATGATAGCACTTAGCACGTAGGCAGCAGTTTGCAGAGCAGAGCGCTTTACAAACATTAATTAGTGCTGGTAGACAGTTCAGCGATATGGCTCCCATTTTGCCAACTACCAAGAGCAGGGAACCAACCATCTGCTTAAATCCTCTTTAATTTAATCCTGGGGCATTTGTAGGAAAATCCTGAGCCCGTTTCAGCGCTGGATGAAACTGCCTGAGCATGCATGGCCCCTTCAGAAACTCTTGGAAGCGAGGCAGATGCGGAGCATCTCAGGAGGGGGATGCTTTGAAAGGTGTCGGTGGCTTCAGGTGGTGCCCTGGGCATGGAGTTGGAACACACGGGGGTGGCTGTTTTCCATGTCAATAAGTATGTGAAGAGTAGTCATGAACGTTGGTGGTTTCCCTAAAGCCATGGAGCCTGTGTTGGGGTTTGCCAGCTGGGAGTGGAAGGCCTGGTTGGGCTTTTCCTGCTCTTTGCTGGTCCTCCGCTTGACCTGTGGCAGTTTTATGAGCTCTTGGGACACATCCAATTTATTAGCGAAAAGGAAAGCAGCTGCCAAGAACGGTTGGGCCAAGTCATGGAATCCCAGAGTGGTGGGGGTTGGAAGGGACCTCTGGAGATCATCCAGTCCAACCCCTACTGCTAAAGCAGGGTCAGCCACAGCAGGGTGCCCAGGATCGCACTGCCCAGGCGGTTTTGAAATCTCTCCAAAGGAGACTCCACAACCTCTCTGCACAGCCTGCTCCACGGCTCCCCCACCCTCACAGCAAACTTTCTCCTCCTGTTCAGATGGAGCCACCTGGGCTCCAGTTTGTGCTTGTTGCCCCTTGTTGTGTTGCTGGGCACCAATGAAAAGAATCTGGCCAAGCACCAGGCAGGTTACAGCTGTTCCTGAGGCTCAGCTCTGTGGCCATCCTGGCCCTGGGGACACACCCAGAAGCACTGGACATGTCAGCTGAGGTTGCTTGGCACCAAGATGAGCAAAAACTCCTTAATTTAGTGTATCCAGAGCATTTTTGTTTTCCTTCAAAGACACCTGCTTTGTATCAGACAGCAAATGGCATTCCTACAACATACTGCAGCAAGGTTTTGCTAAGGATGAGGGTTAGGTCTGGGGGTTCAGCATGAGCTGACCACCAGCATGAAATGGATGCAGAAGCAGCATCCCAAAAAGCCTTGGGTGAAAGGCAAGATAGCTCAGGGTGCCAAGGCAGGAGGGTGAGCAGCTGTGGGCAGCAGCCGGCCAGGGCTGGCACAGCTGGGCTGGAAGCAAAGCTGCAGAGGGTGCATGAGGCATGCAGCCATAGATGGGCTTTGTCTGCAGTGTTCCCTCTCTCCCACAGATGATTTGCAGGCAGGAAAAGGTGTTGACGAAAACACAGAAGATAGGAAAGGCCAACCTACCCTCAAGGAGACCCCCTTCCACTCCAGCAGCAGGAAAACATCTTTGCTCTTAAGCTGCTATTGGAACCCGCAGCCCTTTCCCAAACACTGCATTTAAATTTCCCACTGCAGATGAACTAATCAAGCCTGCAGATGGAAAACCCTGCTCAGCTATGACACCAGCTCGATTTCTCAGGCTGATTTATTAGGATTAGTGGCTTTTTCTTTTTTTTTTTTTTCCTATTAGGCATAGATTTAAAAGTCTGAAATGATGGCATTTTTCCTCCTCTCTTGGCAGATGGGTCCTAACACAGAGCACGGAGGAAAGGGTCAAGTAGGGCTTGCAATGAATTTTATTTCTCCTCCAGTCGAAAAGAGCTCCTGAGTCACTTTGTCCCTGACTGAGCACACCACATATCTCGTTTAAATCCCTTGCTGAGTTGAGCTGGACCTGCAGCTACATTGCAATTATGCAGATGCTTAAGTGCTTGGCTAAATCAGAGCCTGCCGCCTGCTCACCATCTCCAGGGCCTTCCCAATTTATCCCCACATTTTGGGTCCAGGGTGGCACAAATGCTCCAAGATGAGGCTGGTTTCAGCCCTGATTTCTCCAGAGCTTTCCCAGTTTAACCCCACATTTTGGGTCCAGGGTGGAACAAATGCTCCAAGATGAGGCTGATTTCAGCCCTGGTTTAGAATCATAGAATCAGTCAGGGTTGGAAGGGACCACAAGGATCATCTAGTTCCAACCCACCTGCCATGACCAGGGACACCCTACCCTAGGTCAGGCTGCCCACAGTCTCATCCAGCCTGGCTGCAAACACCTCCAGGGATGTGGCCCCAAACACCTCCCTGGGCAACCCATTCCAGGCTCTCACCACTCTCATGCTGGAGAACTTCCTCCTCACATCCAATCTCCCCACCTCCAGCTTTGCTCCATTCCCCCTAGTCCTGTCACTCCCTGATAGCCTAAAAAGTCCCTCCCCAGCTTTTCTGTAGGCCCCCTTCAGATTCTGGAAGGCCACAAGAAGGTCACCTGGGAGCCTCCTCTTCTCCAGACTGCACAGCCCCAACTCTTTCAGTCTGTCCTCATAGCAGAGGTGCTGCAGCCCTCTGAGTATCATCGTGGCCCTTCTCTGGACACCTCCAGCATGTCCACATCCTTTTTGTAATAGATCTCCAGAACTGGATGCAGTACTCCAGGTGGGGTCTCATCAGGGAGGAGTAGAGGGGGAGCATCACCTCCCTGGCCCTGCTGGCCACACTTCTCCTGATGCAGCCCAGGCTCTGCTTGGCTTTCTGGGCTGCAAGTGCACACTGCTGGCTCATGTTGAGCTTCTCATCCACCAGCACCCCCAAGTCCCTCTCCTCAGGGCTGCTCTCCTGCCAGTCACTGCCCAGCCTGGATTTGTGCTTGGGATTGCCTCGACCCAGCTGCAGGACCTTGCACTTGGCCTTGTTGAACCTCCTGAGGTTGGCTTGTGCCCACCTCTGCAGCCTGTCCAGGTCCCTCTGGATGCCATCCCTGCCCTCCAGCCTGTCTGCTGCACCACACAGCTTGGGGTCATCAGCAAACTTGCTGAGGCTGCACTCAATGCCTTTGTCCATGTCTCCTACAAAGATGTTGAACAAGACTGGTCTCAGGACTGATCCCTGAGGGACTCTGCTTGCAGAAATGCTCCAAGATGAGGCTGATTTCAGCAAGAGGCTCTCAGCTCAGGCTCTCCTTGGTTTTGCCTTGCGGATGGCTTCCCTGGGCAGCTCCTGCATCCCGTCTCCACCCCAGGATGCCTTGTTAAGTGTCTGATTTTAATTTCTCTCAATCAGGAGCTGGGCCTGAGCAATTACATAATAAGGAGCTATTCATCCAGGGGGAGAGCATGGATCTAGGTTAATTGGGCTGACAATTGAACCCAATCCTTTCTGGTTTTGCCCAGTTTTGCCTCCTTTTTTTTTCTCTCCTTCTGCACAATATCTGCAAAAGCTCTCAGCCTCGTTAATTAAGAAGGTAACTTCCCTCCCCCAGGGTTGTTTTGTTCTCCCTCTCCCTGCTTCAAAAGCCGGGGCAGAGAAAGCAGCAAGAATTAGCTAGCCTGGGATGAAGCAACCACCTCTGAGCAGGATGGAGCCGGTTGGGTCTGACAGGGTTCAGACCACATTGAGCTGCTTGCTGCTGCTGCTCTCCTGGGCTTTGGGGGAAACAATGCTGCATGGTGCAAGCAGGTGCTGTGGCAGGAACACTTCTGCTGGCACGTTTGATGTGTGCAACAGACACGTTGCAGAGGTGAAAACAGCAGAGTCCCTGGGGCTGGCTGGGTGCTGGGGCTGCAGTGCTGCAGATTTTGGGAGGGGAGAGGTGCAGAAGGGTTCGTGGCTTCTCGGGACAGCACAGCTTTAAATGTTTAAGCACTTCTGGATCACTTTTAGGCAAGAAACAAGGCTGCAGAAGCCCCATACGTGTCCCCCACACATGGGGTGGGGTGCTGGAGTCCAGCTTCGTGCCCCAAGGCCACAGCAGGCAGAGCAGAAATGAGATTTGCCTTTCCCGTGGACCCTTTGTGGTCTCTGTTTCTGACCACCCAAAAACAGGGAGCCCATCACAGAGCCAGACCCTGACCTATGCTGATGAGGGTGGGACACAGCTATTTGTTTCTCTGTCACCCATGGGTGACAGGCCAATCTCAGCCCCACTGTATGGCCAAAGACTTCTGAGCAGGGCTTATTGTGACAGGACAAGGGGTGATGGTTTCAGCTAAAAGAGGAAGAGTCAGACCAGAGAGAAGGAAGAGACCTTTTACACTGAGAGTGGTGAGACCCTGGCCCAGGTTGCCCTGAGAGGTCGTAGAAGGCTCATCCCTGGAGCCATTCCAGGTCAGGTTGTTTGGGGCTCTGAGCAACTTGCTCTAGCTGCAAATGTCCCTGCTGACTGCAGGGGAGTTGGACTGGATGACCTTTAAAGGTCACTTCCAACCTAAACCATGCTATGAAGGAATTCTAATGCATTTTGTGCTTTCATTCTCATCACCTGGGAAGCTGTGGGTGACCCAGAGACCAATTGTGAACTAAGCAGGACTTGGACCAGCAAGTCAAAGATGTTTCCTTGCAGATAAACTGGCACCTGCAGAGAGGAGCCCCACTGCAAGAACAAGGTGGTCCCAACACAACAGGGCTTGTGTCCTGAGCTGCAGTGAGGGGAGCTGTGCCCAGCCAGGCTGCAGCTGCCACCTGCACCAGTGCCTGCCTGCAGGAGCCAGCCCGGGAGCACATTCCTCATGATCAAAAGAACACTTAGAAGCTGCATGAGCAGGAAGCACAGCTGTGAGACCACACTGCTGGGCTGGAAAGGGGAAACAGTGCAACAAAATGGGCATCCAAGGCATGAGTTTGCTTTGCCAGAGGCTACAGGCAGCTGGGGGGTGGTCTGGGACCCAGAGCAAAGGCACTGCCTGCAACATAGTGGGGGGGGAAGTGGGGAGGTGGTAACACCTGAACAGCTTCAGGGACCTGCCCCCTGTGATGTTTCCTCAGGGCTGATGGAGTCATCAGTTGGCATGGATGTAACTGGGAGGAGAAGCAAGCAGGGCCCCACGGTGGGATAGAGCCCAGCTTGCCCCAGCAGCCCCCACTGGGTTGGGGTGATGACCAGGTGCTTCCCAGCTGGTGCCCAGCCAAAAGCTTCATGCAGATGTGCACAGTGCTGCAAACAGCAAGAGAGGACACAATGATCCCAGCCCCTCTGAGATGGAGAGCTGGCTGGTAGCAAGCACTGCCTGCTGCCTGCTCCCAAGCCTGTGTCTTCAGCAGCAATGTGGTGGCACTGGCAACGTGTGCAGGTGGCTTTGCAGCACTGAGTGCAGCAGGCCCCTGCCTTTGCCACCTCTTCACCTGGGAAGGACTCACTCCATGCAGGAGGAGCTGCTCCCTGGTATGGCACATCCACAACACATGCAGTGAGACCACCTTGCCACCCCTTTGCTCAACAGAGGCCAATTCCTGGCATCCACAGCTGCCACTGCTTTGTCTGCCTGCACCTCTGGGAGTTTCCCCAACTCCTCTGGCATCTTGGAGAGTCCCCAGGAGCCACTGGGTGACTCACTGCCATCCCTGGCAGATGTGCAACTGTGGAAGGCAGTGCAGGTGCTGCTCAGTTGGGCTCCCACTGGGCTGGTGTGATGGAAACGTCACATGGTCACTGAGCAGGAGACCTGTGGGACCTAGGGACGGTCACTTGTGCTTCCAGAGGCCCTCGGGTGCTCTCACACAATATTCCACTAACAGCCTTTCAGTTGTTGCTGCTAATAGCCCTTTTCTCTGCATCTCCAGAGACCAGGCACAGCCTAGGCCTGGCTTCCTGGGGATGCTGAATGCAGACTCCAAGACCTGGGACTGGGCTTGACCCAGACACAGCCAAGGAAAGTTTCCCCTGAAGTCTGGCAAGGTAGAATGCAGGGTGAGAGTATTCAGAGTGAGCCTGTTTTGGGAGAGGAGCAGCACTATGTCCCCAAGGCATCCTCTCTGTCCTGGGAGTATTGCTGGCCCCCACCAGCCACACAAGATTAGAGAGACAAGATCAGGGGATGAGCTCAGACCCATGAAGGGTGGCTGTAGGAGCAGCTCAGCTCCATAGGTGTCCACCTATGGAGTGGCCTGAGACCAACGTCCTTCCTCATGATGGGCATTGACTGGGCTGAACAGGATCCTTGGAAGCTTTGTGTCCATGACCCAGCAGCTGCAGGGCACCAGAGCTCTATGAGATTGTGGTCAGACCCTTCCCCTGGCTGCATATCCACTCCAGGAGCATGAGCTAGGGAGTTCCAGGAAGGAGTGGCTGATGGGATGTTGCTGGCAGGTCTGGTGGTTGGTGGCCTCATGCTCAGGGTTGCCAGCCACAGCAGCATGCACGGGCACAGAGTCAGCAGCTGGGTTTGGCAGCTGTGGGCCCTAGCCCCACATCACCCCCAGGGAGGCAGGGAGATTGTGGCTGCTCACGTCTAAACTCAACATGTTCCACAAGTGTGTTTGTTAACAGTCACAAACAAACGCTTTGCAGGATCTTTGCCAGGAGGATGGGCTTAACGTGTGTGGGAGCCTTGAAGGACATGAGAAAGGTGAGGCAGCCCATCACAGTGAGCTCTGCTCTGGCCTCCCCAGCACTGCTGGGGCAAGGGAAGCTTTAGTCCTCTCTGGGGAGTGCGTTACTTAAGTCTTTGTGTGCAAACAGAGAAGCAAAGCCCACTAATCCTACCAGAAGGGAAATGATATCGTGCTTCTGGGGGACAAGGGGAGGGTGAGAGGAAACCATCAGAAATTGTGCTTGTCACCTGTGGCTCTGCTCCCCACAACAGGCTCCACTTGGAGGTGAGAAGGGGAAAAGCAAAGTAAGAGTCCTGGATGCTTGGAACATCTGGGACAGGATAAACAGTCTGAGAGCTGTGGCATCCTGGGGAGTAGTGGGGGCAGAGACTAGGAGGAGGAGGAGGGGATGACCTGGGATACTGGAGACCTGCAGCCTATATATATATATATATATTTTTTTTTTTTTTTTTTTTTTTCCCCCCCCAGGAATATTTCCTACATGGACCCTACAGACCTCAGAAGTTCCTCTTCTAACCCACAAGTTCTTCATGCTCTTTGCCCAGCTCATTCCCTGTCCCGTCCAGCTGGGATGAGCAGCTGGGTGGGGGCTCAGCCCAGCACCTGCTTTCTCTGTATTCCCCAGTGCTTCAGTTAGCCCCAGGTAAGCTGTGCGAGCTCCGGGCAAGCTGTGCCCAGCGGGAGGGATGTGAAGGAGGTTGGGAGCTAGGATAAGCGGGAGAGAAGCTGGAAGAGCTGGATCGAGCTCTGCGGCTGCTGCAGGCTCCCACACGCGATCACACAGTCCCCTCTAGTGGATATTTCTCCTCCATCCACACTGTTGTCCTACCCACGGGCAGCGCTGGGCTCCAGACCCCGGTCCTGGGCAGTGACCCTGGGCCAGCATCCTGCTCCTCACCCCACACCGGGCACGGTGGTCCTGAAGACGCAAACCTTTATCCAGCTGCCACCGTAGGCTTGAGCCATCCTCTGCCCTCGCCGCTCCCCCTCCTGCGTAGTTGTGTGATTCATTCCTGCTGCCGCCAGCCCCTGCCCTGGCTCGGTCCCACACCTCCTGCTGCCCTTGCGTCAGGGCTGGCCCCGCAGCCCTCGCTCCCCCGCTCCGCTTCTCGCCAGCTTGCAGTTGCTTGGGCAGTGGCCAGCACCAGAAACATCCAACAAACACCCTGCTGGTGACAGCTTCCCGGGGATGCAGGAGCCAGCGCTGCTCGCTCCCACCCTGCAAGCATCCTGCCGCTTGGGCTGGGATGAGGCTGCAGCTCCCTGGGTGCGTTCCCTCACACGCTGACAGAATCAGTCAGAGTTGGAAGGGACCACAAAGGTCTTCTAGTTCCAACCCCCCTGCCATGCCCAGGGACACCCTACCCTAGGTCAGGCTGCCCACAGCCTCTGCCAGCCTGGCTGGAAACACCTCCAGGGATGTGGCCCCAAACACCTCCCTGGGCAACCCATTCCAGGCTCTCACCACTCTCATGCTCAACAACTTCCTCCTCACATCCAATCTGAATCTCTCCACCTCCAGCTTTGCTCCGTTCCCCATAGTCCTGTCACTCCCTGATAGCCTAGAAAGTCCCTCCCCAGCTTTTTTTGTAGCCCACTTCAGATACTGGAAGGCCACAAGCAGGTCACTTGGGAGCCTCCTCTTCTCCAGACTGAAGAGCCTCAACTCTTTCAGTCTCTCCTCATAGGACAAACTGCACTCCCAGCAGCTGAGAGGAGGTCTATGTGGTGGCTGCACCCACACCTCACTTTTCCAGTGAGTTTGGGCAATGCCTGGTGCCTCTGGCATCCTTTACACGTTGGAGATGGCGGTGTCTTTGCTTTTGACACCCTCTGCAGTCAGCATTGCTGCTCTGGCCAGGGCCACCTCCACCCAGCAGCTCCCCGGCCATGGAAAGGGTGTGGAGCTCCTGCCGGCACCGGTCTGGAATGCTCTCTCGTTCTCAGGGCCAGGCCAGGTCACCGTCGCCTCTTTCCCACCTCCTCCTGCTTTGGAAACTGTGCTTGTCGCCTGAAAGATTTGTGATAGCTGCAACCTGAGCCTTGTCGAGGGGAAAAAAAAAAGAAAAAAGCACACAGGAAGGAGTGCACACAGCTGCAGAAGCACAAGTCAGCTGCATGCTGGTGGTTCATGGCACTCCACCAGCTCAGGATATATTCCCTCCACCTTGCTCCGTTCTTTGCTGGGAAAGATGTGGCCCTGGTCCCAAGTGCCACCAGCTGGCAGCCCCAGCTTAGAACAGGGCTGGTGCCTCTGTTCCTGTGCTGGGGATATGACAGCACATCCTCTGCAGAGCTGGGACCTCCACTGGGGGATGACAGTGGTGAGGAGAGGTAGCTTGTGTGGGCAGCCCTGAAAAGCAGCTGCAATGGTAGAGATGGCTGTGGTCCAGACCATCCCTGGGACAGCTTTATGGATTCCACAGCAGCAGCATGGTGTGAGGCACACCCAGTCCACACTGTGCTGCCTGAGCTAGCCACTGAATCATGCTGTTCTGTGCTGGCCAGCAGCCGTGGGCTGTCCCAGCTCCAGCAGGATGACATTTCCAGCTCACAGATGTGATCCTGCAATCACACCAGGGTGAGGTCCACACATCCCAGAGCAAATGCCCCATCTGCCTCCCCACTGCTTCGTGGTACACTGGGGCAGGTCACTGCTTCCCATGGGATATTCCTGACTGCAGTACCAGGGCAGCAGAGTCAGACTTTGTGCTGACACAGCTGAGCACAGCTCTAGCCCAGAAATGCAGACCTCAGGCATAAGCTACAGAGCACAATTTTCCTTGCTGTAGCATCCAGGCAGGGGCTGAGCTGCAGCAGGATTGGACTCAGCAGTGAGAGGGCTGATTTAACCTTCCAGTGCTTGAAACCAACTCACTCAGAATCCTGACCTAGAAGAGACAAACCAAGCTGTTTTGAAAGGGGTAGTAACTTAGTGCTGTACTGAACACCAGGACAAAACCAATTCCCTTGCTTTACCCCAGCATCACTGCTCCCTTCCTCTGTGCTGTGCTGGTCCTGGCTGCTGTCCCTGGGGCAAGGAGAGCTTCACCACCTGGCCAGAGCATCCCTCCCTGAGGCCCAATCCAGAGATGTTTTTTTCCCAGCCCTGTCAGCATGGTCCTGCAGTCCTCCCTCCCCACCTTCCATCCTACATAGCCCTTTCAGTCATGGCATTGCTCACTGCAGACAAGGGCTGGTGGAGCACAGAGGTGACCTGTGCTGGCACAGACATGGCCTGGCACCTTGAGGACTGCATGTGTGGATGATGTGAACCACCTCACAGCAATGGACAAGGTACAAAATCCCAGGGAGATGGAGCCCACCTGACAGCTCCAGCCTCTTTTATGGACTCAGTGATCTCTGGAGGGCCCTTCCAACCTCTGAAGTTCTGTAATACTACTCCCCCATGAGCTTCCAGTTCAGCCAAGTCTTTAAGCTCATCATACATGAGCAGAAAGAAGCAGCTAAACACAGCAGCTCAGCCCAAGTGAGGAGGCCCAGCCAGCACCCATGGGTGATGTTAAATCATTAAGGCAATGTTAGAGCAATCATCAATCAAGCCTATCCCTACCTAGCCGGGGGGCCAGCAGGCCCCCCGGCCTTTAGATCACCTCCACCAGTCACCCAGTGTGCACCAAGGGCACTCACCAGTGATGCCAGGAGGAGGATCCCTCTGCCCAGATGGGCAAACTCAGAGCGTGTGCTTCCTGGGGCAGATTATAAAGGGGAGTGAGCAGGGAGGGCAAAGTGGTCACACCTGGGGTGGGAGGAGACTCAAACAGAGCCCAGGTGCTCTGGGTTTGGGGGAAAATGCAGTGTGGGGTGGAGAAGGAGCAGGTGTGGCTGAGAACAGGAGGTGGTGCTGAAGGGAGGGAGGTGGCAAAGAAAAGCATGGAGATGGAAAGAACAGGAGGAAGATGGAGGAAAAATAGGAGATGGAGAGGAAATGAGAGAGATAGTGGAGAAGGGGGATGAAAAAAAAAAATAATGGACTGTAAAAAAAAAAAAAAAGAAACAAATCAGGGTGGACCTGCTCGGGCAGGAGGCTTGGGCTAGATCATCTTTTGAGGTCCCTTCCAAACCTTAGTTTTCTGTGGTTCTACTGTGATTGTGCTCTGTGGCCCAGACAGACACTTTACAGCTTTATTTATGATCACAGATCTTTAGGAAGCTGATCACTACCTAAAGCCACCACAGGTCCTCACAAGGACTCTATCTAATGAGGCAATGGCACTTAGAGGGACCTGGGACTGCTGGTTGACAGGTGACTGAACACGAGCCAGCAGTGTGCCCAGGTGGCCAAGAAGGCCAATGGCATCCTGGCCAGGATCAGGAATGGTGTGGCCAGCAGGAGCAGGGAGGTTGTTTTGCCCCTGTACTTGGCACTGGTCAGGCCACACCTTGAGTCCTATGTCCAGTTCTGGGTCCCTCAGTTTAAGAAAGATGTTGAGATGCTTGAACATGTCCAGAGAAGGGCAGCAAGGCTGGTGAGGGGCCTGGAGCACAGCCCTGTGAGGAGAGGCTGAGGGAGCTGGGGGTGTGCAGCCTGCAGAAGAGGCTCAGGGCAGAGCTCATTGCTCTCTGCAGTTACCTGCAGGGAGGTTGTAGCCAGGTGGGGTTGGGCTCTTCTCTCAGGCACCCAGGGACAGAACAAGAGGACCCAGCCTCATGTTGTGCCAGGGCAGGTTCAGGCTGGATGTTAGGCAGAAGTTCTACACAGCAAGAGTGACTGGCACTGGAATGGGCTGCCTGGGGAGGTAGTGGAGTGCCCATCCCTGGAGGTGTTTAAGAGGAGGTTGGATGAGGCACTTAGTGCAATGGGTTAGTTAACAGAAGGTGTTAGGTGATAGGTTGGACTTGATGATCTTGAAAGTCTTTTCCAAAATGGTTAATTGTGTGATTCTGTGATGGGGACTGGTTTCAGGCTTTTTTTTGGACACAAGGACTTGCCCAAGCCTGCAGGTCCCCAGGCAGAGGGCAGAGACACAGGCAGGAAGCTGCAGAAGCCAAAACTCCATTTCTAGGAAGCTGAACGCCAACAAAGCCTGAGGTTTATTGCAGTGCCCCTCAACAGCTTTGGGTTTACAAACGTGCATTTACAAACAGAAGCTCTGTGCATGTCAGCTGGCCACAGAAGGGCTTGGATTCTGCAAGGGCTGATCCTCTGGGAAGCAGAGAGCCACCTCCCAGCCCCAAGCCTGGCAGGTGCAAACAGTCCAGCTACCTGCTCTGGATTTCTGTGTCGAGCCAGACCCTCGGGCAGGAGAAACTCAGGCTCTGCGTTCAAGTATATTTGGTGTGAAGCCACACAGCCTCTCCAGCACCACCTCCTACCAAGAGGCAAAGTCACGTTGGTTGCCAGAGAGCCACATCCTTCCCATCCATCCCTGCCTCCACATCCATCCCAGCCTTGGAGGAAGATGGCAGCTGCTGTAATGACACACCAGCCCCAGCTCCAGCTTGAGGACAGGCTGTGAGAAGACTCTGGAGAACTCCTTCAGCTCACATTTAAATGGTGCTGCTGGGAGAAAAGCCCAGCTGGGCTTCATGAGGCCACGAAGGAGCTAGTAGTTGGTGGGACTCCATACATGATGCTTGGTGACTTTAGTGGCTGCCCATGGTGCTCTACTCACTGTCCCAGCTCCCCATCTGCAACTCCCCAACCAGGGTGGTTCTTGGCTGCATCTCAGGTGGCTGCTCCCAATCCAAACCCACCACCTGGAGAAGTGCATAGTGGTTTAAACAGAGAAAAAAAAAAAATATTGCAACTGAAAGATCCTTTGGGTAATTCCTATCACCCTGGGCCAACCACATCAGCTTTACACCAACCATAGCAGCTTTCAAAGAGACCCAAGATGATGCAGACCCCACCTCTGGCCCCACAGCAGCTACAGAAGGCAAAAGTTTGAAGCACCAACTTCAGAAGCCCCTCCAGGTTCCAAACATGGGTGGGCAGCTGCTGCAGCTGAAATAGTTCATTTCTTGTCTGTGTAGCTTCAAGCTTACTTTTTTTTTTTGCTGGTAAGAGGGCCCACAGAAGAGAGGAGAGGCAAGCCAGCAACACAGCATGCCAAGCCTTGGCTACCACCCCCTGCCCATGGAGTGACATGTCCTTGGAGCCAGCAAGTCCTCAGGCCAGGAGTGCAGGAGCAGGTGGTGGGACCCCAGACAGCGTGGGTGGTGGGAGCAGGGTCAGTGTGACCTCCATGGTGTCAGCAGTGATCAGTCCTGATGCACCCAGCACATCCCCAGAGCTTTGCCTAGAGCAGTCCAGCACTGGGTCCTGTTTGGAATGGCCAGGCTGTGTCCCCAGCAGCTGGGATGTCTCTGAGGTCAGGTGGAGAAGCAGCAGTGATGGCTGCTTTCTGGTGCCAGCTGGGCCACTGCCAGGGGAGGCCAGACTGGTCCAGGCTTGGGGAGATAGGAGTGAGTCAGGCAGGGAAGAAGAGGCTATGGATACAGCTATGGAAAAGCATCCCTCTTGGAGCTGCTCCTTGGTCCAAATGCTCCATTTCTGGTGCCCAGCAGCCCTGGCAGAGTCACCTGGCAGTGGTGGCTGGCACAGCCCCTTATGCTGCAGGCCCTTCACACTGGCCAGGCAGCTGAACACCTTGCTGCAGGGGTCCCAGCATGAGGTGAGTGGGACTGGCAGCATGCTCTGCCCCAGACACACAATGGTGGAGCTGCAGAACCAGCCCTGTGATACAACCTTGAGGGCACCTCTGATGGGCTTCCCAACCTTAAACAGCAACATCTCCCCAACTTGTGGTGTTGGAGGATTGGAAACAGCATCCACAGGTGCAACCATGACAGTCCCCAACCAGTGCAACCCTCAACCTGCCCTCTGGACCTCCATGGTGCCTCTGCTTTACCCACTTCCTAGCAAAGCCATAGCTCCCCCACCAGCCTTGCTCCTCCACCCAGCAGTGTCCTTCCAGGAGGCTCCACACCAGAGGCTTCAGGATGCACTGTGGCATCAACTGTCCCTGGTGGGATGCAGCACTCAACCTTCTGCATGGAAGTAGGGTTCCCAGAGGGTGCATATCCAGAGCTTTCCTGGCAGGCTGATTTCAGACACTACCAGGAGGAGGGAGATGAGGTGACCTGAGCGTGCAGCCTGCATGTGTGGACCTTCATGACCTTGAAATCCAAGGAGCTGCTTTCAGATCACCGGCAGGGTGAGCCAGGAGCTCCTGCAGGAAATGCCCAGCTCCCAGGAAGGGTTCTTGCTTGCTCTGCTGCTACCTGCTTGCTGCCCCAGAGATGCCCTGGGCAAGTGGCCCAAGAGTGATGAGCTGGTGGGGGAAGAGCCTCTCTCTTCATCCCAAATTGGCTCTAAAGCCCCAGCTCAGACCATGTCAGCTCCTCGGGGATGAGGCAGGGGCAGGTGGGGATCCCTCTGTCCACTCCCTCTGCCCTCTCCATAGACCCAGCACTGACTAGAAGGAACTATCCTCCAAGACAGCCTCTCGATGGGAATTCCTTCAAGGACAAAATGAACCACCTGGGTGATCCCTGATTGTCCTGCAGAGGAGGAGAGCTGGTCTGTGCCACCAGAGCTCCAGGCAAGGGCAGTGACACACTGAGGGTGATCTCATCCATCACAAACACTGGACTGGCCTCACAGAGGGTGCAGATACAGCACAGAGGCCCCAGGAACCAATAAGGAAATGCCCCCCCCACAGCTGGGCTGCCACATCCATGGGTCCAATCTTGTTGCTGGTCTCTTGTGGAATGGCCAGGCTGGGGTTTGCTCTCCAGGTCAGGGTGGCCACGATGCTTCAGCTCACCTTCCTCTTCCTCCCTCCAGCAGGGGCAGTGTCTGTCTGTCTGCCCACCCCTGGTTGCAGCTTTCAGCAGGACTCCACAGGGAGAGGAGTGGGTGGCCAGAGCCCCGGGTGGCCGTGGGATGCTGTGGGAGGCTGTGGGAGGCTGTGGGAGGCTGGTGTTTAGGTGGTTTGGCTGGCAGGCAGGCGTTTGCTGTCCAGAATGGCCTTCCAGTCATCGCTCCAGGACTGCAGCCTGCGTCTCGGGGGCTTCAGCTGCAGGTGCTTGTTGTGGCAGGCCGTGAAGAGGACGTGCTCCCAGCTGGGGTTCAGCTCAGCCCCTGCAAAGCAAGGTGAGAGGTTGGCTTTCCAGCTAACTCCTCCAGGTTGAGCTTTCTCCATCGTGGGATTGGCAGGACCCCCTAACGAGAGCCTAACTGAGCAGTGCCACCTGCCCATGGGGACTGCCTCCATAGTCACTCCTGCCACCCCACCCCTCTCTTACCTGTTATATCAGGTCTGTCATCGATGAGCAGGTCAGCAGAAACCACTGTCTTATCTCGTGTCAGAACGATCTGCTCTAGGAACTCGGGGCCGAAGTGCTTCTCCACCCAGGCATACTGGAAGGCAAGAGTGAGTGGTGAGCACTAGGAAGGCTGATGGATGGGGCATAAGCCCTGGCCCCACACAGGGGGGACATCCCTCTTAATGAGCTCATTAGAACTTAGAGAGGTGCTGGAGCAGGTCCAGAGAAGGGCAATGAACCTGGTGAAGGGTCTTGAGAATGAGGAGTGGCTGAAGGAGCTGGGGTTGGTTGTCAATAAATACTGTGTTTAGTTTGGGCCTCCCCAGTTTAAGAGGGGCAGGGATCTGCTGGAGAGGGTCCAGCAAAGGGCTGCAAGGATGATGAGGGGAGTGGAGCACTGCCTGATGAGGAGAGGCTGAGGGACCTGGGGCTGCTTAGTCTGGAGAAGAGAAGAGAAGACTGAGAGGGGATTTAATCAATGTTTATAAATATCTGAGGGAGGGGGGACAGGCTCTGCTCACTTGCTCCCTGCGACAGGACAAGGAGCAGTAAGTGTAAGTTGCAGCACAGGAGGTTCTACCTCAACACAAGGGGGAACTTCTTTACTGTAAGGGTCACAGAGCAGTAGAACAGGCTCCCCAGGGAGGTTGTGGAATCTCCTCTGGAACCTTTCAAGGCTTTTCTGGCTGTGTTCCTGTGTGATCTGAGCTAGATTGTCTGGTCCTGCTGTGGCAGGGGGGTTGGACTCAATGATCTCTTTGGGTCCCTTCCAACCCCTGACATCCTGTGGTTAGTATGGAGAAAAGGAGGCTGAGGGGAGAACTTCTTGTTCTCTACAACTCCCCAAAAGGAGGTTGTAGAGAGGTGGGTATTGGTATTTTCTCATTTGGTCTCTTCTCACCACTTGGAATTGGTAGGAAGTTAAGCTAGAGGAGGTTTAATTTAGATATTAGGAAAATCTTCTATACTGAAAGGGTTATCAAAGACTGGGAGAGGCTGCCCAGGGCAGTGGCTGAATCACCAACCCTAAACACCTTTAAAAGCTGTCTAGATATGGTGCTCACGGATATGGTGTAGTAGTAGCCCTGCTAGAGTTAGGTAATGGTTGGACTCGATCTTAAATGGTCTTTTTTCCAACCACAGTGATTCTGTGATTAGTGAGAAGGTTCAGAGGCTGCTGGAGCAGCAGTTCTTTAAAGCCAGGCAGCCTTTGATGTCACGATGAAATACTAAGACCAAGCGCCTCAGCGCAGGCAAATAGCAGAGCACAGCTAATAGCATTGCTGCTGCTGTGCAAAGGTGCTTAGGAACAAAAACTGGAGAAGCAGAGAAATGTTGCTGCCATTCTTTCTACACCTGGAGGCAGGCAGGGACCAGGTGCCTTCCACTGCATGGCAGAGCAGTGGGGAGCTGGGATTCAGGGCTGCTCACCTTCTCGTAAGGGCAGTAGCGATACTTCTTGATCGGGCTGGTGCAGATGAACACATCAGTGCTGTCAGCAAGAGAAAAGCAGGGCCAGAATGTCACTCGGTCCTCTGCGAGACCCCACCTCATGCCTGAGCAGGCAGGTGTCCACAGCAGACCTCTTGCCACACACAGATGAAACTGGAGTGGTTTAAGATGCTCATCCCCCACCTCGCGGGATGCCACCCCCCAGGATGTGTACCCACACCCATGCCACAAGGATCTTCCCTATTTAACCACCTCTGCTGGGAGCAGAGAGCTAAAGGGAAGGGGCTGCACATGGCTGATTGTCTTGACAACTGCTCCAGGAGTCAAAGCCCTCCCTTTCCTGCCATGCCTGGTGGGCCAGGAGGTAATTTTGATGCTGATGTTGTATTCGGTGCTTGTGCCAGGAGGCTGATGAGCCTGCAAAGCCAATGTGACTCCCCTTTCCATTCCCAAATACCATGGGCAACTTTCTACTCACTCTGCCAAACTTGCCATTTGCTTGACAGCTTCCACAGCCCCGGGGAGTGGGTCCAGCTCAATGAAGAAGTTTTTGGATTCCCAGATGCTGATGGCTTTCTCCTGTGAGGGCAAAGAGAGCAGTTACTGCACAGGTCTCTTTGCTTGTGCATGCTCCCTACCCTTTGCTAGGAGAGAGGATGGTGACAGTGAGAAAGGAGAGAGTGCTGGATCTGCTCCCTTCCTGCTAATCTGCTTTGCCTCTGTGGGTGCCTCCATTCCCCACCTGCCAGCCTGCATCCATCCCGCACAGCTGAGATCAGAGATGCTGTGGAGCAGACTCGGTTTTGCCTGCACAGCCCCAGACACAGAGGGAACAGCATGTTCCTTCGAGGCAGAACACAGGAGATTGTTCAGAGCTGAACCAAACCCCAGGTCTGCATCCAGAGAGGCACTTCCAGCTGACGTGGCCCTGCTGTAACACAAGGCTGCTCAGCTCCAGATGCTGTCTGGCCCATTTGTCTCAATCAGATCACTCCAAACAGCAGCCAGGCTGCTCTCAAAGGACAAAGTGTATTATAGGATGAAACGCACGTCAGGATGAATGCAGATGCTCTTCCTCAGGGACGCCCGGGCGAGGTCTACCAGGCAAATGCAGCACCTCCAGGCAAGGGTTTGAAACGTTTACCTCCAGGTTGTCAGCAGAGGTACATCAGCACGGCGTGAAGGGGGAGCAGAGCAGAGAGAGAGTCCACAGGGAGCAAAACCTTGGGATGAGGGCAGAGCCTGTGGTCTGCCTGCAACGGATCCAGCACAGCTCTGAGGAACAGCATCGTCTGCACTGCCTCACAGAGGTAACAGCTTGTCAGCTGCCAAGCAAAGCAATTATTTAGCACAGACACTGGGACCTGGGGGAGGAGAGCCTGGGAGTGCTGCAATGTGGCTGCAGGCAGGGGAGCAGCCTGGTCCTGGTGTTGCAGTGCAGCTGCGGCTAGCAAAAAGTTTGCCTGAAGGACTGATCTTCATTTGGAGCACCTCTGTTTGGGTTCTTTGACTATGGGGCAACCTTTACTGCCCCTGGTCTGCTAGACTCAGAGTCCGACAGTCGAAAAAGGGCAAAAAGAATTCTAGCCCACGAGTCAGCAGCCCTCACTGAGGGGGCTTTAAACTAGGTTTGAAGGGGGGAAGGGGATGGAACCAGCCTACCACAAAGGAGGCTGAGGGTGGTAAGCCAGTGTCAGGGCTAAAATCAGCAGCCCAGCTGAAGTGCATGGACAACATTGCAGGCAGTATGGGCAAGAAGCAGGACGAGCTGGAGGCCTTGGTGCAACAGGAAGGCTACGATGTAGTAGCCATCCCAGACACGTGGTGGGAGGCATCACAGGACTGGAGTGCTGCAATTAATGGATAGAGGCTCTTCAGGAAAGACAGGAGAGGGAGAAGAGGTGGAGGGGTGGCCCTGTGTGTTAGGGAAGCCCTTGGTGCCATGGAGCTTGTGACTAATGATGAGCAGGTTGAGTGCCTATGGGTAAAAATCAGAAGGCAGATCAGTAAGATCCTCTCCTATGAGGACAGACTTGAAGAGTTGGGGCTGTGCAGTCTGGAGAAAAGGAGGCTCTGAGGTGACCTTCTTGTGGCCTTCCAGAATCTGAAGGGGCCTACAGAAAAGCTGGGGAGGGACTTTTTAGGCTGTCAGGGAGTGACAGGACTAGGGGGGATGGAGCAAAGCTGGAGGTGGGGAGATTCAGCCTGGAGGTGAAGAGGAAGTTGTTGAGCATGAGAGTGGTGAGAGCCTGGAATGGGTTGCCCAGGGAGGTGTTTGGGGCCATATCCCTGGAGGTGTTTGCAGCCAGGCTGGCAGAGGCTGTGGGCAACCTGACCTAGGGTAGGGTGTCCCTGGGCATGGCAGGTGGGTTGGAACTAGATGATCCTTGTGGCCCCTTCCAACTCTGACTGATCCTATGATTCTGTGACATAGTGGTTGGAGTCTGTTACAGGCCACCCAGACGGGCAGAGTGGGAATCCAGTGAGTCAGCAAGGGAAGACCAGACAACCAACTCAAAAGCAGATAGATCAACTGTTGCATTCTTCCATTTTGCCTGAGCAGCAGAAAGCATTGGTGCTTCAGAACAGGGTAAAAAAAAGCCTTCTTCACGTGTGTTCAGTGCTGATTTGGTGCAGGAGAGCCAGCAGAAATACTCCCTGGCACCACGACAAAGACAGCTACCCTAAACAGTTTGCCACGGGGCCAGGCCAGCACTCAAAGTCCTGTTGCTTTGCCTTAGCCCAGTGAGCAGCAATGTTTTATTTTTAAGATGCTGGCTGTAGTTGCACAAGAAACATCTGAAGATGGCCTGATGCAGAAAAGCACTTCAAGCAGCACTGAAGTGTTTTCTTCCAGCAAAGACTTCCGCAGCTATTCTGCTTCCACTTATGTCAAAAAGCATTTTGCAATCAAGCCTGATGGGGAAAGAACTAAGCTCATCTTGAAGAAAAGATGATCCACTTGGCTCCCAGAGCCAGAAAAAAACTCTCTGCAGCACCACAGCCAGCACGCTGCCCAGCAGACAGAAACAGAAAACCAGGCTGGGAGTCCCACCACAGCCAGGCAGGGCAGAGCCTCCATTTCCTCCTTCTGATCTTGCCCCACGAGCAATCCCTCTGCCTTTCCAGGGCTGCCCATCTTGCAGAGTCTGTGGGTTTGGTGTTTTGGTGAACTGCATCCTCTATTTCACAGCTGGGACCTTCAGCTCATCTTTGGCTCCTACTTTCTGGTCTCCTACAGCAGTTTGATGGTGCTCTCTGACGAGCAGGGACTAGAAGAGCTGCTGTGCCTATAGCCACTGAGCAGTTCTTACTCTCTTCATCCATAGTCTGAAACCACTGGTGAAATCAGGGGTGCCCTGAGGTCAGTCTGTGGGAGTTTTGCTACTTGCTCAGCCAGAGGTTTTGGTAGCTTGACATGTTCACAGCAGATACAAGATGAGCTCACTTCATTTAACACATCCAAAGTAGTTAAGCTCAAGAAAAACAAACAAACAAACAATCAAAAAGCCAAGTTATTGTGCCACCAAACTTTATCATCTGCCTTACTCCTCCATTTCATTTTCATCAATCCCAGCTAAAGAGGACACATTATTCCTTTAGCTCTTCAAGCTGCTTAGGACTCTGCCAGTGGAAGAGCCCTGGACCATATTCCTGCTCCCCCACTGCCATCCTACCACTAAGAAGGAGAGCACTGCTACCTGCTCTGACACCTTTCAGCTGCAACCCACAGAGGAGACCACAGACTTGCCACTGAGAAGGGAAACTTGTAGAGGCAAAACCTGACTTTCTGCAGTGCTCAGCCCTCTGTCGAATGATGAAGCACAACATAAAGACAGCTTCTGGTTTTAGGCTTTAATTATTGAAATGAACACAGTAACTTTCAGGCACGGGAGGGCTTGAGGCTGATTTAAGTGAGCCCTCACATGAGGCATCACTTGCACGGTTCGTTCTCAAGTTGTCTTCTGCATCTCCCTTCCAACCCAACACAATCCGTGAATCCCACCTCTCCTGCTGCTGTCGAAGAACTAAGTCATTCATCCAGCAGCAGCAGTATCAAACCATGCAGCTTGGCCACTCCAGAGCTAGAATCACATCTGTTGGAAAAGACCTCTAAGATCATCCAATGCGACCATCATCTAACTACCGAGTCCCGTGGGACATCTACACACACCTTTTTAACCTTTTAAACCCAGGTATGCAATCTGGCATACTTTAAACCAGATGCTCTTTAGGAGTCCTCCTCCTTCTCTTGCATCTGTCTCCATCCACAAGGTAGAGAGACAGACGGACATGCAACCCACTGGATCTCTGGGGGCAAAAAAGGCACCGCTGGAAGGCCTCCTGCCAGCAGACCTGTGCCCGTGTTGTCAGTGGGAGGTGGCCACAGCCCTCCCCAGCACTGCAGCCATGTGCTGGGAGCCAGTGGGTGGCAGATCTCCAGCTGCAGGAACGAGAACCACGCGCGGAGAGGGGAAGGATGCATAAACTCACACTCAGCTCACGTCCCAGGCGCCCGTACTGCTCTGACACCCAGAAGCCCCTCCGGTCCTCCAGGGCAATGTAGGGCTTGTCGGGGTACCTGGCCCTGAACTTCTTGAGGAAGCCTCCCTCGAAGTCGGCCAGCACCCCGTCCATGTCCACCAGCACCCGCAGAGCCCGGCTGGAGCCCGCCGTGGGGCTGACTCCCCTGCCCAGCCCTGCGAAGGGGCCGCAGCGCCGAGGCCGAAGGTGCAAGAAGCTGCTCAGCAAAATCATGGTGGCGGGGGCCTAGGGGCGGGGGACGGAGGGGATCTCCGGGCAGGGAAAGGGGAGGCTGGCCTTTATTTCAAGCACGCACCCTGCAAGCGGAAGGAAGGGAGATGCGGGGGGGATGCAAGGAGAGCAGAGGGGCTGCAGGGGGGGCGCGGTGGGGATGCAGAGACCTGTCCTCGCCCCACCGCTTCCTTCTCCTCCATCCCTCCCTTGCGGCGAGCGCGAAGCAGGCAGGGCAGGGGCAGCAGCAGGGGCAGCGGCAAGGGCGCCAGCAGCAGCGGGGCTGGGGGGGATCCGGAGCCGCCCTGCGCTCGGCCCAACCCGGCAGTACAAAGCCCAGTTCCTCTTCCCGGTGCCTGACCGAGCCCGGAGCGGCGGCACCGCCTTAAAGCGGCACAAGCGCCCTGCGACGGCGCGGCAGCTCCGCGCTTCCCGCCTGCTTTCAACGCCGCTCCCCTCCCCTCCCCTTCCCCCGAGCTGCGGGGTACCGAGCCCGGTGCAGTGCCGGCTGCCACGCTCCTGCCTCCGTTTCTCTAACAGCCTCGGGGGCACCCCCCACGCCCGCTCCGTCTCTCTGTGCTTGCTGCGGACTCTCTTTGCGCTCATGCCCTGCCCACACTCCCCTCTGCCACCGTGCCCACGCCCGCCTGGTTCGGGGTGAGCTTTGCAGCTGAGCCTTGACATAATATCCCCATTTCAGCCCTTTCGCGAGGGTGAGGCACACTTTTCCCAGGACCCCACTCACTGTGACACTGCTCTGTCCCCACGGGTGACAGGGATCCTTAAAGGACAATGCCCAGACCCAAAAGGAGAACTGACAGCACACGGGGAAGGTTTGTGTGTTCTAACACGGGAGCAAAGATCCCTCCGGTCAGAAAATACTGCAGGGATTAAAGTCGCTAAAGAAGGGGGAGGCTTCTGAGTGTGACTAACGGGATTAGGCAACTGCTGAGCTGGGAAAGAAAAGATTCTGGTTGACAGCAATAAAACGGCTTTAGCGAGACCAAAATATTTCATCTTTCAGTTCTGGAACGGTTTCCAGCGCAATGCATTGTCCTCGTTTCACAGAAAGGGCAAAAAGGAGCTGTGGAGCTCAGGTGATTTGGGAAAGGTCACAGCGTGAAAGAAGGAAGGGTAAATGCTGGCAGCCAGGCTGTACGTGATGGTGAGCGAACAGTGAGGTTAGCAGGGGAAATGCGATGTCTCAAGGCGGTGTTCTGCTTTGGGAACAAGTTGTCTAGGGGAAGGGATGGGATTTAAACTTGGTGCTGCTGCCCAAGCAGCAGGAGAACGCACAGGTAGCTCAGTAACAGGCAGACTTATTTCTTCATGATATATTGACGCACTGACAAACTCCCTGCCCGCAGCAGCTCAGGGCCACCTAACTTCGCGGAGTCAACTCCTGTAGGTATGAAAAATAAGCTTTTATTGATACAAACCGAACAGAGAACGCAAATCCTGCTGCCTGAGAGCAAGGTGAGCGTTGCAGGGGATCAGACGACAGCCACGCCACGTTCGGCCACCGCATTATGTCCGTCAAAGAGGATTAAAGGGAATGAAATCCCTTTGTAGGCACGGGCGGGCCTTCAACACCGGGGGCAGGCCCCCGCTGAGGGCCCCGTGTGGCGGTACGGAGGGGCGGCGGCTCGCCGGTCGGCAGGCAGCCACCC
>VWZI01015288.1:184658-219265 GCA_013396835.1 Psilopogon haemacephalus
CCGTAGCGGGGGTTTGCTTCCCGCTTCCCGCCCCCCTCCCCTCCTCCCGCCGCTCCCGGCCCGCGCCGCCCCCCCCTTTCCCTCCCCGCTCCTCCTCCTCCCTCGCCCCGCCTGCCCCGCCGCCAAGATGGCGTCGGCCCTGGAGCAGTTCGTCAACAGCGTCCGGCAGCTCTCGGCCCAAGGTGACCGTGGTGAGGGGGGTGGAGGTACAGCCGCGTGTGGGCCCGGGTGGCGGCGGGGAAGCGGCGCGGCCTGCGGGGGGGGCNGGGCCTGGGCTCTCTCGTGGCTTTCCCTCAGACGTGGGGCCGGTGTTCTGCTCCCCAGGGTCTCTCGCCCGGCTCCCGTGGACCGTCGGCGGGATCCCAGTGGAGATTGACAGGGCGAGAGGGCGCTAGACTTGCAGTTTCCACATGCTTGATGAGTGCGAATCCGGTGGGTAACCACCACGTTTTTCCTTTACTATGCCTGTACCGGAGGGGAAGAAAACAGGTAACCGTGACCACCTGGGGCTTTGCCGGGAACTCCAGACTCACGGCAGCAGCACCCCAGAGCAAATCTAGGGCTCCATCCCACAGCCTGCTAGTGCCAAGACACTGGCTTCCCACCTTGGTTGCTCTCAAGAAGATGAATCCATGAACCCATTGCATATCTGGGCATTGAGCATTTAACATGGAATATGATGTCAAGCCCTTTATTTCTCCAGAACTCCCAGATAACATGAGGCGAGCAGACACCCAGCTAAAAGCAGAGATCAACAGTTCCACTTTCCCTTTTTCCTAAGCATCTGTGGTTCAGGTGGGGCCTGGCCCCTCTCAACTTTATTTCTCAGGCATAGATTCCGGTGGTCTGCAGCCCCGGGGGGCTGGCATGTTTGCTGCATGCAGAGGTGGTCTTGGATGCATCCTGGAAGAGTTTGACAGGGCATGAGGGTCTAGCCCTTCATAGTGCTCCATGCTTTCCCAGCACCGGGTAGTGGGTTTTGGTAGCCTGAGCTCCTGACTGGAGTGAAGCTGAGAGCAGTGGTCGTACTGAAACCCAAGCCTTGGGAATCAGAAAGGCATCAAAGGGACTAACTGGGATTGTATAGCCCAGACTGTCACCTAACTGATGAGCCTGTAAGCTGTGGGATGTGTGCTGTACCATACATTTCAGCAATATTAGCTTTATCACAGCATGATTAGAAGAGGCCTACCTTACCACAAAAATGTATGATGGAAGGTCTGAGACTGCAGATCAGAACTGCTATAAGCAAGTGTTCAAGAAGTGTTTTAATATTGTAGTTAGAATTCCACATTTTCACTGCCAATCTTCTAAACTTTGTGTGTGTGTGCACAGTGTTTGCTACTTCTTGAACTTCCACTCTGCATTGATCCTCCCTAAAATGTGTTCTGAGTGTTTCTGGACGTGGGATGTTTGATCCCTGAAACTGATCAAAAATTGATGCTTTCCTCTGTGGCCCCAAGCTTTATCTCTTGCAGTTATATTGGGTGGAGTCCCAACTTTCTCTTATTTGATTTCACTTATTAAAAAATAGAGCATTTGTACTGGGGATATAAGGTACAAGCAACAAATTCTACGTGCAGGGTGCTGGTACAAACCAGGTGGAAGATGATTATTTTGTACTTTAGCTGGAGAACTTTTGCATCCACAAAACCTTGTAATGAAAAGGTTCAAGGAGAGACTGGTTGGTTTTATGGAAATTCTCCCATTAGGGAGCCAGATAAATATTCTCTTTTGAGAAAGTAAATACAGACACCAAAGAGGTTGCTGGAGAGCATACAGGAGTCTGTGGTCTTGGTTTTGTGGTTATCAGCATTTGACTGTATGGCAGGTGACATAAATAGATATTTAGTTGGGCCTGGTCTGGGTATTTCTACTTATGCTGGAAGGTGGCTGGTGTGTGTTTGTGGGCAGAGAGTTTTGGGCTTGGGGGGTTTGTTTTTTTTGCTTTGTTTTTTAGGTGAGTGCTAGGTGATAGAATCATAGAATGAATCACAGACTGGTTTGGGTTGGAAGGGACTATAATTGGTCATCTACTACCAGCCCCTTGGAGTCGGGAGGGACATCTTTGATTCAAGCAGGTTTCTCAGAGCCCCAGACAACCAGACCTGGAATGATTCCATGAATGGGGCATCTACCAGCTTCTCTGGGTGACCCGGCCAGAGTCTCACCACCATCACTGTCAGAAGTATCTTCTTTCTCCTTAGTCTGAATATCCCTCTTGCAGTTTCTAACCATTGGTCCTTGTCGTGGTGCAACAGGCCCATAGAGCAGCTGTAGAGTGGGAGGACACAGAACTAATGTTTTGCAGTGCTTGAATATCATTGTCAGCCCATCAGGTGTTTGACAAGCCCTGTTCCTTTCCATCATCGTGCTTGGAGTTTTGGGGCACATGGTTGTGGTGACAGGTTTCTGGAGTTCTAGGCTGTGGTTACCCACTTGGAATTTTCAATCCCTCTGTTACTTCAAAGCCAACATTTCATGGATAGGGCTTTCCAGGTTTTTAAAGGAGAAAGCCAGAGAGATTGGGGTAGTGTAAATCCCTGTGAATGGAGGCACTATTCCTCATGCCATGAAATTTTTTCTAAGGGTAAGAGAACCTCTGGAGATTTTTTTTTCTCTCTAATCTGCAAGGACTGAACATTGAAACAATTCTCTGCTTCAGAAAGGAGTCGTTTTAATTGAAGTAACTGAGGAAGAGGAGTTTGAAAGCAGTTTGTGGTGACAGGTCTGCTTCCTTTGTAAGGGTTTTGGGGCTTTCCCTACCTTCCTGATCCAAAATAGTTGCCTTTCATGCTGTATTCATATCTCACGGCAAATACAATATAATTGAAATGTAAATTATACAAAGTAAATTTAAAAAGAGATACTTCAATCCTTTTGTCGTTGGTACTTAGTCGTGATGTTAATGCCTGCTTCAAAAAGATGCTTTTGAGCAGGCCTGAGAAGTGGTTAGGGAACTGGAGATGCAGCAAGGACTGAGTTTAGTATTGGGATTTTTTTTCAGGAAGCAAGGGAAAGTTTTTGCTACAGTTCTGGTTTTGTTTTTCCCTTTTAACACCTAGAAAGCACAAGCTTGGATAAATAGATCCATGTGAGGCAAAATTCTGCATCACAGTCCACTGGCCAGAATTTTGGAGATGATGATCAGAGGGCTAGAACACCTCTGCTATGAGGACAGGCTGAGAGAGTTGGGGCTTTTCAGCCTGGAGAAGAGAAGGCTTCGAGGAGACCTTATAGTAGCCTTCCAGTATCTTAAGGGGGCCTACAGGAAGGCTGGGGAGGGACTGTTCACAAGGTCTTGTAATGACAGGGTGAGGAGCAATGGGTTTAAACTGGCAGAGGGGAGATTGAAACTGGATGTTAGGAGGAAGTTCTTCACAGTGAGGGTGGCGAGACACTGGCACAGGTTGCCCAGGGAGGTTGTGGCTGCTCCCTCCCTGAGGTGTTCAAGGCAAGGCTGAATGAGGCCTTGAGTGTCCTGATCTAGTGGGAGGTGTCCCTGCCTATGGCACAGGGGGGTTGGAACTGGATGATCTTTGAGGTCTCTTCCAACCTAAACCATTCTATGATTCTATTTTAGATGGAACTTGGCATCGATATGACACCCCTTCTGAGGAGTTGAGTTGATAGTGATTTTCATCCCTTGTGGGCATGCTTTGCAATCTCAAAGGCCAGTAGCTTGGCTGTCACCTTGTTAAAAATATCCAACAGGGCCTCACTTGTTGGAAATGAACATCTGTGAATCCTCAGGGTGATACTACTTTCTACTCAGGTGTGGTGAAGTATGGCAATGCCTGGGTGCTTTCTGATCAGAGTCTGACAGCACTGTTTTGTATTCCAGGACAAATGACCCAGCTTTGTGAACTGATCAATAAAAGTGGAGAACTGCTAGCAAAAAATCTTTCCCATCTGGACACAGTGCTTGGTGCCCTGGATGTGCAGGAACACTCTTTAGGAGTTCTTGCTGTCTTGTAAGTGTTGCTTTCTTTTAGTTAAACACTTTCACGTTAAAACTTTGGGCAGCATGCTGAATTGGCAGCCACAAGGTTTTCTTTTGGACAGAGAGATTTTCAGCCTTCACTTCTTAGTGTGGTGCATAGTTTACTTTGGTGATGCACATTTTATTAATAAAAATACCAAGGCAAATTTGTATTTGTAGAAGAGAAGTGCAGCTCGTAAATGCCATTACTGTCAAATGGTGATACTGGGGGGTTGTTTTCATTAAGGCTCTTGGGTTTATATGTATTTTTCCATATATGTTCAGCAAAAAGGCATAAAATTGACTTTTAAAACTTGGTTGGCAGGACATTGGCACGCTGAACTGTAAACATGAAGGTTCTTGTCATAGTTGTGGGTTATTTGTCTCTGGATAGCACTGAGGCTCTCGCTGCTGTCTGTAGGTTAAGATAATACTTGAATTGCTTTGGTAATGCTGAGGTAAGTTAAAGATACTTGGCCCTGAAGCCCAAACTGTTGTTGCACCCAATGCCAACTGTTGTTGCCCAACCCAATTTACAGGTTCGACTTATTTTAAAATCCTCTTTTAAAGGGGAGATCAGAATTCTGGTGCTTGTTCTACTTCCCTTTTGAAACCAAATGGTTGTAAGACATCGAGATAGAGCACTTCATATTACAACTCGATAGCATGTCGTAAAAGTGCAGTGTGGAATTTACTAAGAGCAGGGCACTGGTGCTGTGTTAGCTAAAGTGTACATGTGGTACATTAAAACAGTCATTAAAAGAGATAAAAGAAGAAGAAAACTCTTTATAAGAAGTAATATGTAAAATGTAGTATTTGAAGAAACGGAATCAGCCTACGGAAAAGTTCTGGCTGAATCTGTGGTGTTGCAAACCCTGTGCTGGTAGAATAAGACTCTCAGAAGGGACAAGGTAGGGGTGGCAGCATGTAAAATGGGCAGCCCTTAGCCTTGTGCTGATCTAGTCAGGTTTTAACTGCATGTTGCAGAGTGTAGCAGCTGAAGTGGGAGTAGAGTCTGGTACCTTCCAACAGCATTGAAGAGGTTGTTTTTCCTGTGTGTTTTTGTGCCATTTGTGACATGCATAGGCTGTTTTTGTTGTCCTCAGATAAGTGTAAGAATAGCTCATCCTACAGAAGCAGCAGTGTGCAGGGCTACAGCTTATATGATGCTAAGGAACCCCAAGAGATGGAGAGAAACTGAAAGTGAGGGTAAAGAGATACACATTTAGTAAGTGAAGAGTTGAAAAACCTTGAGTGCATCCCAGCAGGAGATGGTTGTGGGATAGGCAAAAGTGTCCAGAGGAGTTCTGTGGCTGAGCATTTAGGTTCATCATCATTAAGCACTGTTGCCACTGTGATTGTAAGTATTGTACCAGATAAAATGTTCTCTGTTCTCCATAGTTTGTTCTGAACTCAAGTTTGCATTAGGCTGAGAATGGAGATGTGCACAGAATTCATCTGCCACCTGACATGAACACTTGGGGTTTGTTTGCCAACATCCACACGCATTTCTAAAGACTTGGTGAAGATGAAGCTTCTTTTACTGACCTCCAAACTTTTAAGTGCTAAACCTCTGTTTGTTTGTTTTAGGTTTGTGAAGTTTTCTATGCCCAGCATCCCTGACTTCGAAACATTATTCTCGCAGGTGCAGCTCTTTATCAGCACTTGTAACGGGGAACACATTAGATATGCAACAGACACTTGTGAGTTCAGTTACTTTCAGCCTTTGTGCATTTTTGGATAGTTTCACACTACTGCTTATTTACTGTTTGTTTGTTTGTTTTACTGCATTTAGTTGCTGGCCTGTGCCACCAGTTAACAAATGCCCTTGTGGAGAGAAAACAGGTGAGCAAATATCATCACAAAATAAGTAGTCAATAAGGTACCTCCTACTAGTGCAGTGGTACAATAGATGAGTAGAAGCTACAGTAGTACAATAAGCTACCTGCTGGTGTAGATAAGCTACCTACACATCCAACTCATAAAAGAGATGTTACCAGTTTCTTACTCTCTCTTCATAAAGATCTGCTGCTAACTTCCCATTGAGTGTTTTTGTGCAGCTCCTTGCTTCTGGCATTCATTGAGAGGTAATGAACTAACCCCAAATGTTAAGATTTCTTTAAGGACAACAGAAAGATACATTTGGAGGGGGAACGACATTGCCTAAAAAGGTGCTCTTGCACAAACCTAGCAAATCCTGTGGTACTTAGAATGTTCTTCAGATGATGTGTGTGTGAGTAAGAGAGAGCTGCAAAAATTACTGGCTCTGGTGAGTCAGTGATGCTAGCTTCAGTGTTACTCTCACCAGTGTTATATAATGCTCTTAACAAAATGCCTTAAAGTGTAAAGGAAACCTGTTTAAGATTAGGCTGACCAATGTTTTTGTTGCTAAGCTACTGACTTTCAGGCTGCTTGAGTGAAACCTAGCCTGAAATAGAAGCAGAGATCAAGTCTGGTTGAAGTGGAGTAAAGCAAAAGGCTCACCTTTGCTATTTGGTGGTAGTCAAGGTGGTGTCATGGAGTCAAGAAAGATTTTCTTATCGATGCAAATTACTGTATTGCTGTATTTTATCTTTGAAGAGACTTCAGTATCCTACAAAAAGGGAACCTCAGGTTAACTATTACTTAATGGAACCTGTCAATTAGTGTTATTTTTCATTTGTAAGTGTCAACATAAGATCCAATGTGCTGCCATCTATGAGAAATTATCTGAAAGAGATGTAATTTCTGACAGCCCCTGCGAGGAATTAGCATTCTCAGACAAGCCATAGACAAGATGCAGATGAACACAAACCAGCTGACCTCAATACATGCAGATCTCTGCCAGGTAAGGGGAACAAAAGGGCTTTTTATGAGAGTTAAAGCTTTTAAGATACTCATAAACCTGTGAGGAACTGCATGCTCACATACTGCAATGTAAAAATGGCTTTTAACTGTTGGGGATTTTTAATGGCCCCAGTAATAAATAATAGAATCTACTGAAATAAATTCCCCTTTAATTGTTCAGTGCATGTCCCCAGATCTGTAGTTTTGTTGATGATTTCTGAAAGTCCTTTTGACATCAGTTCTGCCTGGGCTCAGAGTCAGACACAGCTTCTCTTAGGCATTTTAAAGTGTAATATCCAGATACTGTTTGCTTAGCTTTGACAAAAGGCCTGTTTGTCTCAGTGTCTTTGGCCTGGATTTGCACTTCTCTCTCACTCTTGCCTCCTGGGATTTAGGGCTGGACAGGAATGTTTAGTGCAATATTTAGTGCTGCCAGCTTGGTAGTCTGGAAGGTCTGAAGTTTCAAACAGCTTTGCCAGAATCTCGTTTCTTTAGGATTCAGCTAATTCATAACAGCTCCCAGTCATTGATGAAGCTTTTCCAAACAGTGAACACTCTGTGTCATGGCACTGACAGCTTTTCACTCTTGGAGGAATGAGGTTTATTTATCAGTACTGGGTGAATCTAGTTTCAGCTTCATCCTCATGGATATATCTGAATGGAAATGGCTAATTTTCTTAAAACTTGCTGTATTTTCTTGTAGCTCTGTTTGTTAGCAAAATGCTTTAAACCTGCCCTCCCGTATCTAGATGTGGACATGATGGATATTTGTAAAGAGAATGGGGCATATGATGCGAAGCACTTTTTATGTTACTACTACTATGGTGGGATGATATACACTGGGCTAAAGAATTTTGAAAGAGCACTCTACTTTTACGAACAGGTAACTTTTAAATCAAATGGTAAGTCTTAAAATGTGCTGAATCGAAAGGCGAAAGTAGCCTCTCTAATAGTGCTGAGAGAGCAGGGATCATCTTTGGATTTGCCACCAAGGGCAGCAGTAAAAGCCACAAAGCTTAACCTAAAGTACAAGCAGCCTCCCATAACTTTTATTCTTAACCTTAAGGATGTAATTCTGCTAACAGATCTGTGCTGCAGTTCACCATTCCCCTAGGTTTTGGGTTAGCACCTCTGTGTGCATGAGAACTCTACTGGGTTGGTGTTTGCTATTAGCTCTTTTATAAAGGGTACAACCCTGAGCACTACTCCTCAGCATAAAAAAGTGAGGTGATGAGCAAACTCTCTTTAGAAGTGTTTTTCTTTAAGAAGATCTCTCACAGCCAAGTACCTTCTGTCCCATGAAACTATGCAACTCAAAGGTTGATGTTAAATTTATCTCACTATAAATATTTCTTTCAGATGCCAGCTTATTACTGCTCGCAGGCTGGCGTTCAGGATTTTGTATTCTTAAAGGAAAAATAGTCCTGTGGTTTTGCCAAGGCATGTGCTAATTTTATGAGGTTGTTGCACTTCTCCAAGGCTATTAAAAATATTTGCTACTTTTACTTTGTGTGAAAGAAGAGAAAATGGCAAAATTGGGAAGACTTTGGGGGTGTGTGAGAGGGAAACGCTGTCAGATGTGCAAAATAACCTTGTGCAGCCTTTTCCTGTAAACAAGGATCAGCTCTTGAGCTGCATCATAGTAAACTAAAATCCCTTTCCCATGCTCTGCAGACCTCTTTCAGCATACTTACATATGAGATCTGATGACATAATAGCTTTGTAAAACCTCTTTAAGGATCTGTTTGGATCCAGGTTCCACAGGAACTGTAGATTTACTCCTGGTAACAAGTAGCTGCAGGTGATTTCTAGTACAACTTTATCTAAAGATACCAAGGCAAAAGGGTTTAATTTCATCTTAACAGGGTTCTTCTAAGGTAGTAATCACTGTAACATATATTTTGAGTAGCTTATGTAGAATGAGGGAAGACAGGAAGCTGGGCTTGTTCAGCCTAGAGAAAAGAAGACTGGGGGGACCTTAGTGCTGCCTTCAAATACCTGAAGGGATCCTACAGGAAAGCTGGAGACAGACTTTTAATAAGGACAAGAAGGAATAGTTTAAAGCTGAGAGAGAGTAGGTTTAGACTGGATCTTAAGAAGGTTTTTCAGCACAAAGGTGGTGAGTCTCTGGAGGAGACTCCCCAACAAGTTTGTGGATGCCTCCTCCCTGGGAGTGTCCAAAGCCAGACTGGGTGAGGTCTTGAGCAGCCAAATCCAGTTGAGGCATCCGTGGCCATGGCATGGAGGTTGGAGTAGGTGATCTCTAAGGTCCCTTCAACTGAAGCCATTCTATTAATTTATTTTTTTAGGACATTTTTTTGGATAATTTAATTTTGACAGAAGTGAGTTAAGCTTTAATGGTCAAAAGTGAATTTCCTGTGTCATTGTATCCTTCCTGCATGCAGCTTGAAACTGAGAATTTTGTTAGTGCAGTAGCTACCAGTGTAAGTATACTGAGCATACTAAAATTGTATTCCATTTCTTTCTTTTGCTTAGGCAATAACTACTCCAGCCATGGCAGTCAGTCATATTATGTTGGAATCCTATAAAAAGTATATTCTAGTTTCTTTAATACTACTTGGCAAAGTTCAGCAGCTACCAAAATACACTTCCCAGATAGTTGGTAGATTCATTAAGGTAAGTCTTGTGAATGCAGGTAATTAACAGAACAAATCTGAATTTGTACCTGATTTTGTTTTCTCTACCCTCATTCAATGGCACTGTAGAATATGGCAGATCATGGAAAATCTTGTAGAATACAACCTCTTGCTACCTCTCTTGTGTACTATAAAAATTGTCTGGCCAGTTCTACAAACTCTTGTTCATCTTGATTGTATAGGGTTTTTTAAACTTAAATTTGGAAGAACTTTAAGACTGGGTGGCATTTATCAATCTTTTCTTCAATGATGCTGCACATCCTTTGGTCGCATTTGATGTTAGAACTCAAACAAGACTCAGATCTCACTTGGTTTTCAATATGCAATGCCTTTGTAACAACATTCAGCCCATAACTTCATCTGCTTGAAGTATGAGATGCTAAATAGTTCATTCCAGAACTCCACCTTTATAAAGAAAACTCTGAAAGCCTGGAGTCTGTGAGCATTCTGATAGGATGTGTAGAGTGGAAGACAAACTGCTAGTGAGAGAGTTCTGGTCTCAAGTAAATCACACAGTTCTAAAAGTTAGCTCTTACTTCTTATTTCTGACTTTGTTGGTTCGTGACCAAAATTATAGAGTCCCAGAAATCTTCCTCTACCTTCACATACTAATAGGCAAGCTCAAACAATTATGATTTTAAAGTCATTTAGGTGAGTGACTCTTCAACTTCTGCTACATCTCTGTTGTCTATGCATCATGACTGAGGATGATGGTCTCTTAGAACACCAATAACAGATGGGCAGTGACTGGTCAATGTGCTGTTTATCTTGAATTCAGCTTCCTTCATGTGCTGGTCAGCTGATGGACTTTATCTTGTGCTGCCATAACTAGAATTGTCACACAGAGAGTGGTGTTTGCTAGATGTGGTATCACAGTAATGCACATTTAGTGTTTGAGGATCTGTCATTGCCACAAAACCATGGATGCCCATCATGTATTTTTTTATGAGAGATGCTTGAGCTGCTTAAATGCACTTTCTGTGCCTGTTGAAGCAGTGAATAGGTTCTGCGAGGCTATTTAAACACTGTTCTTGAAGAAGGGTTCTCTGTGAGGCTATTTGAACACTGTTCTTGAAGAAGGCTTCTCCCTTTTCTTGTTGCAGCCCCTTAGCAACGCTTACCACGAATTAGCCCAAGTTTATTCAACCAATAAGCCCTCGGAGCTTCGAAATCTGGTGAACAAACACAGCGAAACCTTCACAAGGGATAACAATATGGGGCTGGTGAAGCAATGCTTGTCATCTCTCTACAAAAAGAATATTCAGAGGCTAACCAAGGTGAGATGCAGGAGTTTTGTTTTGCTGAGGAGTTCTGATTAGTTTTTCTCACGTGTGTCATAGAATCACACAATGGTTTGGGCTGGAAGAGAACTTAATCTAGTTCCAACTCCCCTGACATGGGCTGGCACACCTCCTACTGGACCAGCTTGCTCAAGGCCTGGCCTTGAAAAGGCCTCCACAAGTGCTCTGGGCAACTTGCTCCAGTGCCTCATCACCCTCATGGTGAAGAATTTCTTCCTAATGCCTAATCTAAACCAATCTTATATTTTGAAACCACTATCTCGCCTCTTATCACTAGATAACTTTTTATGAAGTCCCTCACCACCTCTCCTGTAGCTGCTATAAGGTCTCTCCAGAGCCTTCTCCAGGCTGAACAGCCCCACTTCTCACAGCCTGTCTTCACAGGAGAGGTACTTCAACCTTCTGATCATCTTTCTGGCACTCCTCTGTACCTGTTCCAACAATTCCATGTCCTTCTGGTGCTGGGGGCTCTAAATCTGCACCCAGCACTGCAGGTGGGACCTCATCAGAATGGAGCAAAGGGGCAGAATTCCCTCTCCTGACCTGCTGCCCATGCTCCTGGTGATGCAGCCCAGGATACTAGAAATCCATTCAATTCAGAGCAAAGTGATAATGTGGTCATGTCAGAGAGATGAGCCAAACTGTGATTTGCGTAATGGTTTGCTCCTTGCTGTGTTTCAGACGTTTTTAACATTGTCATTACAAGATATGGCAAGTCGAGTGCAGTTGTCGGGGCCCCAGGAAGCAGAAAAATATGTCCTCCACATGGTAAGGCTTGGCTAAACTAGCTTAGTTTATAAACTGATCTCATGTGAGACTCTCCAGAGAGTTCTGCAGGGCTGAGGAATGGTTCTTTTTGGAAATGCTGTTGGTCTGCTGTGATTTTTAGCCTGTTCTCAAGAGATCCCGAAAGACATTCTCTGTCTGAGATAAAAGACATGGATCATTGGTTATGGGAAGCTGTTAGGGAATAAATGCAAACAAGTTAAAGATGGTGCCATGAAGAATTGTGGTGGTTTAGCAGTTACCTGCCCCCCCACCCTTGATATAACCCAGGCTAGAACTCAGACCAGCTGGAAGTTGGTAAATGAAGCTTTATATTTACAGAAATGCTCAATATACGAGCAGATATTTACAATGTATAAAAGATATTTACAAATATATACAGTGAAAAGGTAATACAGAAACACCACAGCCCTCCCAGAGATCAAAATCCCTAAGAGGGGTTTTCTAACCACCCCTAGCACCTTTCCCCCCTTCCCCAATCTTAACTCACCAGCTGTTGATGCAGCAGATAGGTGAAAGCAGATCGGCCAGGGGGGTTGGCAGTAGGAAGTTAGTGGAATTATTGGGAACTAGCTCCAAAAGGCAGGGATAAAGGAACCATGCAAGAAGAGCAGCCACAGCCCAGACCTGCCTGAAGCACTCTGACTTACCTATATTAGATTACAAGTCTTAAAACATTTGGTTTTGTTTCTCAGTAGAGCTCTGAGGGAAGTAGCATCATCTGTTTTCTTCTCTTAGCCTATAGTCTAATTTTCTCACTCATATCCTCCAATTAGTTGAAACCAGCACAGGAGTCTGTGTTGTAGTCACCTTGGAAGTCTGTTGTTAGTGACGCCTTACATGAAACTCCTATCTCATTTCAGATAGAAGATGGTGAAATCTTTGCAAGTATTAATCAGAAAGATGGTATGGTCTGTTTCCATGATAATCCTGAAAAATATAACAATCCAGCTATGCTTCATAACATCGATCAGGAGGTAAGGCTTTAACAGCTTACTGCTTCTGGAGTTCCTACTTGTCTTGGGTTGAAGCTGAGCCCAAAAGCCCAATAAATACTCAAATTGATATGGAAGTAAAAAGATATAAGAAACTTTAACAATAAATGGGAGGTAAAGGGGGTTTTACAGAAGGTGGGGGGGCAAGGGAAACCAGAATGCAAGATACGGGGAAATGAGGAAAAACTACAGAGGCTGGGGAAAAGGGAAAGAAAGGGAACAAAATACACAAAATAGAAACACAACCCATGGAAGGCGATGGATGGATGGCTTTGATGTTGGATGAAGGCAGGATGTAGGATTTTGATGTTGAAAAGCAGTTAGTCCAAGTTCCAAAAGGGTAAAAATGGTTGCTATCTCCACATGTTGGCTGCGGAGCACGAGGTGGTCTGCCAGCAGAAGCAGCAAACAGTTGGCACAAGCAGGCAGAGCAGAAGAGGGAGAGAGAGAGGAGCCAAGATGTCTCCCCTTTTATAGCCAAGTCCTTAGCAGGAAGTGGGAAGAGCTAACCATGACACCTGGGGGCAGGTCAGACCATCCCTTGGGAGGAGTCAGAAGGCTCCCAGGTGGGCTTAACCCATTACACTACTGAACGGTCTGTCATTAGAGTGCTGCTGGGAGAAACCAGCATAGGTAACTTACAGATAGAGATGGAAGACTAGGAATCAGCATTTGGCTATTTCCCAGTACTGCTATTTGAAGCTTTTATATTGATGGTCAGTAGCTGTCAATGTGTTACCTGTCACATCTCCTCTGTACGGCTGGAGATGTTTCAGTAGATTGACTGCTTGACATTAGTGACGTGAAGTTTGTGAGACTGAAAGGATTAGAAAGGCTGGGTTTAGAGTTTCAGACTTCAGGGATCACTGTTGATAACCTGCCTGTAGGTTGAGGTTGTTGATCTGCACAGGACTGTCTGTCAGTGGCCTTAAAAAGGATTGTTAGGAAGAGCGGGTCAAATTAAAAGAGTGAAAAATGCTCTGACACTTCTGCTTGAGAGATTGAGGGGTGAGAACGGTCTGACATGGAACTTCTGTGATGGCTAAAGTTACTGGTTCCACATAGCACAGCCATGCAATGTCTTCAGGATCATCTACTGCCTGGGCAAAGTAATCACTTTCATGTTTGTTTTTAAGATGCTGAAATGTATAGAGCTTGATGAACGACTGAAAGCCATGGATCAAGAGATCACTGTGAACCCCCAGTTTGTGCAGAAGGTAATTGATTTAATGTCTTGAAAGAGGATGTAAGAGCCTCAGTGCAGTATGTGTTGCACTGAATGCTTGCATATTACACTGGTAATAACTACATTATTAATAATAATACATGTATAAATAGCCTGCTTTAAACCAGAAAGGAAATGCATGTTATTTCGTATGCACTTTTATTTTCCTGCCTGTTGACTTCAAAGAACTGTACCTGTCTCAAAGGTAAACCTCCAGACCTGTTTTGAAAACAAACAACTCTCTCCTTTCCAGAGTATGGGATCTCAAGAAGATGACTCAGGGACCAAACCATCCAGTTATTCTTGAAATTAATGTTGCTCACCACTCCGCTTTCAAGTAAGAGCTTACGAAAGAATCACGCCTGGAAAATAGGGCATTGAGGAGTTCCACGAAGAGAGCAGAGAGAACTGAGCTTTGCTTTTCACCTGGACATTTAAGAAAATAAAAAAGAACACACCCTTTCAGTACTGTATGATACCAGAAATATTCTCTGCAAAAGAAAAAGGAAATCTCAAAATGAAACTTTAAAAGTCTGTCGTGGATTTATTTATCTTCAGATTAACATCGTTAATGCATTAAATAATCGACCTTTTGTTTTAAAGGGTTTGAATGTTGCTGTGTTTCTGTAGCAGTCTTTTGGGTTGGTTTTTTTTTTTTTTTTTTTTTTTTTTTTTTTTAGGNGGGTTATTTTTTTTCCCTCTTCTGCAAGAAAAAAACAAAGTGTTATTCAGGGAAGAATACAAACTAGTGTTGGTTCACTTACAAGGTAATTGCTGGTTCGTTATTCTGTATTTAAAAGTTGGCTCAGAGTGCAGACTGATCATATGTATGGCAGGAGGGGGAGAGGGATGGAGTCTGAAGTCAATTCTCTACGTTATGGTTTGTGTATGCCTGGTGTAGCTGGCTGCTGGCTGTTAAATGAAGTTAAAGCAGTGTTCTTCCTGAAAGGCTGAGCCTGTTAGCAAGTCCTTGTAAGGCTGTAGGGACTTACCCAACTGTAGGAAATCCGTACCTGACAGCTATTTATGATTTTTAAGTTGCTGGTACAAAATACCTTCTGATAACATTTGCTCCTAAATCAAATTAATTAGACCTAACCAAAAGGGTATCTGGAGGCTGCTAGATATGAAGTTGTTCACACTGAAAGAAATGTAAATTTTTATTCCTACGTATTTGATTGTGAAGGCATTCAACAGGCTAATGCAGTGGGAATCAGTTGAAGTGAAGGCCATGTCGTAGATCTTTGTTTCCAAAGGAAATAGTTTTTTGTTTGTTTTTTGTTTTACCTGGAACACAGAATTCTGCGGAGCTCTCAAAATGGAGGATTGTATTTGTTGATAACAACGTGCTGGAATGTTCCCTGGTTTTTAATCCACGACTTTAAACATGAAAGCGTCGTTGGATTAAGTGCTTCACCCCTTAAATCAATGAGCTTTTTAATCCTCTGTGGTTCTCGTGCATCTGAAGATTCTCACTCTTCAAACACCTTTGAGAACACTTCATGTCAGTGCAGAGCTCCTACTGTCAGGCATAAATAAACCTGTCATCAAGTCAGAAAGAGAGAAGCTCAGCATCCAGTGCTTCCTACTTAAATGCTTGACGAGGAGCTGCTTGCTGCTGCTAACCCGCCAGCTTTTTTTCAGGAGCCTAAGTGGGAGCTGAGCATTTCTGGCTCTTGCCACCTGCAGCTTCTATGTATCGAGGTCAGCCCTGGTTGAAAATGCTCCATTTGTGCTTCCAGTGCCAATGCAGAACTGTTGGGGTTGTCACTTAAAATTGGTGTCCTCATTCTAGCAGAGCCAGCAGTATGCTTCTAGCAGGAGAGAGGCGTCCCCAGGTTGTTGTCAAGGTGGGGAAAGATGTTTTCAAGAGTATAAAATAGCAGTTTAGTGTTGAACACAGCCTAGATCCATAGCGTTAGTAGCTCACCACTGAGTACTTGTGCTTCCTATCATAGACACTTCCATATTTAAAGGCAACTGTTAAAGCAAATCTTGGGGTTTTTCATAACTTGCCTTACCAGTCATGTAATTAAAGATATTTAAGATTTTTGAAGGGTTATTTTTTTTCTTTCTTTTTTTCCCCCTCCCTCTCCCTAGTTAATCCTGCAGTGATTTAAATGCTGAACATGCTTCTGCAATTTTCCTCTCTGGTCCTGTGGAAGTGTTAATTTAGAGGATTAGTAATATTGTGGGCTCAGCCATGAGGCGGGGTTGTCGCAGCGTTGACAACCATGAGCAGTAGTCACAGAAAGGACAGCAAATGACTAACCCCAAACTGCCACCCATACAGAACTTGTGGATGGATGGCCTCTTGTTGCCAGGGGCTCATTTGCCAGGGGAGAATGTGTGCAGGCTGCTTTTGAGGAGCTGGAGAAGAACCAGATGTGTCCACTCGGCAGTGGCTGAGCTTTTATATCACTGGCTCCCATTAGTGAGTGTGAATTCACCTGCTGAGAGCTGCAGGATGGATTTCTATCTATGGAATTAGAGATGAACTAATATATGCAGCCAGCAAACAGCAGCTACATTTTCTCTTCTGCTTAAAGTAGATAAACTAAATCCTTGCTCACATCAAAAGGCTGGTAGAAAGAGCTGTGTAACAGTTTCAAATGATGTATTACCCTGTTGTTCTTAATCTGATTTCTAAGAGGGCAAGTGCTTTGGAAGTTAAGAGAACAGCTGAGGTTCCTTTTCTGTACGTGGGTAGTTTGTGCTGTTAAACTCTGACTGCTTCTTGGGAATCCAAAGTCAGGTCCCACCTGTAGAATCAGTAGATAAAGCATTCACCAAAAGTGCTTCAGGGAAGGGCTTTAAAGTAATAATTTGATAAACACATATGGTCTGGCATCTGCATGTCTTGAGATACTGATGAAATTAAGTCAGATTTTTAATGAAGTAGCTCTTTCAAGTCTTGGAACTAATTGCATGGGCCTGTGGGGCAGCTGAGATGCTTTGAGAACTCTCCGAGCTTTCTGGTTTTATTTCTGTGTTTATTGCAGGGAAGGACTTTTGATCAAACATAAGACCACTGTGTGCTGTGCTCCTCCAAGCTTAGACCCTCGGAGGTCCTGTGGCTTGGCTCTTCCTCTCGTGCATGGCCACAAGATGTATTCACAAAATAAGAGTTGCATGCTTTGATATCCGACGCCTATTTTCACGCATCTTAATTAGCAAAGACACAAAATGCAGTTCAGAAGGGTGTCATTAGGTGTGCAGCTACTCTTCTTAGCCACAGGAGGGGTCTCTAGCTCAGTTATTAGCAGGTATTAAAAGATTTCTGCGGAGAAGTGATTAGAAGCTGTTTTGTGTACAACCACAACTTCTGTGCCACCGAGGAGCCGCAGTCAGTGACCTCCAGTGACACACACACAGAGGCTGCCACTGCTCCACCTTGTTTTTGTGTAACTCCAGCTGCCTCCTCCCACACAACCACCTTTCTCTCTTCTCCAGTGCAACCGTGACCTGGTGTATGTCTTGTCATAGGCGACCTGTATAACCTAGGAAATGTTTTCTGCATGGCCAAACTGGCTGAGGAGGTTAGTCCTGAGAAGTTGTTTTAAATGTACTATTGGAAAATAAAGATAACAAATGAGTTGTTCTTCTTAGTTTGTCTTAAATGAGATAGTAGGCCTCTTTGGGTTTTTTTGGCTTTTCCTTAGGTCTTTTGGGAGGGGAGGGTCTTGTTGCTTCTCAGGATGTGTGATTCTGGCTGACTGGCAGGAGGTTGCTAGTTGTCTGCTCTGTGAAGCAGTGCCCTCTGCTTGGGAGTTGTTCCAGCTTTGCTGGTGGCCTTTTGGAGCTCTCCTGAATCACCTCGACTAGAAATAGCAGTTTGGGTTTGTGCAGTGTATTCTCCTTGGGAAGTGCTGCTACAGGTCCTTGTCCAGGATGGGCTCTGGATCGAACACTTGTGTTTGTATCTGATCTTTGTGTGTGATAATCCTCACTCTTGATGGCCATCCAAGTATTGCTTTCTTCAGAGGTGTAGTTACCAATGTTAAGGGTTGCTTGCTTCGTGGTGTACCAGCAATAGCTGCTCTTTCTTAGGGTTTGAGTACCAGCTTGACTCTGATGAATGATCCCTTCTGCTGCCTTGCCTGAGACTGCTCATGTTCAGAGCTGGGTATTTAAAAATCCAACATAAAGGGAAGCCTAAAAGAATTAATAGTTTGGGTGAAATCTTGTTTTTCTAGGGATAAATAACCCTCTACTAAAACTTGATGCCCTTAAGTCAAACTGGAGTAGTGCAATGGAGAGAGGGTCTGTATTGAAGAGCCTGCACCAAGCTTGTTTAACTCAGCTTCTCACCTGTAAGAACATCTTGTTTTTAACTGCTTTGTAAACGAAGCTGTACCATGAAGCCTCCCATCGAGTACTATTGTAAGTAGTTTCAGGAATTCACAGGATGGGTGCTGTCAGTGCTTATCTTTAAGAGAAAGGTCGAACCCCGGCTGCAGACAGCACGACAGCATCCTGCGGCGGCACAGGAGAAGAAAAAGTGACCCTGCGCAACCGAGGGAGACTCCTTCACCGGCCCGGGCTGCCCACGGGGCTGCTCCTTCCCCCGGTACCGGGGCCCCGCGCAGCCCACGGGGCTGCTCCTTCCCCCGGTACCGGGGGCCCGGCGCAGCCCATGCAGCTGCTCCTTTCCCCGGTACCGGGGCTGCTCCTTGCCCCCTTACTGGGCCCCGCAGGGCCCCGCCCGCACACTGCGCATGCGTCTACCCCGCCCCTAGCGCTGCTCTGTCACGTGACCGGCCATGCAGCCCGTACCACCTCGCTCGGGGAGGGGGAGAGGAGCGGAGCTAAGCCCACTCACTGTGCGGTGCCTGCTGGGGGGCGGGCGGCGGTTGGTTCTGTCACGGCTCCGGAGAGTCAGTCACTGCATTCTGCGGTGTGGCAGCGGGGCAAGAAAAGGCGAGGCAGCAAAGAGGACTCTTGCGGATCTTCTCATCCGCCCCCCCTCATTTTGAGGTAATGGCTCTGCCCAGCCCCTATGGACAGGGCGGCCGTGGGCCGGGTCACTGCCTCGCCCGGGGGGAGCGGGAGGTCCCCAGGGACAGCGGTGGAAAGAGCCGGCTCGGTACCGCCGTACAAACGGCCTCCTCTGCCGTCCTTCCCGCCTCCTCCGTCTTTTCTCCCGCCTCGTCTTCCTTGTGCCCGCTGTCGGTGGGCAGCCGGGAAGCTGTCCGCCTCTCATTCCCCCCTCCAGCCGCCGGTAGGGATGGTACGGGCCGGTGGGTCAGGCTGTGTCAGGCGCCCGCTGACACGGGACGGGCCGGGGCGGGGGAGCCCGGAGCGGCGGTGAGCGGGGTCGGGCCGCGGGTGTTTGGGCACTGGCGACCGCGGCTGGGCCGGTCTCGGAGAGAGAAGGCTGTGTTCCGATGGGTGGGCTGGGTTGGACTGCACGGGGTCCGGCTGGGCCTGAGGAGCTCGGGGTGGGGAGCGAGGATCGGGGCCCGGAGTCGGCCCCAACCCGCTGTGGCCTCCAGGAACAGGGAAGCTGCGCCAGGGCTGGCAGAGCCCAAGGGTTTGGGCACCGAGATCTGGTCTGTCAGGTCCTATCCTGGCCCTGTAAGACTGGAGGCATCCGGGTAGGGGGAGTCCGATTCAATCCTCTTCCACCCCGATGAGGTCTGAGGTGCCCCAGCTCAGAGTCAGGGACCTGGCACGGGGTGAGAGGGAGGTCGATCTGCTCTAGTCCTGTCCCATCAGGACACTAAGGGTCGGTCCTTACTCGGGTCACCCCGTGGTGGAGTTAGGCTGATCCCATAGGCTGAGCTTAAGACTCACTGTTCCTGGAGGAATACAGTACAGAACACTCGCTGCTCCTGGAGGAGTGTAGTGTAGTACCAGTCAGCTCTAGGAGATGCTTCAGTATCCACTGTGCTGATCTCCCCTGCCTTCTCTCTTGCCTGCAGGAGGCCTGACGCATGTGCTGAGCTCTCACTATGAATGCTATTGTTGCCCTCTGCCATTTTTGTGAGCTCCATGGTCCTCGAACCCTCTTTTGTACCGAGGTTCTACATTCACCACTTCCCCAAGGTGCAAGCAGTGGGGACATCTCTGGGCAGAATGAGCAGGCAGAGGAGGAAGAAGGTGGCATTCAGATGAGCAGTCGGATCCGCTCACACAGCCCTGCAGAAGGTGCCAGTGCTGACTCCAGCAGTCCAGGGCCAAAGAAGTCAGACATGTGTGAGGCAAGTGTGCAGATCTGTGTGTGGACATCTGTGGTCATTGGTTTACCCAAAAGTCTCTAATTCTCCAATGCAAATTCATCTGTTTAAAAGGGGCGGGGGGAGTGAGCTGCATTTGTTTTGTATGTGACAGATCAGGAGATCTTCAAGTCCTTACAAACTGCAATGATTTATTTATGACAAGAGGGTGAAGGAACTGTTGTTGGCTGTATAGATCTTGACAAGACGATGTCTGGAGGTCCCTTGAAGCCCTGTGATCTGTGATTCTCTTGTGGCTGGGAAGTGCTTTCCTTGTTATTGAAGAATGTTCACTGTATTAGATTAGGTCTGCTCATTTAGTAATAATAAGTTTTGATTAGGAAACAGAAAAAAAACCCCAAACAAGCAAACAAAAAAAACCACCCAGAAAACAAATCAAACTGATATAGTACATGCTCCCTGTCGTTCTTCTGCTTACTTACTACTAGTGCTTGTTCTGAGGTATTTGTTCCTTACTTATCTTGGGATTACAATCAGTTTTGTTAGGCCAGTTGTTTTTGCAGCTGCTCATAACTGAATTTTACCACTTTTAGAGCCAGCAGCAAGTTCATAATCAAATTAAATAGTGGAAGACAAGCATAAGAGCAGAGGAAGTGTGTCACAGAGCTCTGTGTAAGGAGCTGCATTCAAATCCTGACCCCGATTCACCTTTCTTGCCTTCAGAGTACTTCTGCTCTTATCTGTATGCATTACTAATTCTTCCTGGTGTTTTGAAGGGAATATGCAGAAGCCTTTGGAAATCTCAGGTAACTGCTTGCTCATTCATGGCTGGATTTGCTTTTCTGTCTTCAGGGTTGCCGCTCTCTTGCAGGAGGACATCCTGGGTACGTGAGCCACGACAAAGAAACTTCCATCAAGTATGTCAGTCACCAACACCCCAACCACCCCCAGCTCTTCAGCATTGTGCGCCAGGCCTGCGTCCGCAGCCTGAGCTGTGAGGTAACTGCCATGGAGCACAGGGGGAAGAACTCTTTGTGGCTTTAGGCATCACTTTGAATCCAAGATTGTGCTTTGCTGCTCCTGGCTGCTCTGCACAGCTTGAAACAGGGAGGGAATGGAAGTGGAAATAGAGGCACTCAAATCTCCAAATTCCAGGGTTGTTGTTGGTGGTTTTTAAGGCTTGTCTTTGATAACCCTGGGGGTTTCTTCCTCTCATTTTGTGAGATCAGAAATCTCCCTTTCTTCTTTATACTCCTGTATGTTTATTGGTTTTCTTTGTCAGACGTTTTGTGAAAGATTGGAATCTGTTGCCTAGTACCAAGGAATAGTTACTCTTTATAGACTGTTAATACTCAGCTTCTAATAGAAGTGAAGGGAGAACCTTACAGATGAGTGAGTTGGGGCTGTTCAGTCTGGAGAAGAGGAGGCTCCCAGGTGAACTTATTGTGGCCTTCCAGTATCTGAAAGGGGCATACAGAAAAGCTGGGGAGGGACTTTTCAGGCTATGAGGTAGTGACAGGGCTAGGAGGAATGGAGCAAAGCTGGAGGTGGGGAGATTCAGATTGGATGTGAGGAGGAAGTTCTTCACCATGAGAGTGGTGAGAGCCTGGAACCGGTTGCCCAGGGAGGTGGTTGGGACCACTTCCCTGAAGGTGTTTGCAGCCAGGCTGGCAGAGGCTGTGGGCAGCCTGATCTAGGGTAGGATGTCCCTGCCCATGGCAGGGGAGGTTGGAACTGTTTGATCCTTGTGGGCCCTTCAACCCGACTGATTCTATGATTTGTGTGCCAGGATCAGTGAATCACTTGTGGATTCTCAACAGTGTCACAGTTGAACAGAGCTGGGTTTTTAAAATATTGTTAAATACAGGTTTTGTAGTATTTGTAGGATATGTCTGGAGGTCTGCTTGACCTTGGGGTTTGGACAGTAGCCTAAAAAAAGACTAACTGTGTTAAAGAGCAGGAAGCTTTGCCCAGTTTATTACTGTTTCAGCTGTGTGATGTGTCTAGCCACTCTGGTGTCCATGTCTCTCCCCTCAGGTCTGCCCAGGACGGGAAGGCCCCATTTTCTTTGGAGATGAGCAGCATGGTTTTGTGTTCAGCCACACCTTCTTTATCAAAGACAGCTTGGCTCGAGGTTTCCAGCGCTGGTACAGCATCATCACTATCATGATGGACCGGATTTACCTCATCAACTCCTGGCCTTTCTTGTTGGGAAAAATCAGAGGCATTATTGATGAGCTCCAGGGCAAAGCACTGAAGGTAAGTTTGTGTAATAGAGGCCACTTAAGTCACTGTGAGTAAAACGTGAGGATAGTTGATTTACAGCTGAGTCAAAGAGCTGATCCAGCTTGTCGCAGCCAGGGTGGTCATTTAAGGAGAAGGGAGAAGAGGAATGTGCCTGTCTGGGGTTGGGGGAGAGAAGGAACAGGAAGCTTTTTACATTTTAAAGCAGTCATACCACTTTTCAGAGATACAACTGCTAGACAATAGCTCTGTTAGAAATGTAAGTAACTAAAGTTGTGAAGGACAATAGCTTTGGAGCACCAGTGTTAATGAATGATCATTTTAGTCCTTCTAAGAACAAAAAATGCCCCTTCCCTCGTGGTTCCAAGAACAAAGTGCCCCTTCCCTCATGCTTCCAAGAACAAAGTGCCCCTTCCCTCATGCTTTCAAGAACAAAGTGCCCCTTCCCTCATGCTTTCAAGAACAAAGTGCCCCTTCCCTCCTCATTCCAAGAACAAAGTGTCCTTTCCCTCTCTTCTCCTACGGCTTCCAGGCTATTTTGGATTGCAGGTGTCTGTATTTTGGTAGAGTTTTGTTCGTCTGGGCTCTGCTGTAGGTGTTTCATCTTTCCCAGTCTCTGACAGTGCCTTTCTTTTGTGGTGCAGGTGTTTGAAGCAGAGCAGTATGGGTGCCCCCAGCGTGCCCAGCGCATGAACACAGCCTTCACTCCCTTCCTGCACCAGCGCAACGGCAACGCTGCTCGCTCCTTAACGTCGCTCACCAACGATGAAAACCTCTGGGCATGTTTGCATACTTCCTTTGCTTGGTAATGCCACTTGTGCTTCTGGCTTCCACAGCTCCTTCATGAAGAGAACGTTGTCATACTCTGAAGAAGTGGAAGTGGGATTTGGGCGTTTGGTTTTTTTTTCTCCTGGGGGTAGTAAGTTGGTAGTAAGTAGCCTGGAGAAGGGAAGGCTCCAGGAAGACTTTGTTGTTGTGGCCTTTCAGTACTTAAAGTGTGTGGGGGGGTGTCTCTGAAAAAGGTGAAGACACACTTTTTTAGCAGGGCCTGTTGTGACAGGACAAGGGGTGATGGCTTTAAACTGAAAGAGAGAAGATGCAGGCTGGACAGAAGGAAGAGATTTTTTTTCATGCTGAGGTTGGTGAGACATTGGCTCAAGTTGCCCAGAGAAGTGGTGGAAGCCACATCCCTGGAACCATGCCAGGTCAGGTTGTTTGGGATTTTGAGGAACCTGCTCTAGTTGACAATCTACCTGCTCACTGCAGGGGATTTGGACTAGATTATCTTTAAAGGTCCCTTCCAACCAAAACCAGTCTGTGGTTTTATGGAGTTGGACTTCACTAAGTAGTCTCTGAACTGGGAGAAGGTAAAGCCTAGAAAGAGAGCAGCCTGCTGATGCCTTTAGGACAAAATTCATCATGCCATAAAGTAAACCTACTAATGTGGCTGCTAATGGAAACCTGTCTAGAAGGAAAGGCTTTGCAGTGTGGAAATGTGGAAGAAAGCCAGAAGTGCAGATGCTCCTACCCACAGTGTGTTGTATGTTGGATTCACATTTGAAGTACAGTGGTGGTTCACCTCAGAGAGCCTGTGTATTGTGGGAGGTGCAGCCATTTGGCACAGAAGAATGTCTGTGGGAATCCAGCTGCTCCAGTGCCTGACTTGCTCATCCAACTTCCCTGGAAAGATGCCACAGAGATGGTTGCAACATTGGCATGTGACTTGGGTAGGGGATAACTACATTGCACAAAGTCATCACACAGTGTCAGGCCTTCTGGTGACCTCGAGTGGCAGCTGTTGTAAGATGTGTTGCTATTCATAGAATCATAGAATCAGACAGGGTTGGAAGGGACCACAAGAATCATCTAGCTCCAACCCCCCTGCCGTGGGCAGGGACACCCTACCCTAGATCAGGCTGGCCACAGCCTCATCCAGTCTGGCCTTAAAACACCTCCAGAGATGTGGCCCCAGCCACCTCCCTGGGCAACCCATTCCACTCTCATGGTGAAGAACTTCCCCCTCATTTACCACACTGAGGGAAGCAGGGAGATGTGTGGAAGGAAACACAGATTGGTTAGGAGCTGGATTTTTTTTTTTCTGTTGTGGATCTCATCGGCCTGAGTTTCTTACTGAATTTTTGCACCTGTCAAGCAGGTGTCATTAATGCTATTTCCATTTCATCCAATGTCTCCAGGCTTTTGAAAGCTTGTGGAAGCCGACTCACAGAGAAGCTTCTGGAGGGGGCACCAACAGAAGACACCCTTGTTCAGATGGAAAAACTTGCAGGTGAGCTGGAAGGCCCTCTGAGAATGCTTTGGTGATAAAAGCATCCGAATCATAAGCACATCCCTCTCTCATCAACAGTACCTGAGTGGTAGCCTCTGCAGTAGCTGATGTGCTCCCTTGATGTGCTCTCCCATGTGGAGTTGACTCGACAGGAGTGAGAAATCAAGGCCTTTGGTCCTGTAGGCTCTCTGTGTGCACACATTGTGTTTGTTACTTGAGTAGCAGTGTTGCATCGTTATTGTTCTCTCTGACTGGATCACCCCCCTAAAGAAACTCTACAGCCAGCAGAATTTGCAGCCTCACCGTAAGGACTTCGTCCTCATTTCCTGCACAATGTCTAAAATTAAAGGATGATCTTTTTTCCTGGCATTGAATTATTTTATTAATCTGTTCAGAGTACAATCTGCCTTGAAGCTTTGGCCGTGAGATGAAAATAAGAATGGAGAGCACATAGCTGTTCAAAACCTGTGACTTTGTGTTTTCTAGAAGGTTAAAGGTCCTTCTTGACCCTTCCAAGGGTCTTGTCTCTGAATTAATAAACCTCATTACACTTCAGCTGTGCCTGTGGTACTGCTACTTCCATTTGCTGTGTTCTGAACTCCTCACATAGAGCCAAAAGCCAACGGCTGCAGCCTGTGGAGACCCTTCAGGGGCAGTTCCCCTGCCTGGAGAGCAGTAGATTTTATGACCACTCTGCCTTTTTTTTTTGCTAGATCTGAAAGAAGAGTCGGAAGGCTGGGATGGTTCTGAGGAAGAAGAAAAGCCTTCCTCCCAGCCAGAGGTTGTAGAAGGGCAGGAGCTCTCTAAATGCTCCCCTGAAACCTCTCTGATGCCAGATTGCAACAGCTGGAATGTGGCTCACAGAAGGTTGTCTGTTTTTCGCTCGCTCAGGCACATGAGACAGGTAAGAGGAGCACAGTTCCCCTGACGCTGCGTACCCAAACCAATAACCACTTTTCTCCTGTCCATGGTTTTTGAGAAGACAGATTTATTTCCTGCAGCCTGCCCTTTTCCCCTGCTCCTGTGTTGAGCACAGTGCCTGCAGACCTAGCAGCACAGTGTTAAATGCATCTCTGAGGTCTCCCCTTTCCTCCGAGACCATGTGGGCCTCTGGTGACCATCGGTCCTATGGGATAGGATCTTACGATTGCTCTCAAATCCTGCACCTCCTGAGAGCAGTGACAGTAATTGAATGCAGAGCTCATGCAGCATCTTCAAAGCCAAGCAGTATTTGCTTAAAACAAAAGCATTTCAGAAGGGGGAAAATCAATTTGCCAACAAAACTAAAGTTTCTGTTCAGATCTAACTTCTCTCCAGTGCTTCCAGTTACCTGGCTGAGGGGCAAGGTGCAGTGCATTTGACCCACAGTTTTGCACACCAGCTTGCTTTACTGGACACTCCTGACAGAGAACTTCCTATATATTTTAATTTTGTCTTATCTTTTTATTCTACTTTATTTTGGGTGCTTGCAGCTATTACAGCAAAGCTGTGTTGCAAGTGTATGGCTTTGGAGGTTTGTCAAAGAATATTGTTTGATCTTCTTGGCCTGAATCATTGTTGTGAACATAACCCAGATCAGAGAGATGCCTTTCAGTTATCACCTAACAAGGGTTGTTCACTCCTGTTCCAAGCAGGCTTGTCTGCATATTACCAAACCCATCAACTGAGCCAGCAGATGGGCTGGTGGATGCAGTCTAGCACTAAAGTTTGGAGCAATCAAGAAAGGGAACAATTGTTCTCTTGATGTGCTTGGTATTGACTAGCTCGTTGATTAGGGCTGTTGGCAAAGTGGCATTCATAGAATCATAGAATGGTTTAGGTTGGAAGAGACCTCAAAGGTCATCCAGTTCCAACCCCCCTGTGCCATAGGCAGGGACACCTCCCACTAGAACAGGTCACTCAAGGCCTCATTCAGCCTGGCCTTGAACACCTCCAGGGAGGGAGCAGCCACAACCTTCCTGGGCAACTTGTGCCAGTGTCTCGCCACCCTCACTGTGAAGAACTTCCTCCTAACATCCAGTTTAAATCTCCCCTCTGCCAGTTTGAACCCATTCCCCCTCATCCTGTCATTACAAGACTTTGTGAAAAGTCCCTCCCCAGGCCCCCCTCAGATACTGGAAGGCTACTCTAAGGTCTCCTGGAAGCCTTCTCTTCTCCAGGATGAAAAGCTCCAACTCTCTCAGCCTGTCCTCATAATTATTGTTTGTTTTTTTGAAACCACAGATGGGGCAAATATCACTTTGCATGAGGCTCTGGCACGTTTGGCACCTGTCAAAGCAATGCTTGACCTTGCTGCTGGGGTTTGCAGCTGTGGCTGTGCACAAGACCTGCAGAAGCTGCACTTTCATGTCTGCTGTTCAGTCCTAACCCATCCTCTAAAGTGCCAGCCCTGGGTCTGCCAGGGCAATCTGGACACTTCACCAATTCCCATAACCAAGGTGGAATGTTCTCTTGGTCTGTTTTTCAGGTTCTTGGAGCATCAGCATTCCGCATGCTGGCCTGGCACGTTCTGATGGGGAACCAGGTCATCTGGAAAGCTCGAGACGTGGACCTCGTCCAGTCTGCTTTTGATGTGCTACGGGTAGAAACCTTTTCCTTTGTTTCCTGACTATCTCTGTCGTAGTCCTGCCTGTCTCTAACATAATCTTGAGGAATAGAGTAGAGTAGAATAGAATAGAATAGAATAGAGTCAGCCAGGTTGGAAGAGACCTCCAAGATCATCCAGTCCAACCTATCACCCAGCCTTATCCAGTCAACTAGACCATGGCACTAAGTGCCCCATGCAGTCCTTTCTTGAACACCTCCCAGGATGGTGACTCCACCACCTCCCTGGGCAGCCCATTCCAATGGCAAATCACTCTCTGTGAAGAATGTGTGTTAAATGACGTAGTCTGGGGAAAGGAGACAAACCAAACTGGAACCCCTCTGCTATGAGGATAGGCTAAGTAGAGCTGGGGTTGTTCAGCCTGGAGAAGAGAAGGTCCTAGGGAGACCTTTTGGTGGCCTTTGAGTGCTTAAAGGGGGTCTGTAAGAAAGTTGGTGACAGACTTTTTGCCAGGGCCTATTGTGACAGGTACAAGGGGCAATGAGTTGAAACTAAGAGAGGGAAATTCAGACTAAAGAGAAAGGAGAAGAACTTTTTTACAATGAGAGTGGTGAGACACTGGCAAAGGTTGCCCAGAGAGGTGGTAGATGTCCCATCCCTGGAGCCATTCCAGGTCAGGTGGTTTGGGGCTCTGAGCAAAGTGCTGTAGTTGCAGATGTCCCTGCAGACTGCAGGGATGTCGGACTAGATGACCTTTAAAAGTCCCTTCCAACCCAAACCAGGCCACAGTTCTGAGTTGGGTAGAACATTTTTCTTCACTGGTTTATCTCCAGTGCTTCTCTTGACTTGTGTCCTTCCTGCTGTAGACCATGCTGCCTGTTGGCTGCGTGCGGATCATCCCCTACAGCGACCAGTATGAAGAGGCCTATCGGTGTAACTTCCTAGGGCTCAGCCCACACGTTCAAATACCAGCCCACATATTATCATCAGGTAAGAGCCTGCTGCACAACCTTTCTCTTTACCATACCATGTATTATGTGACACAAAATGTATTTATTTAATGTAGTGACAGGTACAAAGCTACATGGACCAAAATCTATATGAGCCCAAAGCCTGTACCCCTCGCCTGATTGGTAGTTGAAGGATGATTTAAGCACTGATCATACCGTAGCTGGCAGTGCTGGAAGGGTTTAATGCTGGGCCAGATATTGTAAGCTGATAGAGCTGTGCTTTCTCAAAGCAGGGTGGTGAAGCAGTGGCCCAGATTGCCACTGAAATCATAACAGGCCTGGTTGGATGGGGCTTTGAGAAACCTGCTCTGGTGAAGATGTCCCTACTGACTGTCGGGAAGTTGGACTAGATGACCTTTGAAGGTCACTTTCTAACCCAAAGCAGTCTGTGATTCTACTCTCTGATTTCAGAATCTAAGCTCATAGGGTTAATGCTGTTCTGGGCTCTTGTTGCTCTAGAGTTTGCTGTTCTTGTGGAAGTTCGTGCTGCTACCCGGTCCAGTCTCTACCCAGCTCTGTTTGAGGATGAGCAGTCCCTCAACAAGTACGAGTTTGTGGTCACCAGTGGCAGCCCTGTGGCAGCAGATCGAGGTGGGTGAATTGAAAGCAGAAAGAACCTGGATCACTGAGGTTAAAAGAGCTTCTTGATCTGTAACTGGGTTTTGTGCTGTTCTTTATGTACTGGCCCTTAAAGAAGGCTGAGGAGAAGCCAGGTCAGTGTAGAGTTGGGGTAGTGCTGCTGGAGGTGAGGTTTGCTACACTCTGTTTAGTTACAAAGGGTTTGCTTTACCTCCTCAGCATTTTGCTAATAGATTTTTCAGAAATGAGAAATGGATTCTGTAATGGTAGGGGAAATCTTCTGTAAGCTACAGTGAATGCTTTCTATCCTGGAGTAGTTGGGCAGTTATTTTGAGTAAGTCTAGCTTCTAAGGACCATGACACAACTCATCTCCCACGTTCCTGTTGCTAGATGAGTCTGAGTGACATAGAAGTGCCCAGACTTTTTTTGCTTTTGCCTACTTTGTTGAAGGACTTGAACACATGCACCAAGCTATGATTTGAGTCAGGTCCAGGAGTCTCCTGTCTTCTGGGAAGTCTTAATTTAGACAAATTAGCCTCACTGACTGTCTCAGAGGATATGGCAGATGACTGATCCCTCCTGCTCTGTCCTCTGGAGATAGAGGTGCAGTGCTAAGCAGAGACTTATTCCCCCTGTCATGTTCTTCCTGATGTAGATCCCACATGTAGAATTACAGCAGTCTACTTTTCATCCAACCCAGTGGCATGTCCAGAAGCTTCTGAACAAAAATACTCATTGGAAAGTCTTTCTTCCACCACAGCATCAAAATTATTAGGCTGTGTGTCTCTGCCCATGGAAGAGGGCTTGAAACTAGATGATCTTTAAGGTCCATTCCAACTCAAACCAAAGTCCTAGGGAAAAATGAGGGCAGGCTTGTGCTTGAGCAGAATGAGAGTGGAGCAAATGGGTGTTCTTGTCTGTAATTCCAGCAGGGGTTCAGGCCCAGATGACACAATAAATGGACTGATCCTTGCTGACTATAACTAGTAGAGGTGTGAGTAGGCAACCTATAGTTTGTGTGTCCTCTTCCTCACCCATTTCCCCTCTTTCTGGTCCTGTAGTTGGCCCTACGATCCTGAACAAGATTGAAGCTGCCCTGACCAACCAGAACCTTTCTGTAGATGTTGTGGACCAGTGCCTTGTTTGCCTGAAAGAGGAGTGGATGAAGTAAGTACAATTGCAGTGCTTTCACAGAAACAGCTTTGCCACTAATCCTGGAAGGGCTCAGCAGAGTGCAGAACAAACTTGTAGTCAGGTAACTATTGCTGTGGTATTGACAATGTCATAGAACAGCAGATTGGAAGTGGCCTCAAGGATCATCTGGTCCAACCTTTCTTAGCAAAAAGAATGGTCTAGGCAAGATACCCAACACCTTGTCCAGCTGAATCTTGAAAATATTCAATACTGGAGGCTGTACCACTTCCCTGGGGAAGTTAGTGGTAGGTAGATCAGTAGTTGGCTTTACTGTTGGGAGCTATGAATATTGGAGTTGTTCTGCTCTAGTCCTGACTCTTTTTGGCTTTCAGCAGTTCTTAACCTTTCTGCTTCAGTTCACACATCCCCAGGCTACCTTCATGCCAATACCTGTCTGCCTTGTGGACATGATGAGGATTAAGCTTGCAGATAGACCTCAGCCTGTCGATGTGGCCATGTCCCAGTGAGGGAACAGCCAAGCAGATGTCAGGGCTGCACCTTCAGGCACTGCATTTCAAGGATGCAAGTACTTATGAAGGCAGACCAGGCAGCCATGTGAGATACTTCATGGGGCATTATGACTTTGTGAATTTACATGAAGGCCAGATGGGCACTAGATGTGTCTCACGGGGAGGCTCCCACTTGTCACAGTTAATTACGTTTCTTTCCGCTAGAATGAAAAACCAAACCAGCCCCGTGCGTGGTACTGCTGAAAATGAGTCATGCCTCTGACTAACCCTCCCTTCTCTTCTGTTCTTCTCCCCCCCACCTTCTTCATTCCAAGCATGAAAATGGTTTCCACAGAATATAGTTGAAGCTTTTATTAACATTGAGTTGCAGGAGGCCACAATTCCCTGGTTAGATCCTTGCGATAGTGATTGGACTTTCTTCTTTCTGCAGTAAAGTGAAGGTCCTCTTTAAATTCACAAAAGTGGACAGCAGACCCAAGGAGGATACCCAAAAACTGCTGAGCATATTGGGAGCTGCAGAGGAGGACAATGTCAAGCTTCTCAAGTTCTGGATGACAGGCCTAAGCAAGACGTACAAGTCCCACCTGATGTCGACAGTTCGCAGCCCGACCTCCTCCGAGTCCCGGAACTAAAGGGTGCCCAACCTCACTCGCTGCCTTCAGACCATCGCAGGGAACCCCAACTTACTACCACTGCTGAGCCTGCAGCACCTGCATTAGGTGGATAGTGACACTTCATCACTATTCTTCTGGTCCTCAAACTAACTTGAAGAATGACTTGAGTCTTTTCCTAATTGCTGTGAGACTGGATCAATAAGTGCTAATCAACAGTGCTGCTGTCTGTCCTGAAACTCGACTCCAAATCCAGACCTCCTCACCACGCTCAAAGGAGTCAGTGCCAATGAATTCCAACCCTGTCCTCTCATCCTTAGTGTGGCGTGGCAGTAGACCTCAAGTTTCTGGTTTCATTGGCAAAGACTCGGATAACCTGTGACAAACCTCCAGAACTCCCGGGAGCGGATCTAGTTCATCTCTCTCAGATCCCACACGAATCTCCTTGAACACCCGAGGGACCGAGAACCAAAAAGAAGCGGCGGTGTCACAGGGCACGGGATCACCTGTAAATTATTTCAAACCACTTTATGCTCAGATTGATGAAGAGACTTAACTTTCTGCTGTAGCATAAGTCAGGATATCCTCTCGGAGTCCTGTCACTCCACTTTTATTTATTTATATCTTAACTTGAGACAGGTTCAGCATTTGCTTCGGAAATCTTGTCTGAGAGGGAGAATTTAATACATCTCCAACAGCAGGCTGCTTGCCTCTCTGAAGAGGATAAAACACTCCCCTTGTTCTGCCTGGGAGTGGGGAGTTGCAGTACTTCCAGGTGATGAAGATAACCTCAGCAGGGCAAGGTTGCTGGTGGTCTTCTCTCTTCAGAAAATCGTTTTCTAGCTTCCTAATTAATTAAGCAGAAAAGACCCAATCTGTAGGTGCTCCCTTCTTATATAACTCAATAGTAGCCAATTTTGCTTAATAGTTCATGGAAACATTGGTGCATTTTTTTAATTACCTTAAACAGATATTCCTTAGCTGCATTGTGAGGAATTCCTGTTTCTCTTCTGAAGGTTTTTTTTTCCTTCTTTTTTCTTTATTTTCCTTCTTTTCCCCCCCCCCTTTTTTTTTCTCCTTCTATTTTTTTCCCCTTCTTTTTTTTCCCTTCTTTTTTTCCCCCTTCTTTTTTTTGCCCTTTGTTTTTTGTCCTTTTTTCTCCCGCTTCTTTTTTCTCCCCTCTTCTCTTTTTTCCTTCTTTTTTTCCCTCTTCCTTTTGCCTTCTTTTTTCCTTCCCCTTCTTTATTTTTTTTTCCCTTCCCCTTCTTTTCTTTTTCCTTCCCCTTCCTTTTTTTTTCTTTTCCCCCTTCTTTTTTATTCCTCTTCTCTTTTTTGGTCCTTCTTATTATTTGTCCTTTGTTGGGAAAACTTGACATTACCTTAGACATTTTTAACAAGCTAGAAGCAGGTTTTACCAGGTTGACCTTCTACACTCATTCAAACAAGACTCAAGCTCAGAGAGGATGTTCCAGCTTGTCACACGAATTCTGTTCTTCTGTATAAAATATGCAGGTTGATATTGGTGGCTTATTTTTTTCATTTTTTTGGGTCTGGAACATCTGTAGAATGGTGACAGGCATTAAATCTCATTCAGAGCTATTTTTGTAACATGGACAAAGCCTGGGTTTGTGTTGATTTTTTTTTTTCTTTGTGTGTGGTGGGTAAGCAGCAGCTGATCCACAACAAAGTTATTCCTGCGTCTAATTTATAGAATTTAACAGTTTTTAATTTTCTTTTTCTCTTTTCTAACCTCTTCATATTTTATGTGTTAGTGTTTTGTACATCCAGAGCAAGAGGTGCTCAGATATGTTAATAGGAAATGCTGGGCTGGACAAACACCAGGACATGGGAGCAGCAAAGAGATGTTTGTGAAGAGGCTTTGCTCTCTTGCTTCCAAAAAGTGAATTCCAAGGCTTGCAAAAAGGCTTTTGTTTCCTGGTTGTCACTGAGGGAACAGGGCCCAGAAATGGTGCTCAAGCTCTGTTCACAGGAAAGGGAGCTTCATGTAACATACACATCTTGCTTCCTATGTGCTAGGCACTACCTGGGAGGGAAGAACAGAGCCTACTGTTGGGGATAAAAGTGACAGAAGTAGTGAGAAGAGTGTGGATTAGTAAATCAGATTCCAGTGCTAGGTTGGTGCTTGTGACTGCCTTTTATATGATCTGGTACTCCTTATTTTTGTACTTTAGAGCTGTTCTGCTGCAGTTCAGAGCTGCGTGACACGAGAGGTAAGATACTTGGCATCTCGACCTTCTTGGGTGCTGAGCTGTGCCTGTTTTTTAAGAGCAGCTCTCCCAAGCAATCCACCATTAAAACCCAGCCTCTGTCTAACTTGCACTCACTGGCAAAGCCTGTGTTTCTGGGCAGAGGTGAGGTTAAGCTTGGGGGCTTGTCCTCTTCTCCACGTGCTTGTGTAAGTGGTGATGTGCACACAGTGTGGATTGATCTCCTGATCTAAAGCAAGGCTGTCATGGGCTGCCGGTCTGGATAACATCATTCTTCAGCCAGGGCAAGGAAACCACTAACCTAGCGTGTACAAAGTGCCCGCGGGAAAGAAGGAGGGGGAGCTGCTGAACCCAGGGCTCCTGTGCAGCACAAACCCAGATGTGCCTGCCTGCCAGGACAGATCTGGACGTGGGATTACCGAATGCCTGGGCAAGTTCCCGCAGCTCAGGTTAACGCCGCGGGTGCTCCTTTTGCCATCAGCGACGGCTGGAATGTGCACGCTCCTCCTAGCACAACTTAATTAACAACAAAAAAAGCCTGTCTGCAGCCATCTCTCACCACCCTCCTCCCCTCTGAACGACACACCTTAAAGCCAAACTGATGGGAGCAGAACTTTTCTCTATCCCGATGCGATTTGTGCGTGGCTGAGCAGCATGTGCCTGGGAGGGAGAAGGGAGCGAGGAGCAGCGCAGCTGCAGGCTGGCAGGCACCCACCACCGAGGCTGGGTCACAGCCTGCAGGGACAGCCAAAGCCTTTCTGCTCTGCTGCTGCTACCTCGATCTTTTCATCCAAGGATTCAGCTTCCAGGCTTTGTTGAGTAGAAAGAGGGAAAAATTTGAAAACAGGCTCGAACAGACTGCCCAGAGAGGCTGTGGAGTCTCCTTCCCTGGAGACTTTCACAGCATACCTGGACACGTTACTGTGCAACCTGAATGAAGGTGAACCTGCTTCGGCAGGAGCCTTGGACTAGATGAGCTGCAGAGGTCCCTTCTAGCCTCACCATTCTGTGAGGTGCTGCAGAGGTGCTGTTTGGGGAAGGTTAGTGGCAGAGGGTGAGACAGGTTGGCCTGGAGCAGCTCTTCACCGCATCCAGGGGTGCCTATGCCCAAAGCAGCCCAACACGCCTTGGCTGAGCAGAGGATAACGCTGGGACTGCTCTGCGCGTCCTGGGGTGTGCAGAGCAGGTAGCAAAGCTGGTGAAGGGTCCAGAGCACGGCAGGGGTCGTGAGGAGCAGCCGAGGGAACTGGGGCTGTTGGGCCTGGAGGAAAGGAGGCTGAGCAGAGACCTGGCACTCCACAGCCCGCTGGGAGAAGGCTGTGGCCAGGTGGGGGTCAGCCTCTTGTGCCCAGAGCCCTGCGGGAGGAGGCGGAGCCCTCCCTGAGCGAGCCCCCGGCGGTGTGGCCGCAGGGCGGAGGGAGCCTGCGCGGGCGGCGGCAGGGCCATGCGGGGGGCGTGGGCAGGCCTGGCGGCGGCGGCGGCGCTGG
>VWZI01015288.1:219291-286921 GCA_013396835.1 Psilopogon haemacephalus
GGGCCGGGTGCGGTGAGGCGGCCCTGCCGCTGCCCGCTGCCGCGGGGCGACTGCTCCCTCAGCCGCCTGCTGCGCCGCCTGCTCTCCGCCCGCCGCTCCCTCGAGCTCTGCCTCTTCGCCTTCTCCAGCCCGCAGCTGGCCCGGGCCGTGCAGCTGCTGCACCAACGCGGGGTGCGGGTCCGCGTCGTCACCGACGCGCAGAGCATGGAGATGAGAGGCTCCCAGATCGGCCTCCTCCGGCACGCCGGTGAGGCGTGAGAGGGGCCCCGGCCGGGCGCTCGGGGGGGCCGTGGCCTAGCTGACAGCTTCACTGGGAGCTGAAGGTGGTCAATGGTCTCCAGGGGAGGATGAAGCAGAGTGCGAGCTGCAGGTGGAGGAGATTCTCTTGCCCCCTCTGCCCTGCCCTGCCGAGACCACAGCTGGAGTGCTGTGTCCAGTGATGCGCTCCCCAGGACAAGGGGGACAGGGAACTGCCACCTGTTGGAGCGGGAGGTGTCCCTGCCTGTGGCAAAGGGTTGGAACTGTGTGTTTGAGGTCCCTGCCAACCTAAACCATTCGGTGGTTCTGATTCTAACTACTGGAGAGTCCCAACGGAAGGCTGCAAAGATGCAGAGGGAAGTGGAGCATCTCCTGTGGGGGGGAAAGGCTCTTTAGCCTGGAAGGGAAGATAGACCTTAAAATTGCATAAAAATATCTATAAATGGTGGGGCCATGGGGATGGGGCTGGGCTCTCCTCAGTGGTGCTACAAAAAGGGGCCATGGGTACAAACTACAGCACAGGAGGGTTCACTTGAACTTCAGGAGAAATTCCTTTGCTGTGAGGGTGGTGGAGCCCTGAAGCAAGATGCCCAGAGAGGGTTGTGAAGTCTCTGGACAAATTTCTGTGCAACCTGTTCTAGGTGACTCAGCTTTAGCAAGTGGTGGGGGTTGGCCTGGATGGACTGCAGAGATCCCCTCCAGCCCCCTGTGTTTCTGTGACTGAGGAGGTGGTTGTGTCTTTGCAGGGATCCAGGTACGCCACGACCAGGAGAGTGGTTACATGCACCACAAGTTTGCCATCGTGGACAGGAGGATGCTCATGACAGGCTCCCTCAACTGGACCACCCAGGCTATCCAGAACAACCGGGAGAACGTGATGGTGCTGGAAGATCACGAGTATGTGAAGGCCTTTCTGGACGAGTTTGAAAGGATTTGGGAGGAGTACAACCCCAGAAACTACAGATTTTTCTCCAAGGACAATAAATGAGTTGCCTCACAGGGCTGGCAGGGTCCCTAGCAGATAGCAGTCGTGGACTTTATTAAATATTTATGGCTATTGTTGGTTTATCCATCTGGGTATAGTTCAGGTAAGCTGCTTCAGAGAAACAGAGAGCTCTCTAAAGTGCTACAGGTCCCTTGGTGTGGATTGCTCTCTTGTTAGAGGGAAGGACTCAGCTGTTGAGGGTTTGGGGTTTTGTTTTTTTGTGAGGGTGGCTGTGACTGGGCTTAAAGCTGCAGGCAGACTTGTTGCATGCTCTGGTGCAGGCAAGGTATGGTCATGGGGTGCTGGGTAGGACATTTTCCTACTTGGGATACTGGAATGGTAGCCCAGTGACTCCTCTATATCAGTAACCCCAAAGGCAGGGTTAAGAGGGCTACAGGAAAGCTGGGTTTCATCGAGGCAGATTAAGCAACTCTGTTTCTTCTTGGTTTTAATTGCTGAAAGGTTGCAAGAGGAAATCTCTGGGAAAGCAAGGCAGAAAGCAGAAGCACATTTTGGTTGGGCACATGTGCCCTTTGGTTTAGGATGAGCAAAGCTCCAGTGTAAAAGCATGAGAACAGATACTAGAGACACCTCCAGCCCTGACCATCCATAGGGAAAGAGCATCCTCTTCTCAGGGGCATTTTCCATGCAGATACTTAACTGGAGAAAGGTCATCTTCCACCATGCAAGTGTTGGGACATAAAGGAGAGGAACTGTTCTTTAGGAACAGTTGGGTCTTGTCTTGAGAGCAAAGAGGGCTGGAGTTTGTCCCCAGCTTCAGGTTGGAGTGGTGGAAGAAAAGCTCAGTTCATATCCATGGTGGGATGCTAGGGCCTAACCTTGTCTGGTGACTTCCACCACCTGCGTTGGCAGCAGCAGGGTGGGGAACAGCAAGAGGGAGGTAAAAGCTGCCCCTGCAGTTCAGGATGGAACACAAATGGGTGCAAACTTAGGAATTTCAGACCTGTAAACTTCAGCCTCTGTCTGAAAACTACTTGATACTGAATGTAAAGTGCCTCAGAATGTCTCAGGTGTTTTATGCTGTTGCCAGTTTTGTTTGATACAGTGGTGCTGCCACGGGCACTGTTCAATAAACCCTTTTCTCCTGGTTTTTCCACTCCAGGCAGTCACTGTGGGTGTGTTGGTTGTTCCAAAGATCCAAATCATTACTAATTCCTTCAGATGTTGGGTGTTACTTGGGATTCCTGGAGTAACATCAGTGGGTTTGCTCTGTTTGAGAAAGCTGCGCTGGCTGTGGGGTGAAGTTAATGTTACCTGTAGGGAAGAGGCTGGGGAAGGTCATTCTCTATACATCCCATCCAGTAGCATTAAATGTAGGCTATTTAAACAGGTGCTTGCTGTTAAAATGCTACTTGATGTGTTTTCTTAGGACTACAAAAATGCTGAGGGGCCTGGAGCATCTCTGTGAGAAGGTTGAAAGCCCTGGGGCTGTTGAGCCTGGGGCAGAGCAGTCCCAGAGGTGATTTGAGCAGTGCTCAGCAAGACCTTGAGTAGGGGGCAAGAGCTTGGGGTCAAACTCCTTTTAGTGGTGCAAGGGGCAAAGGGCACAAACTGGAACCCAGGAGGTTCCATCTGAACAGGAGGAGAAACTTCATTGCTGTGGGAGTGCTGGAGCCCTGGAGCAAGCTGCCCAGAGAGGCTGTGGAGTCTCCTTCTCTGCAGCCTTTCAAGGTCTGTCTGGATGTGTTGCTGTGTGCCCTGAGCTAGATTGTCTGGTCCTGCTCTGGCAGGGGGCTTGGACTCGATCTCTTTGGGTCCATTCCAACCCCTGACATCCTGTGAGCCTGGGCAAGCTGCTGTGGGTGCCCCTGCTTTAGCAAGGTGGGGGGCTGGACTGGATGATCTCTAGGTTACCAAAGCATACACCTCACCTGTTTTCAGGCTCTGGGTTCTGCCCTGTAGTGTTGCTTTTAAAAGAAACCTCTCAGTACACAGCATGCAAAGGGTGGTGCAAAAATAGTTTATTACCATATAGTTAATGTAAAGTTAGGTCATTATATTTACAAAATAGAAATGATCAGCTACATCCACGGGAACCTAGCATGTCACACCAGAGTTTGTAAGGAATAAATACTGTGAGGGGGGAAAAGTGACATTTCTGTTACAGCGAGCAGTTGGGTGGCAGCAGCGGCTCTGAAAGAAACTGGAGTGGAAGGGAGGAAGGGCAGGAGGGAGGAACTCACACCTACTGAGAAACAGGAGTCTCCAACACCCATTCCCCTTTGCAGAGGGAGAATCTCATGGGAGATGCTAGTCCCTGGACTAATCGGTATGGAAAATGCCCCTAAAAAGAGGGTGTTTGTCCTATGAATGGGCAGGGCTTGAGGACAACTCCGCTTCCTCCCCAGCACCCAGCTGTGATCACTCCTGGGTTGGAGCCGCAGGGGTTTCCATGAGGCTGCAGCTTCCTGCTCTACTGCTTTGTCACATCGCAGGGGGGAGGCGCGGGGCTGGCCACAGCATCACAGACACCGGGAGCTGACTCCTGTGTCCTTGTTCCTCACAATTCCTTTGGGCCATCTTCAGAGTCCATGCTGCAGAGCATGGGGTGTGTGTGGTTTGAATCCAGAATTCAGTTACTGGTCAGTTGTTGGTTAAAGCTGTGCTGAGGGGGAACTAAGCCAAGCCTTCTGTTCTCCTTAGGAAGGTGGAGGAGAACTGGCCATCAGTACCTGGAGGGCCAGTGCTGCTCCAGGTCCCACCCACAGCCTTGCAGAGCTTCTTTTTCTCTCCTCAGAACTTCATCCTTTCAAATAAATGATTCTTTAAACTGTCTCAACGGATCCAGACCTCCAGGTCCCGGGAGGGTGGACACAGGTCAAAGACTGAGCTGGTCATAGCTACTTACTGCTCTTTAGTATTTTACAGCATAATTTGCTGTCTCTGGTTTAGAACAGAGTGTCCTGCACAGGCAGTGTGTGAGGAAAGCATAAAGTAAAAAATGTACTTGCACTCATTAGTTGTGAGCTTGTGCTCAGCTGGTTTAGGGCAATTGCTATCAACTTGTCTGGCTCTGGTTTCTTTTAGGGACCTCAAAGAAGGGCAGGATGAGCTGCTGGGGCTGACTTCTGCCTTGTTTCCAGCCTAGTTGCTCCCTGCTCCCTCAGCAGTACATTGCATCCACTGTAAGGAATGGTTTGCCCTAGAGGTTGGTGTAAGTTCAGCTCAGAAGTAACCAGGTGGGACTGTAAGTGCCGTTTGGAGTTGCACACTGTGCCGTGCAGGACGCCTGCAGGCAGGGTCTGGTGGTCCCTCGTGAAGTCCAAGAGCATTTTGAATGCACCGAAGGTGCCAGTGTCAGCTCTATACCAGCGCCTCTCAGACCCAAGGGCTGGCTGCACCCTCTGCAGGTGACCCGCAAGGAGAGCTGTGTGTGCTCTGTGTCCCCATAGGGAGCAGCCGTGCCAGCGCCACCATCCAAAGCAACGCTGCTGACTTCTCTGAGCGGAGAACAACCCCCCCGGGGTTTAGCACAGGGTAAGGTCACAACTCTCAAACAGACTGCACACAACCTTTGGGTAGGTATCTTCAAAACTAAAAGTGTGGGTCAACAGAAAATGTATTTCTAGCAGTCACCAAACCCCAAGCTGGGAGATGGGAGGGGGGGGCTGGACACAGCACACTTTGGTGGTCCTCTTCCAACCCACACTTGGGACATCTCTGTTAGAACACCAGTTAAAAAAAACCCCAAAACAATCAAATCCATGACTTGGTCACACACACACAAAAAAAATTCTGTCCACAAATATCTGACTAATAAAATATATACATGGCCTGCCTGGAATGCTATAGAGGTTTGAAATTACTTTGGGAACAGAGAAGGATAACAAAGCTTTTCTGCTTTAAAAAAAAAAAAAAAAAAAGAAAAGAGGAAATGTTACAGAGGATCAGCAAGGGGTGACAAAGGGTCTGCAACATGCCAAGTGCTGGAGACAAACCACATCAATAAAAAGGCAAAGGTCTAGTGGCAGTGCAAGAGGTCTAGAGCTGGTACAGAAGTTCTCCAGTGCAGCCCCAGCCACCTCTGATAATGGAGCAAAGCAAAGAGACTGCTCTGTGAGGCAGCAGCACCAGGATCGCTGCAGACACAATTTGCTTCATTGTTTTATATACAGGCAAAGCCAAGGTGCCATTTAAAAAAGGGTTGGAGCTGTGTCAGGGAAGATGGTGAAAATGGCAGGAAAAATTCATGCGGGGAAGAAAAAAAAATTAGAGCTCTTATAAGGTGCCTGTAGTTGCCCCTCCAGTGCACTTGAACTTTCCTAGCCTCCCCCTGCCCCATTTCAGTACTGCCACTTGTGCAGCATGGTGGAAGAGGCAGCAGCTTGCAAGTCACTGAGGAGTGTGGTGAAGCAGGAGACAACCCCCTCCCCACCCCCAAAATCTTACTCTGAGGTGCACAGCAGGCACCTGGACCACAACAAAAGGCCAAGTCATGCAGTCAGATGGTGTGGGTGGACTCTGCAAGCCTCCAGTTCTCCTCCCCCTGCCACCACACTTTCTAATTTAAATAGCCACTGATTTATTCTGCGAGATGGGTGGAGCCTGGAGCAGGATGAAGCTAAGGACCACTGCCATCAGTAACAAGCTTTGCAGAGAGCCCCCCCCCCACCTTCCGGAGAGCACTCTTCTCCAGAACTAGTTCCATTTCCAGCCTGTGCTTCAGGCTCTCTAGAGTGTAAAGACAAGCAAGGTACTGCCTCTTGCTTTGACAACATGCTTAGATAGCTTCCAGACTGCCAGCAGAGAACCTGAAGCCCGGAGTATGGCCTGGAGCAATGGTTCAGAACGTCTGTCCAAACACCACTACCATCTCCCACTTCCTTCTCCTCCTCTTCTTCCTCTTTCTTTAGTCTATGACCCCCCCAGAACTCCTAACTACTACCATACAAGACATCACATGCAGCATTCCCACCTGGTAAAGTGCTGCTCCAAAGGCTGAGGTTGAGCCTGATGTCATCAAGAGGCCACTGTTCAGCCCCTGAAGCACCTTAGGTACAGCAGAGCCAGGCTGAGTTTTCCAAGAAGCCTGACTGCCCAGAGGCCGATGGCTGCTCCTCCAAGCTACAGTCTGTGAGACCACCACCACCACCCTTTGCTTACAGACAGATATTTTAAACCCACAAAATTCGGCCATAAGAGGAACTGCTTTGGTTTGTCAGGCATTGCCCTGTTCCCTGCAGCTGTCCTCCTGCCATCCAGCACACTTTATTACAACTACACTTAGAGTTAGTGCCAAGGGTTGGTTTTTTTTTCGCCCGCCAAACCTGCCTGGTTTGCTTTCCTCAGCTATCTGAAGCTCCAGAGAAGATGACCAGCAGATCCCATGGGTCTGACCCTGTGCTCATACAGCTGTCCTAGCAAACTTCCAGTCAAATCCTTTTACAGCTGTCTCAGAGAGGGTGAAGGTGAGAGACATTTTCTGTAAAAACAAAGGAAAGGAGAGGAGAGGAAGAGAGAATTCAGCTTTATTCTTGCCAGTGCTGGATCCCTGGCAGTGCCTCAGTAAGCAAAGGCAAACCACCCTGGTTGAAGAGTGGACACGAGTGGCCCAGAAGTTCCAAACTGAGTCCCTTGCTTAGTGAATGGGCACATCTACAGGAAGAGGAGCAAGGTGCACAGGTGCACCTGCACAGGTGCTCCTGGGTGATTTTTTTTTCACCCCACCAAACATCCCTGCACTTTCCTATGAGCATAAATAAGCACAATGCCCCCCCCCCAGCCTCTCCTCAGAGGGCACAGAAGCAGAAAGCACCATCTCTGGGCCCTGCCTGCCTTCAGCATCTACCTGCTTTGCTCAGCTCCCTGTGACACTGCATTTTTACCGCACCTTCTTCTGCCTTCCTGCACCATCCAGCACCCAAGTGACTCTGCCAGCACGCTGTGGTGACTTCCCACCCTCCACTTGCCCAGCTGCTCTCTGTGTTAAGAAATAAGGCTCAAAACAGGAGCACTGGTAAAGAAACAAAGTGTTCTTACTCACCAGCTCAATTCCTACTCACAGGCAGAACATTTAAGAAGCAAGAGAGGATTTCTTGGTGTGAGCAAGCCACACAGCTCTGTGAGGAGCCTCAGGATGTTCATGGCATGATCCTGTACCAGAAAGGGATTCTCTTTTGTCCTCCACAGCACTGATATGCTAACACAAGTAGCAAAGTACACAATTTCTAGACCTCAATGCTTGAAATGAGTGCACAAAGGGGAAGCAGGATTTGCAAGGGAGGCATAAGAAAGGTCCTTCAACACTCAGATTATGGGGGGCACTGTGGTGAGCTCAGCAAACATCTTGGAGCACATGCCTGCTGATGAGGAAAGACTTTGTACGAGCTGCTGAGCAGTGTTCCTGCCCTGCTCCTATCTCCAGAACTTCCATGCACACCCTGGCACAGACTACAGAGCATGGCAGCAGCACAGCATCCCTCTACATGCTCTGCCCACTGGGACCAAGTGGAGCTCCAAGGCTGCCATGCACTGCCCTGAGTGCCCCAAGGTGGCAAACCAAGCACTTGGCCATGGCAAGGCCACACAAGCCAGACAAGAGCCTGACTCACATCATGGTTAGAAGATGCTATCTCCTGCTCAGGGTCTGGTGGCTCACACAGAGACTTGCTAATCCAAGTGGGAAGATGAGGAGGAACTCTTCATCACCCAACAAGGTTGAGCCTGGCAGGACTGGAGATGGCTCCCTCTCTGGAGGTGTTCAAGACCAGGTTGGGTGAGGCCTTGAGCAACCTGTTCTAGTGGGAGGTGTCCCTGCCTATGGCGGGGGGTTGGAACTGGATGAGCTTTGAGGTCCTTTCCAACCTAAACCATTCTATGATTCTATGGCTGTTACCAGCCCTGTACTGAGAGTTGTCTCTGAGAGCTATGCTCACAGCACCTGCCTAGCAGACCCAAAACCAGACACACAAGCAGAGAGCTGCTAAGCACCCAAAAGACAAGAGGAAACTTTGCCAGGACATGACTTTACCAATCCATTCTGACGTGAAACGAGTCCTTCAGCAGCTACACTAGGCTGGGAAGCCAACCTGCCAGAGCACTGCTTCAGCCCTGCCCTCAGCCAGGACCATCGGTAAGGATCTTCACAGACAGCACCTTGAAATTTAGCCTGGCTTGAAGCCACCATCTGTGGACAACCCCACTGCAAAGAACAGCACAGGCTTCTTCTAGGAGGACAAGCCTCATGCTGCACCTACTGCTACCAGGTCCCTCAACTTCTAGCTTGTATCCATTTACCAGTGCTAACTGGTATGCTTTAACCACAAAAAGCTATTAGGACTGAGAAGGTCTGAAGCACAGACTGGTTTTGAGACTTTTTATTTCAGGAAAAAAAAAAAAAAAAAAAAAGATTAAAGAATTAAAATAAGGAGCTGCCCTGCTGACGAGAAGAGTCGAATTGAAGAAGCTGATAAAAAAAGGAGCATTATATGCATTGAGCACTGTGCATTTTCAGTCAATATTGGCTCTACTTTCTACTCTACTTTCCTTTGACTAGGAAAAGGGAGTTTCACATGCGCACAGACCCTGGGATACACGGGACTCAATGAGAGGAAGGGAGTAACAGCAGGAGAGGAAAAAAAAACCAAAACACAAAACCAAACCAAAACAGAGTGCTGGGCTTGATCTAACAGAGGCAAGAAAGTGATCTTACAGCTCAGCCCCCTCCCCACCCCAAACACCGACTCTGGCCACCGGCGAGACAGGAGGCAAAGCCACGCCGGTGGAGCGGCCCCGACGATGCCCTCGAGGATCTGCAGCTCCCTATCCACCACCACCTGGGCAGCCACCAAAGCTGGCCGGGCTTCGGCAGCGCCTACATTCAGGACACGGCACAGTCATGGGGCAGGAGAATCATTTCTTGCATCCTTCGCCAGCGAGATGTCAGTGTGGTACCTCCGGGCTGCTTGAGCTCCCCAACAGCTTCCCCCAGGCTTTCCCCACCCCGGGTAGGTGCAAGTAATGCAGCTGAGATCAACGGTTAGATTAGGCTCCTGGTGTGCTCTGAGCACTGGGTCTCTGACAGCAGTAAGAGCTCGGTCTGGCTGATACCACCCAGGCCCTGCTTGCATACCAAAAAGGGTTGGTATGACAGAGCTAGCTTATTAACAGGCTGCTGAGCCTTAATACTGACACTTAGTGTAATGGGTTACAGTCAAGGAAGGATTCTCCTATGAAGCGCTGAAGAGAGGGTCCAAAACCCCCACCCCGAGCCCTTCCTCTCCTTCTCAGAGTCTCTGGAGCATCTCACAAGCAGGGAACGGAGCCAGGGAGGTGAGGGGATGGCAGGGGCGGGGCGGGGGGCGGTGGTGTCACCACCACCGCGGCGCCGGGTCCTGTCGGGGGGCATCAAGACGAACGACAGCAAAGGACAGTCGTAAGGAACGGGAGACAAACGGTGCTGGTGCTGTGCTGCCTCAAGCTGGGAGGTGCGCGTGGTCAAGCGGAGCGGGGAGAACTACTCTTTCTTCAAGTCCCTGGATTCAAAAAGCTTCAGGCGTTCTTGCACAGTCAGGCCTTCCTTCAGACTCTAGCAGAGACAAAAGACAGACAGCGTCGGGGGCGAGCAGCTGGGAGGGAGGGAGGGAAGGAGGTGGCGGTGGGCACCTGGCCCACGGAAAGGGTTGCGATGCTCAGGCAAAGGAGACCTCCGCGGTGGAGAGATTAGTGAGGCATGCTAAGAGAAAACACGTGGTTATGGAGGATGGTTACTGCTGAATGGTGCCTAGAGAGAGGGTGAGATTGCAAATGGACCGGGCGACGCAACCAGAAGTGAATGAGTGGCACCATGCTGTGAGCAGGGCTTAGCTCCACTAGGAAAATGACCTCTGGAGCCTGTAGGGCAGCGGTGGCTGGGGACAATTTCAGCAGAGCTTGGGCACTGTGGGAGCTCTGGGCAGGTCAGGTTGGATCTGCTATGCTAAAGCATGCTGCTGCTGAGCAGGACCTGGTCACATTGCTGCAGCACCCATTGGATGTGTGTCCATCTGGGACGGTCCTGGCTCTGCTTAATGAGCAGCTTTTGCTCAGGCAGCCCTGGAAACAGTTTTTCTTGCCAGCGACAATCCCACCCTTTCTCTAATCCCAGCCTGAGGGCTCTCCCAAGCCAAAGCTGCCTCTACTGCAGAAGGTTAGAGAGAGGAATGGTAAATGCTTGCTTCAAGTCTAGCAGGATCCGATGGCTGATCCAATTCAGATGCAGCATCCAGATTCCAAGGCGTGACACTCAGTTAGCCAACAGAAAAGCCCACTCTGCTGGCCCTCAGCATTTGGATTTGTGAAATCTCTTGCCTACAGGTGGGGACCCAGGAGAAGAGCAAGATGAGGGGCAGAAACCCAGAAGCAAATTGCTTGCTCCTTGTATGACTACTTCAACCTGAAGGTAGCCCCAGGAGACAGAGAAGCCTGAAGCCAGCCTTCCCGCTGCCTGCACATCGATTCCTCTCAACTTGCAAGGAATTCACTCTGCAGCTGGAACATAATTTGCTTTACAGAACAAGGCACAGACCTGAACACAAAGACCCTTCAATCACTAGGCAGCCATCTCCCCTCTCGTTTATCCTTCCCTCTCTGTGGTGCCAGAGGACTGCAGAGGTGCCAGAGGACTAGCAGCAAGTTAGACTTTTAGGCTGGGTTTTCTTTAACGTGTGTTTATCAGGGCAAAACTCCATGATAAACTTGCCCCAAGGCTGTGCAGATTCCCATGGTTATTGTATTTCTTTAAATGCTTCTCCTCCCACAGCTCCACCAACACACACCAGCTCTGCGAGGCAGCACGGAAATGAGAGCACTAAACTGGATTGGTTTGAGTTTACAAATGCTGAGTGCTTTCTGCTCCACGGGCAGCAGAGTCTCCTGGGACATGAGGCTCTGAGCACACACTTCCTAAAGGAAGTTTACTTTGGGCCCCTTTAAATGAGCAGCAGCCCATGCATTCCAGTTTGCACATCCCATGTCTCTTGAGATGCAAAGAGACAACAGAAACCACAGAATCATAGCCTGGTTTGGGTTGGAAGGGACCTTTAAAGTTCATCTGTTCCATCCCATCTGCATAAGCAGGAACATCTTCTACAGCAGGTTGCTCAGAGCCCCAAACGACCTGATCTGGAATGGTTCCATCTACCACCTCTCTGGGCGACCTGGGCCAGTGTCTGACCACTGTCAGTGCAAACAGTTCTTCCTTCTATCCAGGCTATATAAACCACTGGACTGTTCTGCCTCATGGTACAAATTCCAGCAAACTCAGCCCTGAAGCAGTCCCACAACCCACTGGAGTTGCTGACAAGGGGAGCCTGATAAAGGGAGGCTAATACAGGATGGTATCTGTGATAAACAGACCCTCCCTCCATCACACTTCATGTGGCTCTCCAGCCACCCCCTTTGCCACCATGCTGGGGAGCTCCCCTCTTGTGTCTAACGTCCCTCTGCAGATGTTCTGACTTCAGCCTTTATACTTCAGCCAGTAAATTAACTACTGCTGCAGTTACTCGAGGCATTTGGTCATTAGGACTTGCCTCATCAGCTCCCTCCTTTTGCTGGATGAGCTCAGAAGCCTCAGGCCAGCATGTGGGATGGAGCCAAGGGGATGGAGAACAGCAAAGTGGACATAGGGAAACCGAAGAAGTTTAGAGAGTAGGAGGAGGAGGTTATTGGGCAAAGAAGACTCTTTTGTTAGGCACAGATGAACCTAAAGGAGCAGCAGTTATAGGTAAAACAAATTCAGGGCAGTCCAAGGCATGCCCTCTGCAGCTGAGATGGGGGCCACCATTTTACATGCTACAGGCTTTTGTGGGAAATGCAATTCTAGGCATCACTGACCCACTCCTCTGCCCGGCTGGCAGCAGACCAGCTCTTTTTTCTGCAAGCCCTGGATGCTGCTGAAGTTTAGTCTGAGGCATGCAGGGTCATTCAAGCATGCACACTTGAGTGTCCCACACTCCCAACACGGCAAACAGGAGACTGTGCCCCACTGTGTGCAGATCCTCTCCATGACGGTTGGCTGTGTTGGCGAGGGCAGGAGGGGCAGGGAGACAACAAAGTCATATTGCCCAGGGCTCTTGGGTCTGCTGGCTTCTCCCCTTCCCCCTCCCCTTCAGGGAAATAATTAATTAAGAGAAGAAAGGCTCTGGTTTGCCATGAGGCGTGAGCAGTGCATGCAAAAGTGGGCCGCTCCAGTGGGCAGCTGCGTCCCTTGGTGGGTGCCAGTTTGTTTACCTACGTGGCAGGGAACCTGGACTCGGGTTCATTTCAGTTATCCCATGAGACCTGCTCAATAACGGACTGTTGAAGGAAAAAAAGCAAAATAAAATAAAAAACCAAAACAAACACAAAACACAACAAGAAGCTCATAAATGCCAAGTGCCTTGGTGTTGGCACAGCCCCGGTCCCCCCGCCCCTGCGGCGACGTGAGCAGGCAGCGTGCCCAGGCAGAGCGCATGCTTTGCTCTCCTTTCTTCCTTCCCCCCACCAAGCAACACACACTGGGCCCCACACAGTTAAGTGCTCTGGGTTGAAGTGGTGAAGGGAAACCCAAAGTCAGACCTGGCCTAGCAGGTCTGGGCTGCCCCTGAAATGCAGAGAGCTGCTCTCTGTATTGGTGCAGCGCAGGCACCCAGAGCTGCTGAGCTGCCAGAGCTTGGGTGGTGACTGTTTCCCCAGCATGGGCACTGAGCTAGAAGCCTTTTGCCTGCCCGGCTTTCTCACTCTGCCCAAGGTCCCAACCACTTCAAACATCAGCATGAGACACCAGGTATTCACTGGTGTGAGACAAAGCAGCTTTTGCCCATGCTGGATTCACTGCCCTATGGTTAACAATGACTTCTGAGCAGCTTTGTTTGCCCTTTTTAGCCCTGTGGTCCCACAGCAACAGCCGGAGTGTAACATGATGTAACCCTGGCTGTCAGCAGGCCAAGCAGACAAGCTTGGCACAGCATCACTGGGCTTTGGGACCTACAGCAAGTACAGAAGGGCCTGAGGAACATGAGGCCATCTGCACTACGTTAACACACAAGCAAAGCATGTCTTAAAAATGCCCAGGACCAAGGCACCATTTTTCCACATAAAGACAAAACATCTTGCAGCGATGAACACTAAAACGTAAGAGGATGTGTGCACTTTTCCACCTAAATTTCAACTGAAAATGGGGAGCAAATACTTGGGAGAGTCCTCCTCCTGTGAAAGACCAAAGAACAAAGTGAACTTCACCCCTTTTTTTTTTTTTTTTCCATGCCTCAATCTCAGCTGGGTGAGGAGCATGTGTCCTGCTGGGCACTGTGAGGGGAGTGGGTCCCTCCTGGCTGCACACCCAGCTGGTTTGCAGTCAAAAGCTCCCTTTTCTTCCCAGTGCCATCCAGGCTAGCACCAGTGACTGGGAAATTCTCCATTTTCTTCCCCTACTTATTTCTTCCCACCTGGGACACCACCCCCCAGAGAGTAACACTGGGCATTCCCATCACACAGGGCAGGAGGTCTGAGCTCACCTTTGACCTGATATTCCTTAGTTGCCGACTAACACTGGATCTGTCTTTCTTCAAGAAATCAGGGTTGCTTTTTGATTTCATAATATCTGAGGAGGAGAAGAAGGAACAGTATTAGCCTGGTGCCCACTGGGGCTCTTCTACCCTCCCAGCCCAGGGAAGTGCCCGAATGACTCCATCAGCACTGCCAAGAGGGCAGAGGGGACTCTCAGGGTCACCACTGCCCTGCCCCATGTGCAGCACAAGGTTTCCCAAATGCCAAAAGTCTTTCAGAGCTCATCAGCTTCCCATCCCTGGACCAGAAGGAGAAACTGCCATAGGAGGGCAACTTCAGTGAGAGTGTCTGCAGGGAGTGGAGGTAGGAAGCAGCAGGAAACAGGAAGAAATGCATCAAGTCCCCCCTTGGAGCCATTATGGCATGGAAGATCAAAAAGGCACCATGCCAGATCCTACACTTGGAGCTTGGCTTGTATGCCAGGGTGCCTCATGTTAGCTTGGGAAACCCAGGGCTGCTTAGAGCTGCTGGAGGAGAACTGACCATATCCTGATACAGTGGTATTCACAGGGGACTTCTCTCCCTGAGCTTCTGTGGCTGCTTTCAGCTGCTCTTTCAACCTGCTGATATCACAGTCTGCCTTGGCCTTCACGATGCTCAGCTCCGTGTAGATGTCTTTGTACTTGTCGCTGGCGTACTTCTTATCCTGGCAAAGGAAGAACAACAACCCCATGGAGTCAGACAGACAGCTGGAGCCCAGGATGCTCTGAAGAGGAGCTTGGCAAAGGCTGACGGAAGGAGAGACGGCAGCAGAGAAAAGCTCAGCTGGGGGAGGGCACATTTCACAACACATTCTTGAAGCTGCATCCAACAGCAGCAGAGGACTTGAGATAGGCAAGGAGCTGTGAGCCCAGCGTGAGCGCAGGGTGCTGCCCGGGCACGCAGCCCCTTCGTTACAGGATTGCTGCTTTGTGGGGTTTCATTTTAGCAAAAGGCATGGAATTCAAGCAGAATTCCCAGAAATGGCCTTGGCAAAGAGGTTCTCCAGAGCAAACCAGACCCGATGCTGGGTAGATCTCTAACGCTGATTATTTTTGCCATTTAAATCTGAATTTAACAGGAAATGGCAGGAAGAAAAACACTAGGAGGGATGTTTTCCCACATGGTCTCCCTTGTGGGTAAGTCATAAGCTGACAGAGGTGCAGAGTGCTCTACTGCTAACACCAAAGTTCTTTTCAGGGGGCAAACTGGATGTTGTTCCAAGTCTAGGTATACGTGAGCTGAAACCCAAGCACGCACACATAGAGCTTCCAAGAGGTTTTGTAGAAACATCCCCAGCATTACCCTCAGTGCTGTCTGTAGCTCGTCCTTGAGGGAGCTGATCTCCTGCTTCAGGTACTGGATTTCTGATTCTTTGACCCGCAGCAGGACCTGTGGGAACAGAAGCAGAGTGTCTTCACACTCCAGCAGATGCACCGTGAACCCAAGATGCTTGTCTGCTATCTCCAGTGACAGCCAAGGCAAGGTTAGAGGCTCAGTCCTGCACTAGCTCCACAAGCTTGCTGGTTGACCCATCTTCTGGTTCAGGTAAGAAAATTACTCCGGGGTCTCTTGGGAACTTGCCCAAGCTTGCACCACTGCTGCGCTCCCTGCACACCACTTGGTTTCTGTTGGTCCCATTGCTTTGCACAGGCTGGATCCCAGGGGACAAGCAGAGGAGAGAAGGAGCAGCGAGCTCTGGCTTGACACGGTGAGAAGGGAAAATTAGGACTCTAAAAGCTCTTGGCAGAGCTGATGCGTGGAGTGATTGAAAAGCTGTAGCATACTTCCAGGGCTCCGCAGGCACTCGTGCCCACCAATGCTGCCCCTTCTGAGCAGCAGAACTCACCTCCAGCTCGTAGGCATCCTTGCCCTGCGTGAGAGGCGATCCAGCAGCCTCCCCCCCGCCCTCACCGGTCAGCAGGGTCCGCAATCGGGTGATCTCCGCAGCCAGGCGGTTATTCAGCTCCTGCGAAGAGGAGGAGAACCCTTGTGGGCGGGGAGCTTGGAGCAGCCCGTCGGGTGGCTCGTTCATCACCCCCTGCCTGCAGCGGCCGCTCCGGGCAGGGCAGGGCAGGGCCCCTCACCTGGTTGTGGGCGTTGAGCTCCTGGTTCTCCCGCTGGCACTGGCGGAGGGCCTGCCTCTCAGCCTCCAGCGCCTGCGCCAGGTGGGCGTTCTCCAAACACTTCTGCGAATACTGCTCCGAAAGCACCTCCAGCTCCCGCTGCACCGACTGCAGCTCCTCCCTGGTGAAACACAGGCCAGGCTGTGACCTCCCTGCACACATCCAACGTGCCCACCCTTCCTACAGTACCCCAGAGCAACTTAACAGAGATCTAAGCACTGAGGAGAAGGAGAAAACCTCAAGTCCCAAGATAATACAGTCCTTCCATCTCTTGGCACAGAGATGCTTGGGCACCAAACGGGGTGTGAGGACTTTCTATGGGAGGAGAAATGGTAGAGGATCCTCAGGTTTCCAAAAATGGAAATTCACTCTGGGTACTCATAACTGGGTGTATTTGCACACCTCCATGTCTTATGTAGATACATCAAGGTTCACAAAGCTGCTTTACTTGGCTCCCAGGTGAGGACAACCTTGCCACAAAATGCTAAATACTTTCTCCTCACTTGGTTAAATTGGTTCAGCAACCCTCCCACTACAGTTGTGTGAAAAGCAGCACCATGCCTGCACATCTCGTTACCACAAAGCAGCTGGATTTGGAGTTGGGACATTGACTTGGAGCCAGAAAGATTACAGACAACGAGGAGCCACTGGGTGCAACCAGGTTAGGGACAAGAGAAGAGGTCCCTGCATTGAGAGGTCTGCCCCTAACTCATTGCCAATGCCAGCGAGGAGAAAGGGGCCTTGCATGATCTCCCTGTGAGACACAGCAGCAGACGGAGGGGGATGAAGAGGATGAGGAGGATGAGGGCCTTACAAGTATTGCCTTCGGAGGGCTTCAATGTCAGCGTTGACACTGCTGATCTGGGAGCGCTGAGACTTCTCCAGCTCTCTCTCCAGCTCCTCCCGGTGTGCGTTCTTCATGGCTTCGATGGCTGTGTGGATGGCAGAGTGTTAGCACCCAGCACTGCTCTGCCTAAGGGCAGGCTTTTTAAGGAATGACAACTAAGTCAGCCCCCAAGTTGCTTCCCGACCCCCTTCACTCTGTGTCCGTGGCTGCAGCCTGGCAAAGGGACTTCTGCAAAGTTCCCTTTTTAATAGAGCCCAAATGCTTGCCCAAGTCACACCACGGGAGCCCTAAACATAGAGACTGTGGTCTCCAGTGCTTCCTGGGACACTGAAGCATCAACTCTGTGTGGAATCAGCAATAAGCTAACAGCAGGAACGACCAACACCTTTCTGAGATGGAACAGAAAATTAATCACACCCCCTTAGTCAAGGAGAGGGGTACCACGCCTGCAGAAGGACCAGCAGACAGACCTCCATCCCAAAGGTCTCTCCCACCAGCTCTTTCCCATCTCCCTGTGAGCCCCATTTAGCCATTCCCATCCTACACTGCTTCTCTGTCCTGGAGCAAACACCACCCCCATGTCCCCACCAACAGAGCTGCTCCCTGGAGGGAGCCTCTGGCACGTCCCTGTACCTGAAATGGTGGCAGCTGTTTCTTCTGCCAGCAGGCGATCTTTCTCCTCCCGCAGCTTCTCCAGCTCCCGCTGGTGCTGCCGCTGCAGGTCCTCAATCTTTTTCTGGTGTGTCTCCTCCATGGCTGCAAAGCCTCTTTCACATGTTGCCTGCAAAAGGGATGAGGGGAAGGGGTTGGCCCAGGAGTGTGGGGCTGGGGTCACAATGGTGGTGAGCCTACCAGGAGCTGCATGCCAGTGGGTAGTCAGCATCCAAGTTTCATCATGGGGATCTTCTCCCACACCAGCCATGGAAATCAGCTGAGTGGACTTCATAAGGTCAGAGCCTGTCCTGCAGTCGCTTCACCCCAACAGCTCCAGTGAGAGGGAAGGACAGAGTAGGCCTGGGGTCAGACTCAATCAGGGAATGCAAATATGTGTCAAAGCAACAACAAAAGAAGCTATTGTGCCCCATCTGCTCTCTTCTGCAGTGCCTGCTTCTATGCAGCCACCTCTGGGGTGGAAAGCAGATGGCTCATGACAGCAACAACTGAGTATGGCCTCAAATGCTGCACAGGCAATTATTTGCTAATTGAATTACTAGGAGTGAACTTGGGCTGGGACGTGGGAACAGTGCTCTGAGGACTCAGTGACCAGGGTGAGATCCTGAACTCCAGCTTGGTCCTTCTCCAGGCACAGACCCTGCTCCTGCCTCCACCGTGGGACAAATGCAAAAGCCTGTTTCCAGTTCAGCCACCAGCCTGGCCACCCCACCAAGCACACTGGGATCCTGGATGGGCACATAGAGGCAGGATAGCAAAGCCACAAGCAGGCTGGAGCCAGGAGCCAGGAAGGAGCACGCACTGCGGACATGGTGCACAAGCCCCATCAGACATCTGGGGGCAGCCCTGATGCCAAGCACTGTGCTGGGCTCTTCTTCCTCTCAGTGTGAGCCTTTTCTTGCCCAATTTCAGAGGACTTTTTTCTTGATTCATACTCTTGTGTTCCACAAGAAGTGAGAATTGCCACCTGGGGACCACTGGGGCTCTGTGGGGAATTTAAGAGGTCTGAATTGACTCCTGAAGTGACAAAAGTCCTCATGAGAGTCTAACACCCTCTAACCTACATTAACTGGGCTACTCTCATTCCCAGTTTTCAGTTCTAATGCTTTTAACCTTCCCCTCCCCTTTAAGTCTGAACCCTGAGGCACTCTGTGTTTTCTCAGCCTTTTTGTTTTTAAATTCTTAACTCAGTCCCAGAACCTGTCTGGACTTGGTTGGCTACGGAGAGGCATGAAGCAGCCTTGAAGGATTCTTCATGACACCTCTAACGGTGGAAGGAAACAGTGAAAGCTTCTCCGTAGGCCTGGCTGGAGATTCAGGGCTGATTGTATTGTAAATGCATTGCTCTGAACCCACAGCATTCCAACAGGCAGGAACCAGCACCTGGTGTACTTGATTTGTTCTCCGCCAGGTTCAGAATCGAGCACATTTTAACCCGTAAGTGGGACAGGTTTGCAATCACCTGCTTACTTTTCTAATCAAATCTAGGGTCGTTTCTACTTTGCAGCCTGTCCCTCTGCTCTCTGTAAGTGTGCACAGCCAGGACAGTTCACCCTGCTCTTCTCCCAGATCCTCTGCCCAGATGCTGCTGGCCTCCCCACCAGGTGAGCTGCAGGTTTTGACAGTGAAGCTGAAAACACAGGTGGGATGTCAGGCTCATTGCTTGCTGTTGTTCCTCAGCACCTATTTTGGTTCTGGCCCTTCTGCCTCCTCCAAACCAAGGACTTCCCCCAGTACAAGGGACTCTGTTTGGTGCCTGACTCACAGGACAAGGCATTGTCCGTGTGTCCCACTGACCTGGGCAGAGGGTTCAAGAAGGGACTTTCCTTCTTAAAAGGGTTAAGATGGAGGAGAGGGCATTCAGTGAGCAGCACCACTTCACTCCTATCTTCCCAGCAGCTCTCCTTCCCTTGGGCACTCCATTCACTCCTGATGGGATGCAGGAGAACTACTGCTCTCCTTAGGTGAAAACCAGCTGCTGGCTGGAGATGAGCCACAGAATCCCCGACTAATTTGAGCTGGAAGTGACCTATAAAGATCACCTAGTCCAACCCAGCTGCAGGTTACTCAGAACCCCAAACAACCTGACCTAGAATGATTCCAGGGATGGTACATCTACCACCCCATCTGGGCAACCCGGGCCAGCGTACCACCACTCAGTGGAAAAAATGTCCTCCTGCTACCTAGGCTACATAAACCATGAGACCATTCAACCTGCTGGTACAAGTTTCAGCCCAAATGTGCCAAAGAACTCATGGCTGGCAGCAACCTGTCCTGTGTTTTTGCCTAACTCTGAAGAACAGCCCAGACAGCCAACTGTATCCTGGGCTGCAGCAAGAGAAGTGTAGCCAGCAGAGCAAGGGAGGGGATTCTGCCCCTTTACTCTGCTCTCCTCAGACTACACCTGGAGTACTGTGTGCAGTTCTGGAGCCCCCAGCACAAGAAGGACATGGAACTGCTGGAGTCAGTCCAGAGGAGGGCCACAAAGATCATCAGAGGGCTACGGCAGCTCTGCTATGAGGACAGATTGAAAGAGTTGGGGCTGTTCAGTCTGGAGAAGAGTAGGCTCCCAGGTGACCTTATTGTGGCATTCCAGTATCTGAAGGGGGCCTACAGGAGGGCTGAGGAGGGACTACTGACAAGGTCTTGTAATGACAGGACAAGGGGTAATGGGTTTAAACTGGCAGAGGGGAGATTGAAACTGAATGTTAGGAGGAAGTTCTTTCCAGTGAGGGTGGTGAGACACTGGCACAGGTTGCCCAGGGATGTTGTGGCTGCTCCCGCCCTGGAGGTATTCAAGCCCATACTGGATGAGGCCTTGAGGGACCTGTTCTAGTGGGAGGTGTCCCTGCCTATGGCAGGGGCTTGGAACTGGCTGATCTTTGAGGTCCCTTCCAACCTAAACCATTCTATGATTCACGAAAGCCTCATCAGCATGGCCTCTGCACAGTTTGTGCCACTGCTCTTTCGGCTGCCCATGCAAGCCTTGGTGCTGCTGGGAGTCCTCTACTGCCCCAAACCCACTTCCTAACTGGGAATGTTCTCCAATCAACAGCAAAACACCAAACCCAAGAGGTTTATTTTCTAGACACGACTGTCTCAGGCTAGCTGTACGGCCAGACTGACTGGTGGAGCGATCTGAACGGAGGGCACTTCATTGCTGCTGGGTTTTGCTGCAAATAGTCTGGGTTTCCTGTAACTGTGCACTCTTTGTTGTGTGAAGAATTGATTGCTGGTGTCCAACACCAGGGTGGTTCTCCTCGCAGCCTCCCGTGGAGGAGAGCTTTGCTTTGCTACAGAATTTGGCATCCCTTTGCAGCTACTTTCCTCAGGAACGTACCTTTGGAGAGCGTTAAGTTTGTCTTTCATCCCACATTTTTGAGGGCAGGAGAGACAGAGCGGAGATTTGATCAGACTGGGAAAGACAGGAGTGGAGGAATGCTTTTGAAAGGAAGGCATGAACAAAGTGTACGTTTCAGGTACAAGGAGAAACACTACGGTCTTCATACCGAAGGAGACCATGACGTTATCAGGCTGCTTGGAACACCTCCCTCTACAGGCAGAGAAGATCTCCCATAATCCACCCTCCCCCTGAGACCAAGCCCTCAGCAATGCAGTTAGAATCACACAATCCCAAGCATTAAGGTTGAAAGGAGCTCCAGAGATCTTCCACTCCAACCACCCTGCTAAAGAAGGGTCACCCACGGCAGTTTGCCCAGGATGGCAATGGCCAGGGGGAGTTTGGATCCTCTCCAGAGGAGACTCCGCAATTTCTTTGGGCAGCCTGCCTCAGTAATCCCTTCCTTAGCACGGAGAAAAGGAGAACACCACACTTTACAGGGGCATTTCTCACACTGGGGTTTGCCTGGGCACGCTGGCTCTTTTGGGGGCTATGCCATGGTTCAGGAGAGAGCACACCCTCCCACACACTCAGCAGCAGAAAGTGATAAACGTATCAAGACCTTTAAGTTTTCAAAGTCTTTCTGGTATTTTTCTCTCAAGGTGGAAGCGTTCCCCTCCAGATGCTTGTTCTCCAGCTCATCCCTCATGACATTCATCTGGGCCTCCAGCTCCTGGATGCGTTCCCTCAGGCCATGCATGGAGTCCAGGTCACCGCTGGGACCCTGCCCGGTGTCACCCGCCTCACCGGCCACCCACGCGTCCCCACCGCCTGAGCCTGCCGTGGGGGACACCTCCGGGTGCTGCCTCTGGTACTCATCGAGGGTCTCCTGCAGGCGCTGCAGGTTCTGGGTATAGTGCTCCTGCAGCGCCTGCAGCTCCTCGCCGTGGATGACCTGCAGCTCCTTGATCTTGGCCTGGAACTTCTCCTCCAGCATCTGCATCTGCTCCAGGTGATAGCGCTCCATGTTCTGCTTGTCACGAACAATGGCATCCAGCTGGTTGAGGCCCTCTGTCCTCTCGGCCTTCAGAGCATCCTCTGTTCTGTTCAGCTGCTCTATCACGTTCCGAATCTCCTCCTCGTAGCGGCCCTGCAACTCGCTCAAGCTCTTGCTGTGTTTACGCTCTTCCTCCTCCAGCAGCCTTCGCTGACTGTCCAGCTGGGACACCTTGGCTTTGAGATCGGCGTTCTCCCGCTCGAGCACGGCGATCACCTCGCTGTACTCGCCCTGCTGCTTCCGCAACAAGTCCTCGTACTCGTCCCGAAGGAGAGCGACGGTCTTCACCCGCTCCTGGCACAGCGCATCCATGCTCTGCAAGGACTCCTTGTAGGACTTCATCTCCCTCTCATGCTCCAGTCGGACTTTGCAAGCAGCGTAACAAACCTGAGCCTGAACAATTGCGTCGTGGACTAGCAGAGAGGAATACCGTTCGAGGTCCGCCATGCAGGAATGGTAAGAAAGACTCTGGGATATCTTCAGGAGCTTCTGACAGTCTCTCATCGCCTCCTCAGGAGGCAGAGAGAGTAAGGCAACAGATATCTCCTTCAGAACATTCGATTTGTCCTTTAGCTGTTGGGCAAGGTCCTCCTGAATGGAAACAAGAGCTTCACTACTACGGTCCGGCAAGCTGCCAATCGCCTCTGCCTTGGCTAATTCCTGGCACGGTACCATCTGGAGACAGCTCCCATCCCAGGAGATTTGGGTTCTTTCCGAAGCATCTTTTTGAATTTCCAGTGCCTCAGAAACCTGGTGCATAACTCTGTCAAAATCAGGAGTCCTGTACGCTTTGATGATCTCCTCCAACATGCACTTATGCTGCTGGAGAGCTGTTTTGGTATTGTGGAGGTCTTCTTCAATTGTTTTTAACCTCTGATGAAAAGATTCTCTCATTTTCTGTGCAACAAACCCAAGTTCTGCCTTGATCAACGTAGCATCTGCTACAGTGCTGAGAAAACATGGAGAAAAGCCCAAACCTGTTGTTTCTGTTTTGCCTTCGGCTTCTCCTTCTCCTCTGCTCAAGTGCACTCTCAGCTCCTCCACCTGGCTCCAGAACTCACCTTCCAGGAGCAGCTTCTTAGATAGGACGCTGGCCAAGTCAACTGCTGCATGAGAAACATTTGCTGGCTCCATCAAAACCACCTCAGCCGTTCCCTGGATCTCTCTCAGAAGCTGAGATATCTCAGAGCTTGCATTTTTCAAAGACTCTGCTATGAGGCTGATGAGAGAGGCTTCAAATGCCACTCTCTCAGAAAGCCACCTCAGCTGGCTGGCATCAAACCCTTCTCCTTGCTGCTCCTTGGAGACATGTTCCTCTTCTACCAAAAAATCTCCTTCAGGAGTGGGGCTCTCCACGATAAGGCTCTCACTCTGCTGATACTCTGAGGTGACTGGCGTCCCACTCAAGGCTTGGATTGCATTTGATAAGGTTGTTTCCATGCTGGACAGAGTAACAAGGAACAAATCTCCCTCTCTTTCCTTGTCTGACTGGGGCAAAGATCTCAGCTGCTCCCTGCACTTCTCCAAGCAAGTCAGTGCTTGATCATTTTTCATTTGGAAACCTCCCAGCTCGCTAACGTGATTCTCTATGAGCTTGAACTTTTCCTGCCTCTCACTCTCCAGCTGGGAGATCAAAGCATTGACTTGGGACAAGCTGGTCTGAAGCTGTTCCCGCAGCTGGGACTCTGTGCTGGCCCATTGATGGTGGAGGGCGATGAGTGTCTCCTGATTGTGGCCATGTTGGCTTTCGAGCTTCATTGTTACATCTTTGAGCTTTTCCTCTGTAATGTACAGCTTGGTTTCCAGGGAATGGATGATTGAGAGATAGGTCTCTGAGTCACTTGTTCCTGATGATGGGTAACCAAGAGCTGTCTCTGATGACATGCTCTCTTCAGACAGAGATCTGTCTTGGCTCGTGTCTGAAGAGGTACTGCTCGTCCAGTTTTTCTCTGATCCATCTGGATGGATGTATTTTTGGCACTGGATGCTAGAGAAACGGATTCTTTGCCTCTTGGACCCCATGACTCCTACATCAGGCTTTGCTAAGGCTTTCTGAACCAGCTCTTGGTCCGGGAGTTCTACAGCTTTGGATGGGGAGCCAAATTCCTCCACTGGCCTCTGGCTGGTCTCGAGAACCTCATCCTCCTCCTCCTTCAGTGCATAAGTCAGAGCTGGGAGGACATCCTGAGTTTGCAGAGGCTGCCCCATTTGGGACGGGTGATTTTCGTCAGCCTCCAGATTAGGGCCAAGGTCTTCTGCCTCCTCAGCACATGGACCTGTGCCTACAGCAGCTAATTTCTTTAAAGCTTCCTCCTTGGCCTTTAGCTTTACTTTGGTCTCCTCTAAGCTATTATCTAAAGCAACCATTTTAACAAAAGCCTCGCTGAGATCTTGATCCTTCTTCTCCACGATTCTCAAGTGCATTTCTTTAACGTGTCTCAGCTCCTCTTCTTTTTCTTTCAGCACCTTCTGCACACCCTGGAACTGATCTGACACCTCCTCGAATGACTGCTCCAGATTGCGGTAGTTGGTCTCTTCCATTTTCAACTTCGCTTGCAGCTTTGCAACTTCGTTATCTGACTCAGCAACCTGATTCATGAGCTCATGGAACCGACATTTGATCTGATCTCGCTCCCCTTCGAGCTCCTTGATGTGCTCTGCCAGTTTCTGGATGCTGGCCTCTTTCATCAGCAGCTGCTCCTCCAGCTGGTGGACAAGCTCACTGCCTTCAAACTTTGCACTCAGCTTCTCCTTCTGCAGAATCTCCATTTGCTGCTCGCTATTTTGCAGCTGGTTCTCATACTCATTGGCCTTTTCCTCCACCTCCTTCAGACTCCGTATCAAAACCTGCTTTTCCCTCTCGCAGCTCTCCAGCAAAGCCTCGTAATTCTTCTGCAGCTTCTCCTCCATCAGGATCCGTGTCTGCTCGCTGGTGTTCAGCTGCCTGCTCAGGTCTGCGATCCTGTCTTGAAGCCTCTGCACCTCCTTCTGATGGTCCCTCTGCAAAGCCTGCTGCATCTCCAGGTCCCGCAGCTCCTGGGTCTTCTCCAAGAGCAGAGCCTCCACGGTCTTCAGCTTCTGCTCACTGGCCTTCAGCTGGGAGCTGAGTGCAGCCTCGCCCTGCTGCCATTCCTCCAGCTGCTCTTTGGCTTTCTCTTTTTCACTCCTCAGGTCGCTCTTGAGCTTGGCCAGGGTCTGTTCCTTGATGGAGAGTTCTGCCGCCGCGTTGCTGAGCCTCGCCTGCAGGCTCTGAATCTCAGCTTCGTGGTGCCGGATCACGTCCTTGGCCTCGGCGTAGCTGCGCTTCAGCGACTGAATCTGCTGATTGATCAACTCTTGACGCTGGCACTGGGCTTCCAGCTCATTTTGGAGGTCTTGGTTGACTTTGTGGAGCCTCTGCCAGGCACCTGATGGCGAGGCGGCCACCTCGGTCTTAAAAAAATCGATTAAATACTAGATTAGTAACACTCTTGGCTCTCCCTTCTGAGTGTCACACCTCTGGCCAGGCAGGCCACGGAAAAGCTCCTCACAGCGATTTGGCTGCTACCCACATGCTCCAATTGGGATGATTTGTTCTTGGCACAATTTGTTCTGTTTGTTTTAACCAACATTTTTTTTTGTTTGGTTTGGTTTTGGTATTTTAGGGTTTGTTTTTTTGTTGTTTTGTTTTTGTTTTGTTTTGGGTTTTTTTTTCTGTAAGGAGTGACAACTGCTTTCCAGTAACAGAAAACATGGACCACAACATCAAACAGCTGTACAGTAACAGGCTAAAAGTACAAATAAATAAATAAACCAAAAATCGAAACAGAACCAAAAATAAATGAATAAAAAAAAACAAAACAAAAACCAATGGAAAAGAAACACCAGCAGTAAAATGGAGACAGACAGACAAGAGAGAAACAGGAAGAGTGAGGAGGGGATGGGAACAGGTCGAGAAGAAAGGAACTGCCTTTTTTTGTTGTTTTTTTTTTAAAGCACATTTGCTCATTTCATTGTGAAACAAAAAGTGCACAGTTCAGGTAACACAGTCCTACCAACCAAAAGCGACAACAGAAAAAAGTGAGGTGACAGCAAATGACATCACATCCCACCCAAACGCAGGGAGGCAGGAGAGAGCCGGCGTGGTGATGTCATTTTTGTGACTGCCAAACAGGACTTAGTGGCTGCTCATCGCATGAGAGAGAGATGTTGTTATGCTAAAGTTTAGGGACTAGTGAGGAGCTAAGTTCTCTACCTGCAAAACAAAAACGAAACAAAACGAAACAAAAAACCCAAACCAACAAAGGACAAAATAAAAAGCCCGACAAGTGGAAGGAAGGGGAAAGGTGTGATGAGAATGCATATATATTAAAAATAAAAACAAAAATCGAAGAAACCAACCTTTGTGAGATTCAAACCAAAGCAATGTAGCATGCAAAGAGAAAACTCACAGAAAAAGTCATGCAAAAGGCGACAGAAATTATGGATCTTTGAAAAAAAAAAAAAAAAAAAAAAAAAAAAAAAAAAAAAAAGGAAGAGAAATACACAGACAGGAAGAGGTGAGAGAAGCACAGCGTTAAGCCTAGGAATTTGGCCTGCCTTGCTGTACTCTGGTTGCTGATAAGGAAAGCCCATAGATGTGACACTCAGTTATGTTAAGTTAAATTTCATGCTTTACACCAAAAACATGCAAGAATCCACCCGGGACAGGTTAGTAGGTGACCCCTCCCACCCACCATGACCAGAGCCTGGGGATGTCTCCGGTCTGTTTTTAAGGAGCAGGAGCCCCTGGAGAATCCCAGTAGGGTTCAAAAGTTGGGGTGCTCCATCCTGAGGAAGCTCAGAGCAAGAGAGGGGTTATATGAGGCTGGAGAGGCTTTGGTGCACAGCACATGCATGGGGGTGGGTGTCTCAGCAGCTGCCTTTCAGAATATGCAGCATTTGTTATGTCAGGGCAGTGCTTGGGGGGGGTCCATATGGGGCTGGTCATGCTGCCAAGGAAGGGCTGGTGCCCCCCAGGCAGCTCAAGAAGGATGAACTGGCATCAGTCAAGCTCCTCCATTATCCCTCCCCACAGACAACGTAGGAACCTCTCCAAAATTAGGCATGATGGAGGGGAAGGGGACATGAAATTCAGAGGCTCTGTCATAAAAAGAAAAAAAAAAAAAGCTGTGATGTCTGCCCACAGTCTGGGGCTGCACAAACCTCCCACAGCGAATCCACTCCCTTCATCCCAGCAGGGCTTGGTGGGGTTACTCCCTTCTTTAACAGGACTTTAATCCCTTTGCTCCCAGGGAAACATAAGGGAAATCCCCAAAACAATTAGACTGGAGCAAGAAAAAGACTCCACTTCTTCCAAAAATCCTTTCCAACTTCTAGGTCAGCGTTTGGGTCACTTCTCACTGCAGCAATGTTTTGCTCAGCTCTTCCGCAGACCTCTCCTCTTGCCCTCCCTCTTCATATTGAGGTGTTTTGCCCAACTTCAACATGACCAATCTGATGGTGGATTCAGCTTCCAGCTTTTAGCCCTATTCCCTGATTTTTCCAGGCTCCAGACAAAGGGAGGTCGGCTGCCTTTGCCCCAGGGAAGTGGGAGTTAGTTACTCTTCCATCACTGCCAAGTGAAAATGGAACTCCTCCAAGCAAGCACTGTCAGCTCGGGGACTCCAGAAATAACTGCAAGAAGAACTCTTCCAAGGAGGTCACCAGCAAGGAAGGCAAGATGCCTCCCTGCCTAGGCTGTCTCCACAACTTTTCTGAGGGAAATTTATCTCATGAGAAAAAAGGACACAAGGTTCAGCAGTGGGTTTGCTGCCATGGGAGCTCAGTGCATGGCCGTACTGACCCTGAGCCAGTTTGGCCAAGGAGATGTGGGCAGGTTAAAATGCTGTCCCTGCACAAAACAGGACTACGGACCCATGAAAGCAGCCAGAAGCTGCCCTGCAGGTGTCACAGCTCCTCCAGGTATGGATGCACCCAGAAGAAGGGTTGGAAGAGGTCCACTTTGTTTGAAGGAGAGGAGGGAAGGTTTCCCAAGAGATCCAGAAGGTCCAAAGCACACTTCTAAGCTTTGCTGAGGAAAGGCATCTTGTAATAATAGAAACCACCAAGTGATCCAAGACAACAGGTTGTGCTGGTGCAAAGCCTGCTCTGGCTGTGAGGCACAGGCCCAGGAGATACACCTGCATGTGCTGGGTTTGCCCATGAACTGTCACACAGACTCACTAGGTCGGGAGCAACTGCTGACCCAGAAGATGCTTAGAAAGCCTTATCTGCACCCCACTGCCTGTGGGCAATACCTGGGGCAAAGAAAGGGGCCATGAGCTGTTGCACAGGCAAACACAGTAGAGGATGGATCAGAGGTGGACTGTGCTGAGGTCCCACTCATCTTGCATGGCTGTGTTTTGCTTTCCCTTGGGGATGCTAGCAGGTAACTCTGTGTTCTGTCTACTGCACCCCAGATGAGAGGTTTTGTTAGGAAGACAGTCCTGGTAAGGCCCCAGAATTAGCAACATCTGCAAGAAGGTCAAATCTCTTAGAGCCCACCCTGTGGCACACATCTCTGCATCAGCCACAGTGTCCCTCCGAACACCCTGAACTGAAGTCCATCAGGGTCCCCCTCAGGCAGAGAGGGAAATGGACTTTCTCTCCTCCCCTCTCTCCTACCTGCAACACGTAGCCCTCCCGGGCGCTCTGCTCCCGGCCCAGTGCCACTTTCAGCTGGTCCTGCAGGTGCCGGTTCTGCTCCAGGAGCTCCAGGGCCTCCTTCTGCTTCTGCTCCAGCTGGAGAGACATGAAGAGAGACAACACCCAAGGAGTGGGCAGGGGGTCAGCCATAAGGAGCCAGGAAGGAGAGGGCACAGAGCAGAACAAGCAGGGCTTTCAATGGCACTGCTGCTTTGCCTTGGTCTGGGATCTGGATTTCATTTTGCCAAGCAAAATCCCTCCCCGCTGAAGAAACAGAGCAACGCCCTCGTTTAATTCGTAAAGCTGATGGCAGCAAAGGATGAATGGCACCAGCTCGTGCCAGGCATGACCCCAGCAAATCCCAGCCTGGTTCAGGTCGGCGATACTCCTGGGTACTCCACGCCTGAGCCCCTTTCATCCCTGCTAATACACCTTAACCTTTGTTACCCCAGGCATGAACCTTTTCCAAGTGAGCGGAGTCTCCTCCTTCCTTTTCCTAAAACTAAATTTAAGATTGTTTGATGTAGGGTCCAACAAAAGGGCGCCTTTGTGGCGTGTGCCACCACTCAAACGAGTTCATAGTTCTGTAGACATTAAGTGCAGGCACAAATCTCTGCAGCTGCAGAGGCACACAAAATCCTCAGCCTGAACTGGGCGTCTGGTTGAAACACATCGATTATAGCCTCTCGTCAGAGACACGCTGGCCAACAACCAGTGAAGCTGTTTAAGTGTGTGGGGGTAATGAAATCCCACCTGTAGAAGAAGAGCCCTTTCTGCAGCCCTGGGAACACAAAACGCTGCCTGCAGAGCTGTTCCGGAATGGACACAGACCTGTGCCCTGCCAGCCCCCCAGGACACCCTATATCCCTACTTGTTACTACTACAAAGCAGGAATAAACGCAGCTTTTCTAAGCCTTGCTCAGGCTTCCTACAGCTCTTCCGGACAGTCTGTGCCCCATGCACCCTGCTTTACCTCCTTCTCCAGCAAGGTGGTCAAGTGCTGCTTCGTCAACCCCTCCTCCCGGTCCTCAGTGTGGGCAAGGTGCAGGGGTGTGATGGGGATCTGCTTCTCCTCCCGCAGTGGGGTGGTCTCCACCTGGTGCCAGCGCTGTTCAATCTCCACGTGGACATTCTGAGGTTTGATGTCCGTAGGGATGGGCAGGATCCGGTCCACCTCCATCCTTAATGCGTCTTCTGACCCTGCCCCGTCCACCGCATCGATCATCTCGAAGCGCTTGCGCCGCTCCTCCCGCCGCCGGGCCCGCTCCCGCTCCAGCTCCCCCGAGTCGGCATCGGTGGTGCCAGCGTCCCGTGGGAAGGCAGCAGAGCCACTCTTGGAGGAGTCTGCAGCATTTGCACGCTCCTGAGCCAGGGCTTGCTGGATGGGGCGAAATTCAGCCCAGTCAAATGTCTTGGATCGTCCTTCTCGCCGGCGCTCCCGGGCACGGCTCCGCTTCTGCTCCTGGTCCAGCTCAGCTTGTTCCGCATCCACCTTCTCGCTCGGCTTTGGACCGGTCTCGAAGGAAGAGCTTGTTTTGCTTTTCTCTTCCGGCAGGGAGCTGCAAGGACAGAGAGAGGGTGATGCAAGGTGTCAGTGGGTGCTCGAGATGGTCAGGCACTCCCACGCATGCCTCGAAGAGCCAAGTGGAAAGGGGCTGCCGGAAGCCCAAGCGCCAATGCCATGTGGGTGCCCCCCTGCCCCTCCATCTCCCATCACTTGTCAGGCACGGGAGCCATCGCGCTGGTGTGCAAAGCCTTGGTGCAAGTGACCCCGGCTGCTCCTGGGCAGCCCTGCTGCGTGGCTGATCCTGACCTTGCTCCTCCTCGGCAGCCACCCTGGGGCCCGTGACCATGACCCAGCAGCAGCCTGTGGCTAAGGCAGCGACCCCAGACCATCCATTCGGGCATGGCAGAGGCTTTGAAAACTCCTCCGGTGCCACCAGCTGGCTTGCTGCCCGCATGCCTGGCACTGGGGCTCCATGCACACACACCAGTCGAGGCAGCCACAGTCACGTCCTTGCGGGGAGGATGCCACCAGTCCCACCAAAGTCAGTCTGGCTTCAGAGCTGTGGGGTGGAGAGGCACAGAGCAGCTCCCAGAGGTCTTGGGTAACAGAGGGGAAGGTTTTCCTTGAGCTTGGCAAAGTTGGGGTGTTAATGGGCTGAAAACTTCTCTCTGCCACTATCTACACTGAAGGCATAGATCTCCCCTGGGGATACCAGCCTCAGGCAGCACAGGCAGCCACCCCAGCACCTATGTGCAGTTGTCAGTGCAGCATGGAGAGCAAGAGTTACTCAACCCACTATGGAAGTCACTGGAAATGCTGACTTCTCAAGCAAAGAATGGGTTTTAGTGCCGAATTGGAGGGTGGTGGGTTGAGAGGAGAGACATACTGGTCAAGCAGGGCAAGTTAACAGGGGAAGGCAACACCATTTCCAACCTACCAATAATCCATAATGCAGTGCTAGCTTATTAAATGTAGACATGCCAGCCTTGGAACATGCAGAACCAAATTAAAAGAGAAAACAGCAGTATGCTAAGTTTGTGGAGGAAGCCCATCCACAGCGGGTGGCTGGTGTTTGCTGAACCTTCTTGGCTACCTGAAGCCCCCAAGATGCTTTCAGAGGCACAGCCCTGCTGCTCAAGCCAACTGCTGACTCTCCCTGCTTCCAGTACAACCACAGCACCCCCCAGGCTCCAGCTTTCTGGAAGGGCACAGTGGAAAGAGCTGGAAAGTAGCTCCTCCTGCCCTTCACTGCAGGCAAATCACTGCTAACGGAGCTCTGACCCACGGGACCACATGCACCCAGACTGTGACACCAGGAGGGAGCAGCAGCAGCACAGCTTCTCCTCCTGTCTTGCTAACACAGCCAGCAATCTCACGGTTGTGCATACGCCCAAAACAAAGAATGGAGCAGAAGAGATGACTCTGCATGGGTCCAGGGCTAGTATCTTCCGATGCACTTTCATCCAGGATCAAACCACAGGCTCAGCAGAGCTGGGTTCCAAGAAATTCTGTCAGTTACAGGCTAAAACCAGCTCAGAGATAATTCCTTCTTCAGCTCTGTCACTTGCAGATAATAGAATAAACCCAAAATGCACAAAGATGAAGCCTCCTCACTCCTCAACCATTATGATACCCGTGATTCCAAAGCCAGGTGCTCAGTCTGGAGTCAGTCAGTGATTACAGCTGCATTTTACATAGGGGAAGCAGGGATGAGATGGAGGCTTAAAATGGAAAAGAGTGCTGGGAAAAAAGGGGCTCCTGAGGCCCCCTGGATGACGATGAGAGACAAAACTCATGCTGCTCTGAACACCAGAGGTGAAGTCTCTTGCGGGCGTGTTTCTCCTCTGCTGCCTTCCAAAGGGCATGGGATGTGTGTCAGGGAGCAGAGGGATGGCCGCTGGGAACCGACTGAAGAGACTCAAAGCCTGACCTGAAGTGTCTCGTTTCATCTCCCCCAAGTGCCCCACAGCTATTAATTCTGCTCAAACATTTCACATCTCCTCTGTCCCAGACAAATTAACTCAGATCACATGGCAGGGCAATATTTATAGGTCAAAATACAAAGTTTTTTTCAGACGGGTGGCTGTGGAAGCTGCGAGCTGAGCACGCTGCAGCGCCCTGCAAGAGGCACACGAAGGCTGCAGGGAACTCAGCCTCAGCTGAGGGCTGGGAGCTGAACAAGGACCCAGTGCCGAAGTGGCCACCTTCTTTCCTGCAGGTATTCCGTATCTGCACAGCCATCGTTAGCAGAGTGTAATCTGTGTCTCCAGAGGCTTCAGGACACTGCTGAGGGCAGGCAGCAGCACAGCTTCTGCCCTCCCCGCCCGGGTTCTGACACAGACGGCAATATAAACAGTAATTAGGACTTGAGTAAACAAGAATACGTGTGCTTGGCTCGGTGGAGAAACGGCAGAAGGCTGCAGGAGTGTGCAGAGTTGGGGATGGGAGGACATGGTGAGAACACCACCACCCTTCCAGCACAGACAGCGTCCAGACCAAGGTCCCTCTCACACCCTGTCTGTGCTGTGCAGACATCTGCTGCCCTCCTTCACAGAATCATAGAATTGTTTTGCTTGGAAAAGACCTTTAAGATCAAGTCCAACCATTCTCCAATTCTATCAAGTCTGGTGCTAAACCATGTCCCACAGCACCACATCTGTTTCTTTTAAACACCTCCAGGGACAGGGATCCAACTGCCTCCCTGGGTAGCCTGTTCCAGTCTTTGATGACTCCTTCAGTGAAAAGATTACCTCTAGTATCCACTTTAAACCTCCTATGGTGCAACCTGAGGTAATTTCTACTTGCCCTATTACTTGTTACCAGGGAGAAGAGGCTGATCCCAGCTCACTCTTTTCAGGGAGTTGTAGAGAGTAAGAAGTCCTCCCCTCAGCCTCCTTTCCTCCAGGCTAAACAGCTCCAGTTCCCTCAGCACTCCTCATGAGCCTTTGGCAGTTTGTCCTTCAGCCTTTCAGCAGCCCCATTCCCGAGTCACTCCCCAAGTGTGGATGTAAAGGACATGCCTAAAGCCAGGTGGGATAGGCTGGGATACCCATGCCAGAACAAAGGGCTTGTGAGCAAGCAATGGTGAACACAGCCCTGCTTCACACATGGCACAACCACTCAGCTCACAGCAACGTGACCAACCCACACCAGACTCTGCCCCATCCAAAACCAGCTCAGTGGAAAACCACACCAGTGCACCTCTAACTCTCTTCTCCCCAGCTCAGGACTGAGACTCACAGTCTGTTTATGCAGCATAACAAGTAACTGCCCAACTGGCACCTGTGCTTGGATCCTCTCATGAGGATAAGCCAAGACAAACCACTTTGTGTAGGCTCGGAGCAGATGCAAAGACAGTGAGCACAGGACTGCCATGCTGGAGGAACCTGTTAGGCTATAAATATATCTGGTTCTTTATAAAGGCAGAGATGTCCCCTCAAATTTCCTCCGTCTTCTTCTTCACATCTAGTCACATCGGAAGATACCAGTGTGGGAAAATCAAGTGTCAAGACCAGGTTGCTTCTTCCCTTCTCTCTGGCTTTTATTTAAAGGGGGGGAAAAAAAAAAAAGAGGGAGGGGGAAAAAAAGAAAAAAAAAGAACGAAAAATAAATGGAAACTGCAGGACTTCCCATCTGAGGTGCAGGAAAGGAGGAGCATGCAGTGAATCACGAGATATACAAACCACAAAACGTTAATACAGGAGAGAACACAGTATTCCAACCTGGGCTTCAGCACGGATAGTTTCAAAGAGAAGTTTTTCCTGGGATGGCATGGAAATCAAACACACACAGGAGTGAGGAGAGAGGAAGCTTCCCCGAGACCCCTGCGAGATCCACCAGAGCTCGGGCAGGACTGGGAAATGGTGGCTGAGTGCCAAGTGGGAAGAGGAAGGAGAGACCAGAAGATCCCCATGTCAGCACCAGCCGGTGAGAAGAGCTATTCCATCAGTGTGTGGACAAACCTGGCAAAAACCTGCTCCTTCTAGCTAAGGACAGAGATGGAGTTAATGGTAGGGCCGTGTCCACAAAGCCTGTAAGAGGTGGCCTGTAGGAGGGTGGTTGGCACAGTTAGCTGTAAGGAGGTCAAACACCTTTACCTACAGCACTCACTGAAGGCACTCTGTGAGCTGGGGGCGGGTCCCTTCCTCTGGCACTGACAGCAGTAGGAGGCAAGGGTGTTACTAACATGCCAGGGGAATGAGCTGCAGCAGCTATCTGGAAGATCAAAAAAGGAGGGAAGATGATTTGCTGGCTGCAGTTGAAAATATATCAGAGCCAAGCAGCTTCTAAATTGAACCCTGGGCTCGTGCTGCCATGACCCACAGAGGGGATGGGCAGCTCATGCTGAACAGTAGCCAGAGGAAAGGGGGAACCCAGCACAACTGAATCCAAGTGGTTTCACAATACCTGATGGGGATCCAGAGGAGCCTAGATATAGGAACATTATTTCATATTCCTACACACAAATTAAAGCCACATTTTCAATTCTCTTCCCAGAGAGAGGGATGTGAGAAAGAGCCACAGCTTCCAGGAACAAACAGGCTCAAAAAGAGGAAAGAAAGGGGCTAAAGGAAGAGTTACTCCTACACAAAAAACAGACAGCTGCAGAGGCTGCTGAACTCCCTCCTTTACCTTGTTACATCAGGAGCAGTGGTGGGGCGGACGTGCTTCATGATGGTCTGGATCCAGTTGCGGCGAATGCCTGAGGTCATGGCAGAGAGGGTGAACTCCCCTTCCTTTGTCTAGGGAGAAAGGACCACCAGCTCAGAGCGGCTGACTCTACCCACCAGTACCTTCCCACAGCCCCCAGTATGCTGCACTCCCCATGCTGCACTCAACTTTGAGCACTCAGTGCTGGGACACCATCCTATGGCCATACAAAGGTCAGACCTATGCCCTCCACCCTCGGGGGCCATTGGTGTTTCTCAACAATCAGGTTCTTTTTTTCTGTAGCTGAGACAAAACCTTCCCTTCCCCCCTCTGTATTTGGTGAATCACAAAACCAGCTCTCAAATCCAAAGACAGAGCTCTATGGGACAGCGTGGGCAAGGCTGGGTGCCCTCTCTTAGGTGTTTGGGAAGATGTTTCCATTGCAAGGATATGCATCCCCTAGCAGTGACACAGCAAGAGCAGCCTCAGCAGCTGTCACCCAGGCAGACTCTTCCTCCTCCACACATTTTCCTTACGTGGATCTGGAAGCCATAGTTTCGCTGGACTGGATACTCAGTGACGTCGTAGCACGTGGATAAATCGATTTCTCCATCCAGGTCAGCTGCCTGGGGAGGGAAGAGGTGAAATGAGATAAATTAAGACATAATACTTTGCAGTCCTAAAGTGTGATGAGTACAGCAGGCCTGTGAGACCTTGAAATCTGGGAGACAACCTGCCTGGGGTTGGTCTGGGAGCACCTGGGGCTCCCCTGCAAGCAGAGCAATGGGCTGAGCATTGATGTGGCAGACACCTACCTCCTCTGCCACTGAATCCCGGTAGTATCTCAGGCTTTGGTCGGTCAGCACAAACCAGTGCTTCTTCCACTAGGAAACAACCAAGATGGAGCAGTTACAGTTTTGCTTTTTCACCATCAGTGGAGCTCATCACAGCTGACCCAGTAGAGATATGGCACAAGGAAGCAGCTCACAGCCCTTCCCCTCCCAGCTCCGCACTTGGTTTCACTGAGAAGGCATCCTGGAGTGGGGAGACCCCAACAGGCAGCAGTGCAAGGGATACTGTGATGCTTTGCACCACCAGGACCCCAATTTCCCCAGCTCTGCTGCATCAGCAGAGCACTGGAGCCACAGTGGCACCACACCTGTGTGCGACAGAGACGGACTGCAAGAGCCATAGGGTACAGTCAGAGCCTTCCCATTAGCTCCACTGGCAAGATGATGCTTTTAGTGGCTGCACTCAAAGCCTCAGAGGGACCTTGGTTTTAAAAAAAAAGCAGTAACATACTCATATTTTATCTGCAGTACCTAGAAATTGAGTTGGAGTCTATTCTTGGCACTCGCTCTACACAAATACACCTTCTGCAGGCTCACAGCCAAGCGCAGGCTTACCCAGGGCAGCTTTCAGTTAACAAAGCTCTTGCTCCACCAGGTCATTCCCTAGAGACTTGCCCGCTGCCCCAGGATACTCTTAGTGCAGCCTTGGCTATGGTGCTTAACAGCTGTGGGCAAGTTGTCCTCTATTTCTCTTGAGAGGCTGAGCAGAATGCAAGGAAATCCAGGAAAGGAATGGCTTGCAAACAGCCAGGGCGTCAGTGCCCTTCTTGAAGGCTCCAACAGAGCAGCACATCCTGCATCTCTCTGGGAATGGACAGGAGGAAAGTGGCAGCAGCTGCTTCCATCAGTGCCAATTCAGAGGCATTTATTTATTTCTTGGCTGTGCCATTTTCCCAGTGCTCAGGAGACCTCATCTGGACCTCAATACTGACGCCAAAGAGGTTGCTGGGTCGCAAGGGAGATGAAAGTAATAAAAGAGGAACACACTGCTATCCAAGCTGCCCCAGCTCACTAGAACCCCATGACACAAGATTCAGCTGTAGGGCTTTGAAACCTCCCCAGGCCAGAGCACCAGCTACTCCCAAACACTGTTAGCACAGGCCTCACACACAACCCCTGCTGCCTGGCTCCAGAGTTGTACAAATTCCCTCTCGCTGCTCTGCCCTAGCAGATACATCTGGTTTCTCCCATCTGGAACGTGGCCCAACATTGACCTACCCTACAAGGACATTAGGGCTTTGTCAGCACCAACAGCAGCCCCACGGGAACCTGCACAGCCAGGACACTGGACTGTTAGGTGTCACAGACCATGACTGACCACAGCACTGAAGACCAAAGTACAGGGAAGAGTTTCCCCTGGACTCACCTGCCCATCCTCATACTGTTTTGTCAACCAGCCCTTCTTGAAGTTCAGCAGATCAGGCTGCAAGAAAGGAGAGAGGTGATCAGAGGGGAGGGAAGAAGCATCTTCCAGCAGCAGTGGCTTGATAGAAGACATTGCAGCAATAAAGGAGATCAGCAGCAGTTAAATTCATAGAATCATAATTCGGGTTGAAAGGGACCTTTAAAGGTCATCGAGTCCAAACTGGATCATTCTATTGTGTGGTGGCTCAACCGCCTCCTCCCAGGAGGAAGAGAGACCTACTGTATGGTTTATTTAGATTGTCCCCTTCCTAGCACTTCTCTTCCAGTTTCCTACTGTAAGGCCAGCATTACAGAGGAAGGAGAAGCAAGGAATTAGCAGGAGCACAGGCAAGCTCTGTCCCTTCGATTGCATATTACAAAGGACAAACTATGTGCTATTGATGAAAGGCTGCAGGGTTCAAACCAAGGCTGAGTTCCCAAGGTTGGAAATACAGGGAATTCCAGTACTGCACCACCTAAATGACACCTGCTCTTTCCTCCAAAGTGGGTGCTTTGGGATGCTGCAGCTCTGAGAAAAGCAAGCAAGACAGCGTGGGATAACTCCCACCAGCCCTTCCTCCCAGCCCTGCCCGCGTGCAGGGAAGGATGTGGTGGAAATGCTTTCACTCCCTCGAGGCTGAGCTCCTCCAGCTGCTCCATGTGCTGCAGAGTGGAGGAGGAAAGGACAACAGTGTGTGAAATGCAGCTGGAGTGTCTGAAATGGGCTCGAGCAAGGGAAGCAATGGAAAACTGGAAGCCTTTTTGGTCAAACCTATCCTGTGTGGTGGCATATCCCACATTTGAGTGCTCCCACGGTCATGGGAGCCCAGCCCCACTCCACAAAAACATAGGGGAAAGTAAATACCACCTTGTCCTTCCTAATTGCCTAGAGAACTGCAGAAAGAAGTGGACAGATGCCAGCCTTAGCAGCCCTGGCTGTGATGTGGCTGCAGACAGCAAATTCACTGAGCCACACCAGGACCTGCTGACGAGGCAGTGACAAGCCACAAACAAACTATAGAGAAAATGGCATCTGCAATGACCACATCCACCTCTGAAGCGGGCTGTGAGAGCTGGGCATCCTTATCTCAGCTCCTAATTTACCCTGAGAGATCAATGTGACTATCTCCCTGCTTCTCCCCTGCCAAAGTGTAGGTGGGATGATGCTTACAGGATCTGGGTCCTGTTTAAGCTCTTTCTTATAAAACAGGAGAGTGTTAAAGGATCAGCACTTTGGATCAAACCCAAGCAGCTCAGTCAGTCAATTTGCAAAGAAAACAGAAGGACTGCAAGTGTTAGAGTTGCTCACAGGCTTGTTTTTCATCAACTGAGAAGAAGAGGAAGGTAAGTATCTTCCACAAAGGCAGATGAATCCCTCCTTAGCAGCATGCGCACTACACTACACTACACTACACTTCTTAGCTTCCTTAAAGAAAGATGTAGAAGCAACCACAGAGGAAAGATGCTGCCAAACAGCATGAGCACATTTCAGGCTGGGCACAAGTGAGACACTACGGAAGCACCTAGAGTAGGAAGGTCTCTCCTGCAGGTCCCCCTTCTCCATGAAAAATACTCTGCTTGGGCAGGCAGGAGAGCAGCTTTGCCTGAAGCTGCGAAGCTGCTGAAGCATGAAAAGTTTGGGACCAGCTGCCACTGAAGGCTATAGACATCAGAAACCAAAACCAGACGAAGCACCTGATGGAAGAGATACCCAGAATAAGAAAGCCACAGCTCTGCTGTAACCCACTGAGCCTAACAAGGGATGAACTCTCCCTTGGCTTTTATTTGGGTGGATAACCAACTTGATCTGACACAGGAAACCCAAGGGGCAAGGGAGAGTCTTGCCATCACATAAGAGTGTATTTAATGCAAGGAAAAGGTTTTCTTCCCACTGTCTGCATGATTCTCTTGCCTTCACTAGATGATGTGCCTCATCTCTTTACATGCACTTCTTGCACCTTTTTATTACCACCAAGAATCTAAAAATCACAAATTACTTGTGGCTATAGAAGTCTACATGAAAAGCTACTAAAAAAAAAATAATCACCAAGCTCCTGTACTTTTCTGAGAAGTCCTTCAAGAGAAGCTGTCGATCCAGGAAAAATGCAGCTCCTATTTACAATGGCTGAGTAACCTTTTTGAGATTAGCAAGTGTATTTATTTTGTTCCTGCAGAAGGCTGGTGAGCGAGAGAAGAGCATTTTGCGTTTGTTTTGTACTGCTTGCCTGCAGGTCTGGTGAGCATTCGAAATATGGAAAGGGAGGAAAGCTCAGCAAGGCAGGTTCAGCCCTTCCTTGCAGCCCTCGATCTGCTCACACCCACTTGCAAATGCATAAACAGCAAGGAAGAGGTATTAGAAAACCAGGCCATGTGTTGGGTGTCTTCAACATGCCAAGCATGAAGTCAAGTCACTGAAACCTGCTCCGGATCCGAGTATATCCCATATCCTACTTGCTGGCTACAGGAAGAGAAGCAGACAGTCCAGTTTTCACTGGACCTGCCCAGGAAGGGCCTCTCATGGCCCCTGTGGCTCACCGTCATAGAGGACTCTGTGGACCTTCTGTCCAGCGACTTTGCCCGGCGATGTGGGGACAGAGGAGATGCAGACACATCCAGGATGGAGCCCACAGCTGCACCTTCGCAAGTGAAGTCCTGTGTAAACAGCGTCAGCCCAGATCAGTGCAGGAACTAGGACAGCAAGTCCCACTCTCTTGGCTCATGGAATAAAAATGTGTGTAACTTAAGAGGCATCTCAGGCTCACGAGTGCCATTTCATTGGCAATACATTTCTTTGTCCTCTCAGGCATTCATTTGTTCCAAATATATTTAAGCATATCTGAGACTCTCACAACTGCCTGATTCTTTTGTTACTTCACCTCATTCCGACGTGTCCTGCCATGCCAGAGCTGAAGTTTCTCTCTTTTTGGAAGGAGAAAAGACAGCCTGGTATTAGCCTGATTAGGACAGAGGAGATACTAGAAGTAAGTTCTTCATAGTGAGGGTTGTGAGACACTGGAACAGGTTGCCCATGGAAGTTATGAACGCTCTCTCCCTGGAAGTGCTCAAGGCCAGGTTGGGCCAGACCTTGAACAAACTGATCTAGTGGAAGGTGTCCCTGCTTATGGCAGGGGGATTGGAACTAGATGATCTTCGAGATCCCTTTCAACCCAAAGCATTCTATGATTCCACTCTGATCCACAGCTGGGCCAAGGTTGCAGAGCAGCAAGAAGCAAACCGGCACAGACTGAGCACACACACACAGCGGTTTGGCTGCAGCATGAGCCTGCCTCTGCTTCACTCAGCGACAAAGCCTCGAGCTAAAATCTTGGAGCTAAACCCTGTCTCCTGGGGTTGTTGGATCCCAGCTGCCATCCTGCAAAGCCCAGCAGAGGAGCTCAGCTGAGCAGCTTACCCGTTTCCGCGGGAAAACTCTCTTCTCGCTCCGGCCCTGCCGCGTCTCGCTGGAGAGGGCAGCGCCACCCGGCACGTTCGTCTCCATGTGCTCTGCGTTCTCTATATCCAAGGCCTCGAATTTTTCAATTACTTGGGACCGCCTGAAAAACAAGACAGAAAAGGAAAAGCAGAGCCAGATTAAACACCAGAACTGCAACTGGGCTGAGCTCCACAGTCCCACAACCTTCTGGCTGCAGCGCCGCTCACCCCAGTGTCCGTGCACACCTGCTTTAGGGCCCCGTTTCTCAGCAAGCTCTTTTTACCTGGGGCCAAGGAGGGGAAAGCCTCCACACAACTCAGCTCCATGAAGAGCACCTTCTTAAAGATAGCCAAAAAACCCCAGCAAAACCGGCAGTAATTTTTGACTTGTGAATTTTCCAGCCCCTGGAGAAGCAGGGATTATTGAGCAGCTCTGGCTTAAGCTTTGACTTTACTCTCTGGCGCTGGAGCTATTGATGGCACTCCAGGCCACAGAGCAGAAACACATCAGAGCAAGCTGGGGCACAGAGGTAATGGATGGTTTTTGGGTCACCCTGTGTGCTCACTGCAATCAATACTCTGTAAAAATGCAGCCCCACATGGGTAACATCCACAGTATTGCACCAAGTGGCCGCAGGTGCCTGCGGATAAGGGGTCTGGCTTGCAGAGTGCATCAGCTGAAAAGGCATGAGATGAGGAGCACCCTGTGCAGGACATCCTCTGCAAAGCCCTGGGTCTCTGTCCCGCTCTAAAACTGATCTGCAAATCCAGTGTGGACAGCAGGGAGCGCAGCCTGGGCTCTCAGACACTGCCTCTGTGGCCCATCACACCATGGCACACACATCTCTGAAGACAGGGAAGAAATGTGGATGGAGCAGGAGCCAAACCCAGAACAAACCCAAATGGGATGCTCCTGAGAACGAGCAAACACCTTTGCAGGGAGGATTAAAAGTGCCATTTTGTCATGAAAAGCTGCTCTCTAATCCACAGGAGAGGAAATACTGAAATTCTCAAAGGACCTGCTGGTGTCTAAGTTTGCATGCCTGGGGGTCTGGGCAAGTACCAACCTCAGGTCTTTAATCACAACCTAGGAACGCTGCAGCACCCTATAACCAACAAACACACCAGCTGAGCTGCAAGCTGTGAGGTTTAAAGATCCATTTTGAGGCTCCCCAAGGAAATCAGTTCAGAAGGGTTCTTGACACCAAACTGAGACCCACACACATCACATCTATACTCAGGGCTGGCTTGCTTTGTGTGAACCTCTAGTGTGCATGACAATCACAACGGCAACCACATGAGCAGAAATAGGTTAACCAAAAAACCATCTTTAACACTACCCACAAAAAGGAACAGCAGGTTCAGAAAGCAAACCCCATGAGATGTTCAGTTTCCAACCAAAATTTGCACCAAATTCCATAAATGTGACCAAAAGTCTGAGGACATCACATCCCCCAGAAAGCTGAGGGCCCCACCACTGCTGCTCAGAGTCAGGCTGCCAGGACTGGGTGCTGAAGCCCACAGCCAGAGAGGAAGCGACTAAATCCCTGGGTAAGGCTCAACTGTGCAAATTCAAACGTCTGATGTTTTTGTGGGACATCTGCTCAGCCCAGTTTGCAGACTGGGAAGAGACTTGCATAGAGCTTCCAGTTCCCCTGGGATGCTCCGCTCATGAGATGTCTGTTCACATAAAGCAGGAGGTGGAGGATAAATTCACTCCTCCATTCACCAACAGACAAGGAACTGTTTTGGAATTTTTTAACCCTTTTTACACTGGCCCATCCTTCTCTGAGTCGCAGTTTAGGAGGAAGATTATCCATGAATTAACATCATCTGTGCCCCATTAGGTGAAGGCCTGAAGAAAAACAAATCGAGAAGGAATAAAAAACAACCAAACAACCCAACCAGAAAAAAAAAAACAACCAAAAAACACCACCAACAAAACCAAACCCAAAAAAACCCCAAAACCCCATGAAACAAAATCAAAAGCAGGTTGATTTCTCATGAAAGGGGCTGCACCACCAGGTTGTTCTACGGCTTGAGATTGAGATGAGATGGTAGCGAAGCAGGCGAAGTAAAGGCGGACACGTCACACAGCAACACAGCAGGAGAAGGTGGAGAGCAACAAGACCTGGAAGAAAACAAGGCTGGAAAATGAATGAACAGAAGAGGAAATTATATACCTACATACAAAACAAAATCAAAGTCATTCCAGTAATTCGTCATTGGGAAAAAGGAGGAGAAACCCAAATCACTGCAACCAAATCACAGCCCCAAGGGTTAATATCATTTGGATTACAGGAAAAAAAAAAAATCAGTTTGCTTTTTTTCCCCCCAATTAGCTCCACATTTCAGAGAGGTTTCTGCTAGAGATCCTGGGCGGCCAGGGAATGGAAGAGCTCTCATCTCCCCACCATGCCAAGGAGAGAGCTGCTCCCTCTCAGAAGCAGCAATGTGGTGGCAAAAGAAGGCTGTGGACAGGTATGAAGAAGCGTTTGAAAAGCTGTGGTGCAGTTTAGTGCTTTCCCAGCCACCAAGCTGGTCCCAAGGAGCTCCTGGGCCATGCAGGCTGTTAATCTTTTCCAGGCCACTAAACTCGAGCTGCAGATCTCAGTTGTTAGGTGGAGGGGTGGGAGCAGTGGGAAGGAAAGCTGTAAAGACCAGCATGAGCTATGGTTAAAGTGATTTTCTTTGATTGGAAGCGAGGGCTTGTTTTTATTGGGGCCATTCATTCAGCAGCAAGAAAGACAGTGTCAGGAAAGGGGAGAGGAATTTCCCCAAAAGGTTCACAAAAACGAAGAGGATAGTTTTACAAGAACAAAACCCTATAGCTGGGAGAGCAGGCACTCCTCTCTACAGGTAGAAGCAGCATTCAGGGCAGAACCTTATCTCAAAAAGCTTCAGAGAAAGAATTTGAGAAAGAAAAGGCAGCTCTGCTATTCACTGAGCCGAGAAATAGGCCTCACTCCCCAAACCATGCTCCTACAGCAAACACCACAGTGGACTACAGCCAGCATGAGCAGAATGTGGGAGTCAACCAGAAAAGCCATGGGTTTAGAGGCTGCATCCCTGCAATTGTCCTAGAAAAGTCAAATTGGCCAACCAGAAACCCCAATGCTCCCCCAGGGATCTGCAGTAGATGGTCGAGCATGCAGTAGTACACTTGGAGGAAGGAGGTGTGGGGTTTTGCACCCCAAGGACTCCCCACCTGATGGTGGTCTCTTTCCCAAAGCCACTGCCACTCTCCTGTGACATGCCAAGATTCATCCCTGCATCTGCAGTGCTCTGCTGGGATATGAGGACAGAGGACATCCTTGCAGCCCTCTTTAGCTGCGATTTTCTGAGCAAAACAAGCTTTGAGATTCATCTGTGTGGTTTCCAAAGAGCTTTTTCTTCTTCTGTCTGAGACAGAAGATCCGAAGCACGGCTTGATCTCCCTGGACACAGACTCTGTCACCAGGGCTGGTCGGGCACAGAGGTGCCAGCAGCCCTGTCCTGCCATGTGCCAGCAGAGGGAACTCGCACTCTGCCGCGTCGCCAAAATCAGGGAGATTATCTCCTGGTTTCTGATTCAGGGTCTCAAGTGGCAGCGAGCTCAGACGTCTGTCTGCGTGGGGCATGGAGTCAGCATCAGGTATAAACGGACACCCCAGGAAATTTCCAGCTCAGCCTTGGGCTTAAGTCACATCAGATCTCTTAAGACAAGGCAACAGGACAAGAAGCCTCAGAAAATGGCTTTAGCTGAGGCTTAGCCTACAGGTGTGTCACTCAGGATGCAGCACTTGGTACCTAGAACAACTTTTCCATCCATTCACACTGATTTATGGGGGTAAACAGAAAAAAAAAAAAATGGGAGGAAGGGACAAAAACATCAACAGAGTTTGTTCGGTTGCACTGAGAGATGCAGGGCAGACCTGAGCAATGCCTGGCTGGTGCCTATGGGGTTGGCATGTGGGCAAGTGATTTCAGGCAAGCACTCCTGGACGTGTTAGTGGGTTACTAGGAAGGATTACTAGAAACGGTGCTAAATCCAGGGTAGAAAAGCTGACCCCACAGAATGGAAGAGACTTCTTGTATTTGCTCAACCTCAAGAAGCACAGCCTGAGCTTGGAGAAAAACGAGAGGGATATGTGGACTAAGTAAACTCAAACTTAAAAATGCAGCCAAGCCAAGCTGAGGAGGGTGCTGGTGAATGTTAATTCTCTGGTGTGACACTGGACTGCCTCTCCATGCCCTGCTGAGTCCACCCAAGCTCCAGGACACAGCCTCTCTACCCACATGGGCCAATTCCCAGGCCAGTGGAGGAAGAAGTGAACACGCTTATCCCCTTGAGCAGTCCCTGCTCACAGCACACTTCTCCAAAACTGAGGCCTGTGAGCCCCAGCCAAATCCTCCAGCACATGTAGACTCCTTGCCCTGCTGTCTGCCATCACCCATCTCCCAAATTCTGGACTGGGCTCAGCCCCATGGGGAAGATCCTCATGCCTGGTGCAGCACCTGATCCTCTCCCCACTCCCAACCTGCTCTGATAAAGGTCCTGAGGGGAATTTTTGCCAATACCAATAAAGAAGAAAAAAAAAAACCAACCTGTTAACAGCCCCAAGAGCCCAGCTGGGCTGGGAAAAACAGATTTTCCCTGGGAAAAGGCACTTGTCATTAGGTAATGAGTGGGGCTGACATAAAAAAAGGATGATCTCTGACAGAAGAGATCTCTCCTGAGCCCTGTTATCAGCCTGTAGAAGTGCTCCTCCCCATCCTCGGCTGGCACATTCCAGCTTGGTGCTGGATCCCAGTGCTGCACAATACCCTTAGGGCTGGAGCAAGAGGAAACTGGAGGAATGTGCTGTCCTCTCATGCTGGGGACAGGTGCTGCCCAGGGCATCCTGTGCAAGCAAACCCAGCAGGGGCACGACCTCACCCACACCTGAGCCAACACCAGTTCAGCCTGAACAACAAACAGCCCCAACCCCATTCCCAGCCAGAGTGGCCAAGTGATCCATGTGGCTTCCTTCTCCTCCATACTGGGGAAGATCCAATTCCCAAAGCAGAGGAGGCCAAACCCCTGCTCTTCTCCTGTATTCCCAGTACAGCACTCAAGGCGCAGGCTGCTGGGGCCGGGCTGGGTTTGGGATCCTCCTGCCGTCTGGCAGCACCAGCGCAAAGTTGTGCCATGCTTCCCAGACCCGCTCCCAGCTCTCGGAAGCCAGCCTGGAAAACAATCCTTTAGGGGCTGGGAAGAAATGGAGAAGTGCCTGATGAAACTGTGCGAGAGAGAACATGCCCGGAGGAAAACCAGGGCAAGAAAATCAGACTGGCAGGCAGCCCTCTCGCCCGGGGCCTGTCTCCCAGTTTGCTCTGCTGCCCTCACCGCACAAACGCCTCTCTCTTAGGGCGAGCCGAGCCCACCCTTCGCCTCGCCCCCCGAGCACGCCGCTGCAGGAGCGTGTGTGCCGCTGCAGAGGCGTGTGTGCCGCTGCCCTCCCCCGTCCCTCCTCCGCGCCGAAGCTGTCCTGCAGCCCTGCCTCAGCGCCGCAGCTGCCTCTCCTCTCCCAGATTAATGCCGTGACATTTTGAAACCTCTCTCAGCTCATTAGGCACTTGCGTAACACACCCAGCGCTAACACCATTTACAGAGCTAACCTAATTAATGGTGCCAGCTGCCAGCGTGTGCCGCGCCAGGGAGGGGAGGGCGAGGGTGGGCGTGCTTGCAAACAGTGCTACCGGACATCACCCACCTCAGCTGGGTGTTCCCGAAGCGGCCAGGCTGGGTGGCACCTGCCTACTGCCGCTACTAAGGACATCCCACTTTTGGTGGGTGTGGATGGGCATCCTGAAACCCAGGGAGCCTGTCATACAAGGGGCTCCAGGTGTCTGGTGCCCCCTGCCGCATCCCGGGCTGAGGCGGGGACGCAGTCTGGCTGCCACTGCAAGCATGCAAGGAGGAGATCAGCCACACATCCCTTACCTTCTCTCACTGCCAAAGAGCCGGGCCACTTCTTCTCTCCCAGGGCTACGAGCCCGGGTTCTCCGCTCTAGCCGTTTCCTCTCCACCTGGAAGGCCTCACGATTACTGATCCTAATGGCCTTGGGAACGTCGGCCAGGGTGGTGTACTGCCGGCTGGCTTTAAAAGAAAGGGGGCGCCCCGATTTTTCAGCTCCCCTTCCTACATCTCTGCTGCCGGAGTCCTTGTGCATGTGGCAACTGCTCTTCGAGTCCCAGGAGTTCAGAGAGGAGCTGTGAATCATTCGGTCGCCTGATCGGGTACCTGGGGAAGGAAAGGGCTGGGCATGCTCCTGCGAGGGCGATTTGGGATAACTGTACCTGTTGTTTGGGGTGCTGGGGCTGGGTGGGCTGGGTGGGGGCGGCAACTGCTGCTCTTCCAGCTTCGAGTCTTGCTTGGTCTTCTCCAAGGAAAAGTAGCCACTCTCAACACGTGTCTTCCGCCCACAGTCTACTCGGTCTCCGTTCATGGAGCTCTCGTCTAAGGAACAGAGGAGTCACTCTGCTTGGTTTCAAATCTGTGCCCCACTTCTAACGAAAACCACCCCCAATTTCACTCAGGATGGGGGCAGGAAATGAGAGCAGAGATGGTCTGAGCCCCAGACCCACACTATGCCTCCTCTTCCACCCTTGACTTTTTCTCCTTGACCACCCTTCCTGCTCCTGAAGGCAATGGGATGGACTGCAGGGAACTGGAAATGTTGGTCCAACCCTTGGGTCAGGCTTTCATGTTTGAAAGATCTAAACCTTCAAACCAAGAAATTAATGACTGGAGTTACTGCTCTATACACATCTCCATCCCTGCCCTTCCCAGCCTGCCACTGACCACAACAACATGGGCGCAAGGCCATGGACACCTTGCTCCTGGCAGACAGCAATGGGTGGAAAAAGTTCCCTATCCAAGTGGGCAGATAAAGGAAATGGCCACAGCGCATGGGCCCTGTCCAGAGCCCTGGCAGGAAGAGTCCCCAGCCCCCATTGTTCCAGGGAGAACAATGTCACAGCCCTGGTGCCTTCCAGGGACTCTTCAAGGAGACCAAATGTAAACAGGGCCCTGATGCAGGGGTGGGAGGAGGAAGCGGTGCTCAAGGCTTGGCAGCCCTGACAGATGGGCCTGTGCTCTCCAGGTGCCCCAGGTAGAGGAGCTACAAAAGGCATTTTCCCCCTTGTTTTGCCCCCAGCACAAGAGCAGGCAGCCTCATCTCCCTCTGGGGCAGAACTGGGCCCTGTGCTGTGATTGTCCAGCACGTGATATAAATCCTGCCTGAACCCCAGTCTAACACTTTGCTCTGGTCCCTGCACAGCAGGGATGAGCTCTGCTTCCCCACTCCTTGCTGAGATGACTCCAGAAACCAAACCTGCAGGAAGTTTTTCCTTCTACAGTAGTTTTCTGCCAGCTCAGCTGCCCAAACCAGTGTCATACCAATGCTGGCACCTCCTGCCCCTCACCTTCCTTACTCTCCAGCACAGAATCCTTCAGGGAGCTCGCTGCCCCAGCATGGCCTTGTACCGGGCTCTGTGCTGGGCTGATGCCACTGCTCCCATCCGCTTGGTCTTTGCCCCTCATTTCTTCCTGCCAAAGCGTGGATTTGGTGGCAGGAACCTTCTCTGCACTGGGGATGTTGCTGCTGGTCACAGCCATCTTAGCAGGACCAGGCTCCTAAAGAGAAAGGGAAAGACAGGAGGGTTAGAGAGGTTTTATCCAGATCTGCAGCCCAGGTCCCCTCACGGGGCTGTCCACGGAGCTTCAGGTGCCAGAAAGCTCAGGTGCTGCCTATGACACATGGCTCAACAGGACACGGGTAGAGATGGGGACAAGGCTGCTCAGCCATGTGCCACCATCATGTTCTCAAGAGGACAAGCTCGCAGGTGGAAATCCTACCACAGGGCAGCACAGCATGGGAGACAGGTCAGGGCTTCCTTGACCAAAAGGACCATTGCTGCTCTTGCAGTGAAAGAGGAAATGTCCTCACTGCCCCTCCCAGGGAAGAGCTCCTGCAAGTGGCCACCCCAGTGGGGAAAAGATCCAAAGCAAAGGTGAGTCAACAAAGGAAAGAGACCTTTGGCCGGGTGCTGCAGAGAGGCTCAATGGCTTTGGTTTTGGATAGGAACTGCCCCTCCCAGTGCAGTGTTCTGGACACTGTGCCTGTAGCCACTTGGGAAAAGCCCTTCTGGTGCTCACACAGCCTGGCTCTGAGTGGAGCAAAGCCCTGCCTCTTCCCCAGTGTCAGAGCCCCATGCACCTCCACTCACAGAATCACTGAATTGTTCAGGTTGAAAGAGACCTTTAAGAGCATCGAGTCCAACCATTCACCCAGCACTGCCAGGTCACCTCTAAAAGAGGTCCCTCAGCACTGCATCATTTCCTTTCGCATATCCCTGGTCCTTCTGCATGTCCTCTGCATGTCCCTGGTCCCTCTCTGAGCCTTTCATACATACAGACCAATACCAGGCTTCTCTCCTGGGTCCCATTTGCCAGGTCTCAATTTTCTCAGTGTAATAACTAACAGGAAAAAAAAAAACAACAAAAAAACAAAACCCAAAGAAACCAAGCTACAGGACATGGGATGGAGGAGAAAATTAATTCCCTGCCATCAGCAGCCACATTGTTTGTCACAGCAGGTTTGCTACAGGCCACTGATAATAAAACTCAACCGGTGCTCTACTTGGAGTTTTCCCTTGAATTAAGAAGGAAATAGAACATCACACTGAGCTTTATGCTATTTTAGAACAACACCCAGCATCTTAAATGCTTCTTTAGCTAATGATGGGCTCTGGAACCCATCAGGTGGTGATGCCTACATCAGACTTTGGTGGCTGCAGCCTGGGCAGCTCAGGTTTGGTGCAGAAGAGACAGCAGCTTTCACAACTGGTTTAGGGTTTGGCTCTGTTTGCTAGCAGATGTTTTGCTGTTGTTGAATTAAGCTTCTGCATTAGCAGACTATTTGCCTTAAAGCCACCAATAAATCAGTGACAATTAACCCTCCTCCAAAGTCTCCAGATTGTGGGAAGCTTCCCAGCTGCTTGTTCCCTTTCCACAGAGCAGGGGGAATCCAGGAGAGTCCAGGCCAGCAGCCACAGGCTGGGGACATGAGTAGTGAAGAGCAACCCCTCTATCCCACCTCTCACATCAGTGGGTTTTAGCCCTGCACCTCCAAACTGGTGGATTCCAGGGCTTTACAGGAGCTGTCAGGGATCTCCCAGGAAGCAGGTCCTGGCTCTGAGCACAGCCACAACAAGCAGCAAATGACCTCCACTTTTACAAAAGTCCCTGCGGAAATTTCACTCTAAAGGAATGCAGTGTTAGAGGTAAACGATCCAGAGTTCACAGGCATCCCACTCCAGAGGACCCTGCTTGAGCACAGAGTCAGACCAGACCATCTCCAAAGACCCCTCCACTCTCAACCACTCTCTCATTCATTGATCCAAAAACTGATCACCAGCTTGGGGTATCTATTTTTTTTACATATCCCTTAACACACTCCTCCACATAATTATTTGTGGCCAAGTATTTAATTAGACAGAGACAGGAGGGCCAAAAAGCAGTCTATAAGCAAGCAGAGGAATTAACTCTTTGCTGCTCAGTGGGATGAACCAGCTCCAAAAAGGAACATGCACCAAAATCAGCGAAACCAGCATGAAGTGTGTCTGGGCACGCTCTGAGCCTGCCACACCCCTCCACAAACCTGTCCTGCAACAGAGCACAGAGCCTCAAATCCCACATTTCAGCCCCAAATCCTGCCTCGATTTCCCGGGGAGAGCAGGCAGGTGAAAGCTGCCAGCCCAGAGCATGGCAAAAGCCCCAAGAGAAACCTGTTCTTTTACCCCCGCAAGACCATAACCTGCTTGCAAAGCAAAGGTGAAAACATCTCTAGGATTGCACCTTAACAACTCCTGTGCAAAATCTGCAGCTGAAGCAATATTCCCAGCTTTTCCTGCCTTGCTCCCACTCTGCTGATCCTGCAGCAGGGAGGTGCAAAATGATGGAGAGGGGAGCTGAAAATGGCCTTGATGTCTCAGGAGCACCGGGCTGCAGCTGAATTCTGTTGTAGCACAAGCAAGTTAAAGCTACATGGCAATGAGAAAAAGCAGGAATAGTCTTTGTTTGGATTTCTTTGTTTTAAATCATGAAGGTGTCCATCCTCCCTGAAGGGTTCTCAGGCACCATTTGCTGCTGGATTAGTGGGCAGCAGTCTTGAGAAAATCAGGCTTTCTCCTCCAGCATGAGGACAGTTGAGCTGAACAGCAGCCAACTACAGGAGAAGCCATTTCACAGATGGGGATTGGGTGCTGATTTTCTCCTCAGCATCCTCTCTCCTGCCCTGGACCGTCTCAATTTGGAAGACACCAGGAAGATGCTTCCTGCCTGTTCCTTCTGCCTTTGCAGGTTGCTTGTGAGCGTTTGACATTGCAGCATCCATCTGGTGGTGGCTTTCATGTAGAGGTGGCTTTGCTGAAGTGAATTTGAGTCTTTTTCTGGTACCGTGGGACCAGGAGTAATGGGATGGAGAAGGTGGAAGGAGGCCAGCAAGTGGAATGGGGGGAATGTCCCACCAGGCTCTATGCTCACCCCATCCCCAAGCACCTAGGAAGCTCATATGCCTGTGGGCAGCCAGCATCCTTCCCACAGCTGCTTCCCTTATTTGGTGCTCAGGAGCTCTGATCCTGTACAGTTTCCAAGAAGTTGCCATGGTGATGAAATGTAACCCAGAATGATGTTTTTCTGGCTCTGTGCCTCTTCTCCTCTCTGTCCCGTCCCCCTCCTAAACCCAGCCTGGATTTAGTGTTGCTCTAGGGATGGGATGAGCATCCCTGCCCTGCGGCATCAGCTCATCAAATGTCCCCAGTGCAGCAGTCCCCTCTCTGGGGCTCCAGGTCCAGCAACTTTTAACACATCAGCTCTTGCCCTTGGAAGGAGAAGGCATCCTCCCTGGAGCACCACCAGTGCTAGCACTTGAGAGACTGTGATGACCCCAGCCCTTGACAGGGGGTGGTTCAGTTCTTCCAGCCTGGTGTACAAAAAAGGATCATCGTCCCCCTAATTTTTCTTTTCATTGCCCAGAATCTCTTTATCTGGTGGAGTGGTGGAAATGTGACTCAAACAAACACTGTACAAAACCCACCCACGGCCTAATCTGCACAAAGACCATCTTGAGGATTTCATCAAAGAGAACCTGAAAAGCAGAGCTCAGGGGAGCCCTGACACTGTTTTCATTCCCCCAGTGCTGCAGTCCAGCCCGGCCGGAGGAGCCCTCCCAGCGGGTCCCCCACGGTGGTGGGACGCGTGCCCAGAGGTCGGGCGGCCTCGGGGACATGGCTGTTCTCAGCCCCAGCAAAGGACAAGGGTGGCCTTGGGGTCACGTTCCCCATCTGTGGGATTCTCCCCCACTCGGGCCACGTGGGAGCCGGGCAGGAACGAGTGAGTCACGGCCGGCCCCGCGTTTTACCATTTATAGTCACGGCGAGCACGAAGCCACCGCAGCGTCCCTGGAGAGCCCGGCTCCAGCCCCCAGAGCTCCCAGCCTGGCCCTGGCCTTTAGTATTTTCCTTTCATTCCCATTATCTCTGGGGTCATCTCAAAGGGGGTAACCGGAGCCCGATGGAATTTCATCCTGTTTGTGCCGAAATGGCCAGCGAACGGCCAGGCACCTCTCTGCCGTCCCTTGTGGGGACCAAGCGCCTTGGTGCCTGCTCCTGGCACAGGCTCTGCAGGGCTGGTGCCACAAGTCAGTGCTCAGGGGGTGAAGTGCAGCCCCAGAGCAGGCAGGGAAGCAGCAGCAGCGGCAGGGTGTGACCTTGGCAAGTGATGATCAAGAATTAATTCATGCTGTCCTGGCTCCCCTGGCTTGCCATGGCTCTTGCCCTCCACACAGACAGCATCAGAGGACTGGGAACCCACTGGGCCAGATGGTTTGGTAGGATCTTCCCAAGGAGCAGAGCCCTGAGTGGGAAGCAAGGGACTGGGCAACAGTGCGTGTCCTGCTGGGGTTACCTGGGGAGTCGGGGGCTCTACCTTCCTCTTCTTCTTCTGATTCTGCTTGTTTGTCCTTGGATAGACTATCAGCATCTCCAGCCACCTGTGGGCAGAGAAAGCAAAAGGTGAGTGCTGCGCTGAGGGGAGCAACAGTCCCACAGCCTGCAGATGCTCCATTGCACCTCCTTCTCCATCCTACCTCTGGGACAGGCTGCCTGCAAGCTCCAGAGACTCTAGCACAAGCTTTCTGGGGTTTGTAACTTGGCCATAAGCACAATGCCAAGCTGGAGCTGGGCACAGCTCAGCTTCTCCAACCTGGTCAGGGCTGATGTTGTAAATAGTAGCAAGAAATCACAGAATCCCATACTGGTTTGGGTTGGAAAGGACAGCAGGGACATCTACAAGTAGAGCAGGTTGCTCAGAGCCCCAGACCACCTCATCTGGAATGGTTCCAGGGATGGGGAATCTACCATCTCTCTGGGCAACCTGGGCCAGAGTCTTACTACTCTCAGTGTAAAAATTTTACTTTCTCTCTAGTCTAAAAATTTTATTTTCTCTCTAGTGTGAGTCTCCCTCTTTTAGTTTCAAACCATCATCATTTGTTCTCTGGCAACAGACCCTGCTAAAATCATCCCAAACAGCTCCTGGGGGAAAAAATGAGGTAGGATAAGAGTGGAGGAGAGATGACCTCAGGGAGCTTTGGCTCAAACTCCACTCACTGCAATAGCAAAGCCATGGCCAAGGCTGACATGGGTCAGGAATAAAAGGATCCTGAAAGACATTCAAGAGGGACAGAGCCTCTGGCAGGATGTTCACCCTTCAGTGATGCCAAAGCTCACACAAAGCACTTTTGTCCAAGAAAGAGCAGTGTGAACTTGACATCAAGAAGTCCATCCCCTGAACAAGTTGCTTGTTTGAGGACCTCTCCTGTGACTTCCCATTGCAGCCTGACAACCTGCCCCTGCACCTCTGGAAGTCTACTGGGGAAACATTCCTCCTTCAGATCTCTTCTTCCCTCTCCTGTTCCCCTCACTTTGCACACTGCTGCTGTAAAGCCTTTTGAGATGACCACATCAAGTGGGTTTTGGTTAAGCAATAAAAGACAGAAGCACACAACAAATGTAAAATGAAATTCTCCCCCAGCCAGGGAAATCTTCCTGTCATGCTGCAACTGCAAATGAAACCTGCTTGGCTTGGACCCAGAATTGGGACTGTTTGGGATGATTAATGCTTGCAGTCAGGAGCAAATGCACTGCTTCAACATCCAGTGCTGGGCCAATGAGCAATAAATCAGCCCCACCTTGCTCTGCAATGCTTCTCCCTCCTGCGTGGTGGGCAGGACTGGTAACAAAAGGCTGAGCTGTGAACCAGAGCGTGGGGAGAGGGAGAAAGGAGCAGTGCATGGGGGTTGGCTGTGTCTTGGGGCATAGTCATTGCTCCTGCCTCAGCTAGAGAGGAGGAGCTGGCTCCCCCATGCCATGATTTCCCTGTGTTATAATTCTCCCACACCTCTGCACCTTAATTATCTGGCCACTGCAACCCTTCTGCTGCAGAAGCAATCAGAGAGGTGGATGTGCCACCAGAAAGTAGATCTGCTAGCCTGAGACAGTGCACACAGCAGGAATTAGCCACGTTGAGGTGTCTCAGTAAAGCAGGGAAGTTTCAATGCATGAGAACACCTACCTGATCAAAATCCCAAGCTCTTAGTAGAGAAAGGACTATTTTGGCCAATATTTACCAAAATCATGAAAGTCATAAACAAAAAAAAGGCTTGCAAATAAAAATAACCTCATCAGGAAGCATGGGCATGAGGAAAAACTTCTTTTCTCTGAGGGTGCCAGAGCCCTGGAGCAGGCTACCCAGAGAGATTGTGGAGTCTCCTTCTCTGGAGAGATTTCAAACCTGCCTGGACATTGTGATTCTGGGCAACCTGCTGTGGGTGCCCTGTTTTAGCAGAGGGGTTGGACTGGATAATCTCCAGAGGTCCCTTCTGACCCCCTCCATGCTGTGATTCTGTGACTCTGTTGCTGCCAGGGCTCAAGCAAGCAGGAAACATTGTGCCCTGAGAAGTGGTTAAGAGCAAGCAACTAATCTCTTCAGCTTTCTGCTCTAGTTTCAAGTGTCAACAGATTTTGGGAGGGACACACCAAGCTCCAGCTATCCCAAGTGGGAAACACTGCCAGGTGAGCAGCAGCACCATCACAGCCTGCTGCTGTTTGCTAGCAGCTCAGCTCTCCCATGGCTCTGCACCCTCACCAGTGTCAGCCTGAACCCAAGCCAGCACATAGGCAACGGGTGAGGATGTTTCTAGGTCACCATCTGAGACCTGGAGTCAGGAAATCTACCACGATTTGCTCATTTGAGTGGCCTAAGCTTCAGCGTTGCTGAGCAACAGCATCCCAGCGGTAGGCACTCCTGTGAGTGATGATATCTTAATCTTCCCCAGAGGTCAGATTCCCTGGAGCCAGGGGGTGGGCTGCATGCACCCCCTCTGCCAGCCGGCTGGCAGGGACAGATCGGGGCCAGGTGGGTGCTGTGAAGTCAAGTCCAAATGGGTACAGGGTAAATGTAGAGTGGGCAGCTCAGGGATGTTTGTCATAAAAGCAGTGTGAGGTCACTCCAGTACTCATTAGCTTCAGACTCATCTTAGTGCTAAGCTTCTTCCCCCAAGCTTCTTCTCAGCATCCCACAAATGCCCCAGTACAGCTCAGCCTGCTCCCAGTGGTAAACTCTGCTGGGAGCGTTCTGTAGTAGGAGGGCAAGTACCCAACCCCAGAGAACACAACTGACCTGAAAACTGTGGCCTTCATAAGTAACAAATGACTTGGGAGCACGTCAGCTCCAGAGTCTGGCCAAGGCTCCCCTGAGGACTGACTCTGAGAGGTGTCTGGCGAGTTGGGGAGCCTCAGGTTCCATCCTGGGACAGCCAAGCACAGACACCTGACCACTGCACAGATCTTCACTGAATCAGTGCTCACCCTCATATCATAAATCTGGCAGCTCTGGAGGCGCTCAGCTCCCTGCTTTATTGCAGAGCACCAGGCAATGGCAGAGGTACACCAGGCAGAGAAGAGGAGAGAAATTCGCCAGAAAGGTGAAGACAAGAGCTGACTACAAGAGAGTGGCCAAACTCATCCCTCAGGACTGCTCCTGCAGCAAGCTGTGATTGTCACTGGGAGATCAGCCTGGGTACACACTGCCCATCCCACTCTTCCTCCCAGCTCAGGGAAGAGCCTTGCAGGTGTCTCAGCCCCAGATCTGCACTCACCCACTGATGATCTCCTTGTTCTCAGCCCGGATGAAGTGCTCCTTCTCTGGGGTCAGGATGCACAAGGAGAATTTCTGCCCTGTGCGGCTCTCCCCATCCACCACATCCGTGCACTGGTTCATGTTGATGGTGCCCTGGGGGAGTGTTGTTGGCTGCAAAAGGAAGGAGAAAAGAAGGAATGTTTAAGGCGAGAAGAGCAGATGACTGCAGAGCTCAGCTCTAAAACCTCTCCTGGTGGACACCAGGATCCTATGTATCCCCAGCAGGTACAGCTCTTGCCAGCCCGCTTCAGTCCAGTTCACAGCTGCCAGCAAGATACTTCTATGCCAAATGCCCAGGTAAGGATGGACAGGGACACCAAGGTAAGGCATCAAGTGGCCAGCTTTGGGTTTGCAGCTGCAAACCATCTGGGGTGGTGGGATGGCACCTGGGGACAGGGAGTGGCAAAGCAGCAAGGTCCCACTGCCCTTGGCACAGGATGGCTCAGGCACTACAGACAGACTGACCATTAAAGTTAAGAAAACAAGAAGGTTGCCAGGGAGGGACCACAGCCTGTAAAGGATCTTGTTGTGGGATGGGCTTTGCAAAGGTCCCCTTGCTCCAAGCAGACACAGTAGACTGGGAAAGTGACCTCCCTAGCCCAAGAGGACACAAAGGGACCCAGAGAGAAGTCAGCACTGACGAGAGCTGACAGGTCCATCTGGAGTGGTGCTGGCTTATCCGATTACAGCACAGCCACCCGCTCCTGCTGCAGGGCACCCACAGTCCTCCCTTCCCAAGCAGCAATGCCCTGTGTCCCCATCCCCAGCCTGCCTGTACCCCACCAGGCTCGGTGACACTGGGAACATAAATAACAGGGTGGAGGAATCTTTCCAAGCTGCCAGCGGCACTGAAAGAGTACCCAAAGCAGCTCACAGCCACCTCCTTACCCTGCCAAAGCAGCCTTGTGCCCTCCAGATGGCAAGGCCAATGAGGACACAGATTTTTGGCAGATGCTGATAAGGTTTTTTTACCATGGAAACCATCTCGTCTGCCAGTAAAACCCCTCCAAAAGCAGCCTGCATCATGCAAAGAAACAGCAACTGGGGAGAGCTTGATGGCTCCAGCCTACAACCCCAGGAAATTTCTATCAGCCTCTCAAGACCTCCAGTTTATCCAAGTGTGGAGCTGTGGGGAACAGCCCTCTCCACCAGGAAAAAGGCTTTCCCTATAGCTGTGTCCCCTGAGACAGCCCAAGGGTAGCACAGAGCCACCATGGGTGCTGCAGCACCAGTGCCCAGCATGGGCACACAAACAGGACTACTCCTACATCAGGAACACCAAAACCTCCTCTCTTCCTTTGCGGAAATCAGCAGCAGCATCCACAGACCCCAAGGGATGGAGAAAGCCAAGCCAAGCCCAGGCCTCTGGCACGGTGCACACAGCCTGCCCTGCACTGCCGTGGGCAGGCAGCTCCTAAGAGGATTTTTTTTGCCTTGGACAGCACAGATCAACTCCTGCTTTCCGGCTGCTATAAAAACCCAGCGGAAAAACTTTCTCCCGCTCCAAGTGGAGTCTTAGAAACGTTTTTGTCTCACTGGCCTTCAACACAGCCAAAGCCTCCAGGACTGCGAGGCCTGAGTCCGATCCCCTTCCCACCCACAGCATTTTTCCACCAGCAAATGAACCAGAACAGGGTAAAAAGGGGATGAAGGGGAGGCTCCAAGAGTAATCCCCCCCAACTCCCTTCAACCCAGGCTGCTCAGTCCCTCCAGCTACCCTGGAGGCCCCAGAGAGATTTGGCAGAGCTGGCCCAGGAGGAGTCAGCTCCCTGCAAAACCTGCCTGCTCACCTCCCTCCTCAGCCTCACGGCAGCGTTTGGGGCAGCTTCCCCCACTGCTGCTCACACCCAACCCCGACCCAAGCGTGCCTGCAGTGGAGGAGCCGGTTTGGGGCCCCCACACCACCAGGCTGGCCCTGTGAAGTGGTTTTGCTGTGCGAGCCTCCTTGTTGGCATCACACACAGCCTGACACATGCATCCCTGTCCCCTACCGTACCGCTGAAAGTCTGCGAGCAAAGCTGGGACTGTCCCCTCTTGGGCCTTCAGCCGGGGATAGGACAGGCACCAGGGACAAACCCTCCACCCCACAACACCCCTCCAGCTCTCAGCAGCAGATGAAACCTGATGGACCTGCTGCCTTGCTCACTTGGGATGTAAATTCCTTTACACCATTCAATTCCTTTCTCGGAGGCAGCACATGGCACTTTGAAGCACAGTGAAATGCAGCTGATCTAGGGTGGGAACAGAAGTGCACACACTCCAGTTCCACCGAGGGGGAGGAGAGGGCTTGGGCACTGCACCCCAGGAACACCTCAAAGCCAGTCAGGGATCCCACCGGTTTCTGCACTGAGGGATTTCTTGGGGCTGGGGATATCTGGGGAAGGACACACAGAGTTGATCCCCAGGCTGGTCCCAGGTCAGGTGAGGACTGAAAGGTTCTGGCAATTGGAAGCTAATAAATAAAAGCACAAGCAGGGAGGTGTTGCACAGCTGAGACGCCAAAACAATAACAAGGCTGAGACTTCAAGCAGCCCTTTGAAAAGCAGCTGCTTTGATAGGAGGTCAAACCCATCATCAGACCAGGGGCCACGGGGAGGCTTCATGTCTCTGCCTATGGTGGGGGGTTGGAACTGGATGATCTTTGAGGTCTCTTCCAACCTGGACCATTCTATGATTCTATGATTCTATGTCTGAGTGAGGCAGGAGTGGATGCTGAGGCTCAGCTCCATGCCCTTTCTTCTGCCAGTCCCCAGGCTCAGAGACAGCTTTGTCCCCAAGTGCTGACCCTGTCTTTGCCATTTCCCAGGCTGCTGTCAAGGGGATGGCGCACACAACTACCCTGTGACCGGATCAGTGTCTTTAAACTGGGGGAGGAGTGGAAGCACAGCAGGGTGCAGCATTAGAGGTCACCATTAGGAGCACCAGCAAAAGCAGCAGCTCTCCTTGGTAGCACCGGCCACCTCCAGACCATCAGGCAGAGAAGCACAGGGAAGGCTGCACCCACACCATCTGGGCAGCTACAGCTCTTCACATTGCCAGCACCAGCAGAGGAACCATAGACAAGAAACAATCCCTTTGTTGTTTCCCCCTTGTATGACAGATCCATATTTGTGCACACACATGCTCGCAGTGTCCCTCTCCATGCCACACAAAGCCTATGGTACCACCTCCTCCTCTCCCTTCCTGGCTGCCCAGGACATGAGTCACGCCATGCTCTGAGCCACACCCAAAACCCCAGCAGCCCCAAGATGAGATGCTCTCTGGACCGTGGGAGAGATGCTCTTGGGATGCAGAGTTGAGCAACTGCAGCAGCTGCCAGAGTAGAAAACAAGCGGGGGAAAAAGTAGGAACTTCTTACAAGCCCAAAGGCAGAAATCCCAAGCAGGGCATTACTGAGGAGATCCATGTGCTGTGACAGGAGGATGCTCAGTGCTGGATGCTCCATGGGCAATGAACGCCCAGATGCTGGGGCTGATGCTTCTAAGTCAGCAGGGTTTACCTGCAGGAGTCCCTCATTTCTGTACAGTTTTGCAGGGCTGAGGCAGAAATAGAGGATAATTTATACCCCAAAATTCCCAAATTTTCTCCAGGTCTCTTCCCTGCAGGTGCCATGACAGGAGCTGAACGCAAAATGCAACAGAGCTTTACTCAACAGCTGCATCCAAGAAGTTCTCTGAGCAGGTAAGCCTGCGGTCAGGCTCCCCAGAGGCGGCTGTGCCACGGCCTCGGCAGGACACAGCCAGTGCCCACGCCGGTCTCCAGGGCTGTTATACAACGTGGGTTGATGAAATCTGGAACACAACCTTTAAAGAAAGGCGATGGGGCAGGGGGAGGAGGAAACCAAACAAAAGGGACATTTTACTTTCTGCCAAGAACCAGGAGGGGAAGGGAAAAAATTAAGAAGAAAAAAAAAAAAGCCACAACCATTTGTCTATCTGGCATGGCAGGCTGGTTGCCTTGGCACTGGGGCCCAGCCGTCCCTGGTAGGGGGTGGGGAGAGGTTGGAGATCGTGGCTCTGCCATCCTACTCCATTGCGATGCTGCACAGCGCTGGCTGGCTCTGCCCTGGCTCCCAGCACCACTCTGGGAGCAGCAGCGAGCCCGAAGTGCCTGAGGAGGAGCCATCCCCCCCCCCCGCGCTGCCTCCATAAGTGCTTCTCGACAAATGTTAACTCTCTACCTTCAAATATTCATGAGGGTGGCTGCCGAGGAGCACACTGCTCCTTCCCAGTGCTGCTGAGGAGCACTCTGCCAAGGCAGCCTCTGTGTTTGCCTTGCCGGTGCCCGGTGCCTGGGCTTGGCTGATCATGGTGCTGGAGGTGGGATCTTGGCTGGGCTGTAGCAAGGGCACATCTGAGCAATGTGGAGACAGCCACACTTCACTGCACCCGCCTGAGACCCCACCCGCAGCGCTGGGGCCAGCTCCGGAGCCCTTAGCACAAAAAGGACATGGACCTATTGGAGAGGGTCCAGAGGAAGCCACAAAAATGGATAAGAGGGCTGGAAGCCCTCTGCTGTGAGAACAGGCTGAGAGAGTTGGGCTTGTTCAGCCTGGAGAAGAGAAGGTTCCAAATAGAGCTTTTGGTGGCCTTACAGCACTTAAAGGGATCTAAAAGAAAAATGGGGACAGACTTTTTAGCAGAGACTGTTGTGACAGGACAAAGGGTGATGGCTTGAAACTAAAAGAGGGAGATTCAGACTAGGGAGAAGGAAGAAAGTTTTTTTACACGGAGGGTGGTGAGACACTGGCCCAGGTTGCCCAGAAAGCTGGCAGATGCCCCATCCCTGAAACCATTGCAGGTGAGGGTGTCTGGGGCTCTGAGTAACCTGCTCTAGTTGCAGGTGTCCCTACTGACTGCAGGGAGGTTGAACTAGACACCCTTTAAGCTTCCCTTCCAACACAAGCCAGTCTATGATTGTAAGTCTCAGCTGCCCCATCACTATGGGCACATCAGGGCTACATGGAGACAACCCTGCCTTGGGTGAGGGTAGCAGTGCAGCTTGGACAGACAGCTCCTGGCACCAGAATGGCATTGGGAGCCGACACCAGTGCCACCTCCACCATTCCCACCCAGAGGCCCTCTGCAAGAAACTCATAAGGAGTTCCCTTTTAAGCTGTGCGTGCCCCCTCTAAATCCTAGCTGGGGATGCACTGCATCCACCCTGGAGCTGGCTCTGCTGCTGGTGCTGGGTAGCTCAGAGCCTGCTGGTGAGGTGGCCACCACGGTGTGCCCTGAGCTGCTCAGGAACCAGGCAAGCATGGCTGGCACAGCAGCAGGGCTTTAATGAGCTTTTTAGGCTTCCTGCCACTAGGCATGAGGCTATCGATACGGCCACAACGCGGCCAGAGCTCCGTGGCAGGCAGATTTTGTTACACTTATAGATCAGCTGACAGGCTGAGCATCCTGGATTTATTAAATTAGACAAAGGCTCTTGGAAATGACCTCTGTGGGCTCTGCCAAAGCATGGACCGGGAAAGTCACCCATTGAAGGGGAGCAGAGGGCTGTGCTCCTCCATCCCACACCTGCCTGCATGCAGCAAGAATCCATCCCTGCTTCCCCAGCTTTCCTCTCCCCCTGCCATCCAAGCAGGAGACAGGTATCTTTTTGTGGCCACCTGAGCACACCTTTCCCCCCTGCAGCCTTCTCAAATCAGCAGCTAATGCTCAGTGAAGCCAGTGAGAAACCTCCAGCTTGCTCAGGCTGGGCAGCAGGCAATAGAAAAGCAAGTTTTTACCACAGACAAGTGAATGCAACTGAGTTATTAACCAGCATATGTGCCCCCACACCTCTACATGCATCCCTTGGGCAAGAAAGAGGGGAAAATGCCCCGAATTTCACTGCTGTCTGGACTCTCCAGCCAGCCATAAGTCTCCTTTCACAGACAGAGGCACAGGTGGTGCTCTGCAGATGTGGCCTTGGCACACGCTGCACCAGTAGCAAACCCAGCTGGCAGTGCCAGCAGCAGCCACGCTCTGCCAGCATGAGGAGGGGACAAGGCACCTGCTGTGGTGTGCAGCCAGTGATGCAGAAACATCCAACACTTATCCATGGCTGGGTAAGTGCCATGATACTTCCCCATCACACTGATCCCCACCACTGGCCCCTGCTTGTTCATCATGGCCGTGACAGCCAGCTCCCTGAAATTTGTCTTGCTGGAGGAGCTCTCCATAACCTCAGGTCACCCACCCCACAGAAGCAGCTTAGGGAGGTGAGCCTGAAGGCTTGGTTACAAGTCCCATGCATGCCTGACCCCTGGAGAGCCCTCCTGAGCCTCTACCAGGAGATAAAACAACATCAGCTCCACTTTGGCCAGGGGGAAGGAATTTTCTTCGCTGGGAGCAGTTTGAGGAGGGGGTGAAGTGCAGGGGTTGGGCAGGAGAGTTCAGCCAGGGGCCGCTTTTAAGCGGAGCTGGTGTTTATGTCCACAGACAGAGAGTCTAAACAGTGAGCGAGGCTGCCAGCTGCCTGCGACCTGGCCCTCAGCTTGCTGCCAGCACCCTCGGGCTCCTCTCCCACCCAATGCCACCTCAGCAAGGCACAGGCAGCACCCATGGGTGCCCATGTGGCACGTTTGGGGACATGCATCCTATTCACAGCCCCATCCCCACGGGCACCCATCCGGGGAGCTTGTGCTAGAGCTGAGCGAGCCCAGCCGGGGCTGCAGGGAGGCTGCAGCCGGCTCCTCCTGGCCTTATATGGCCATTTTCGCACAGCTCTTGCGGCTCCCAGCTGCTCCCCACCCCAAAGCGGGTCGGGAGCTGGCAGCCAGGGCCTAGCCTGCCTCCTTCCTCTTAACTTCATTCCTTCTGACCGGCCTGCGAGGGGTCTGTGCATCCTGGGGATGGTCCTATCCTGTCCCGACACAACTGCCAGCATCGGGCAGAGAGGGGCAGCAGCAAACACTGTGGTGGCCATCAGGTGGGTGCAACCTCCCTCAGTGCTGGGATCTGACCCCCTAGGTCCTCGGGAGCATCCCCAGATCCGGAAGCCCTTAGGCAAGCTTTCACCCACGCACACACATGCTCCACATGCAATGCTGCTGGAGAAGAGGAGGGACAAGAAGATACAGAGAATACTGACACCACTATGGGAAGAAGAGCAAGGTCCCACATGAAGGGGTCGAGGGCCTGTTCCAAGCCACCATCCTTGCTCTTTGGGGTCTAAAGCAAAAGCTCAGCTTTGCACAAAGAGCTTAGAGCAGTTGCTCAACCCATGTCTAGGGAACCAAAGCAAAAGCCAAGCATTGTGTGGGCACTTGCCAGCCAGCACCATCTTGCAGCCCTGCAAACCCAAGAATTATTCTTCCCTCTTGCTCTCTGGGATTTAAATGCATTTAAAATGCAAAATGTCCTCCTCCCCTCCTAGGAGGTGGATGAGAGGGATAGGCGATAGAGGATCTGACCCTATCTGCTCACAGCTGCCAGTGTGGCATCTTCCCTGCTTCCTGATGCTCAGGCACAACAGTGGCCCAGCCAAAGGAGAAGCAAGTACCTGCAGCATCCAGGTGAGCTGGCATGGCAATCACCCTGATGACAAAAGCCTGGTGAGACCACATACCAGAAGGGCACACACAGAGCTTGGGGCAGAGACCGTGGCAAGTGAGTTGCCTGGAGAGGAAAGGCAGTGGTTTGGGGGTGGGAGGGAAAGGCAGGCTTCATTTGCATCTTGATATTTGAATTTTAAATTGCCCTGTTCCAAATTGGCCTTGTCAACTTTCTTCTCCACCCCCTCGCTGTAGGAGACAAGTCCCAAGTGGTCCCTGGCACTGCACACTGCCAGGCACACGCGTGCTCACCACCACCAGCTTGCATGGCTCTGCCTAGGAGCAAAGGGCTTCACCAAAACGTCAGACCACATCACCAGAGCAGGACCCAGAAGGTAACCCTCTCCCACAGGTCACAGACACAGTGATGCCAACTTTGGAGACAGATCACGAGATGTAAAGCTTGGATGGAAGCAGGGTGGTCTCCACTTGTGCTGGCCAACCACCCAAGCCCTCTTTAGCCCCAGCTAGACCTGGATTTGTGTTTCACAGAAGTGAGTGGAACAGTCTTAGCACCTGCCCAGGCACTGGCTATGAGAAGGGCTTCAGACCTTGGGAAAAACCTTAGGGAAGAATCCCAGGGCAAAGCTCACTCACTGCTCAATTCTGGAGCCAGTCTTCTGGCAAGAAGGGAAGAAACCTGCAGCTGATGTGTGTGCTCCGATGTTATTTATGGCACCAAGCACTGCTGGGGTACCTCCCCAGCTCTTCTGTTCAGCACTGCTCTGACCTGCAGGCAACTCCCACCGCATGGCAGGAGCCACTCGAGGTGCCACCACCCTTGCAGCATGGAGGTGTGCTGCAGGGCACGCAGAAACCAGGTATTGGTTGAGTCGCATGAGGCCATTGTGGGGTGCGAGTGGCACCCTGAACAGGACTGTGGAGAGATACTCATGAAGATCCAAAACTAGATCAAGGCCTGGGAGGAGAGAAGGGGCTGTGAAAAGAGCTATGGCTTCTGTCTTCTCTGAATCAAAGACAAACATGGCCAAGGTGAGAGCCAGCCAAGCAAAGCAGAAAACTAAGTCAATCAAAGCCCTGTACCTCTCTAACTAAATCCAGCTTCCCTTCTAGGCTGAAAGGAAGGAGGAATGGGGCTCCTGGTCTCCAGCTATCCCACAGCCTCTCCTATAAATACATCCAAGCAGAGGAATCAGAACAAACACACACCAGAGCAGGCCACTCGTCCAGCCACAGCTGTGCAAAGCTGCCTCCCACAGCCATTGTCTTGAGCTCTGGATAATTTAAGGCCCTGCACTATGCTGTGAAGTGCAGAGAGAGCAAGGTGAAAAATGGCAAGTGCTTCCCACAATAAAAGAGGAAATAAAATGGCAAGGCATCTCCCGGTGCCTCAGTGGAAGAGACAGGAAAAAAAAAAACAACCCTTTCAGTTCTATATGAACTGGAAATTTTTTTCTTTCACTGAAACACAAAAAAAAAAACACAGGAAGGAAAACACCACCTCACAATGGACAAAGTCAGCAGAAGCCTCTCTGCTGAACACTCTCACACAGGCTTAGAGCCACTCAAGCCAGCTTCATCCAAACAGCTGACCCAGTACTGTACCACAGTGGTTTCTCCCCAGTTTGGCTTCTTCGAGGCTCAACTGAACTGAAAATTTGCTGGGCAGATTTTGTTTTCCAGCAGGTAAAGGCAGTGTCTTTGTGGCCAACACTCTTCCCACCCCATCTCACAGCTGCAAGCGAGGTGAGGAGAACCCCAGGGATCAGCAGCACCAGATCCACCGGAGGTTTGGGCAACTCCCACGGGTGCAGATGCTTCAGTGGAAGTTCCTAAATCCGGCCAAATTAGTCTGGAAATCTCATTACTCCTGAGTGCTGCTCTTACAAGCTTTGCAGAGCTTCCTGCTGGGCTGGGAATACCACATGGCTGGGCTCCCAGGGTGCTTGCGGGGTGCAGCTCAAGGTGAGAGGGACAAACCAAACAGAAGAGGCTGGATCGTGCCACATCCCACACCCCATGCCTCACTCAGTAGAAAACCCCAGACCTGCCCTGCATCACTCCCAGAAGCTTCCAGGCAAGCCAGGACCCTGCAGTCCATCCCAAAAGCCGAGAACATTTTCCAGCCTCTGACTGTTGGCTATCCTACCAAATGGCAGAAAATGGAAGGTTTTTCAGACAAGAAAGGCAATTCTAAGAAGAAAAGCTCCCAACACACACATAACTGTGTCCAGGCGAGGAGACAACCCAGCAACAACTTAAGCTGGGCTTTGCTGCCACCTGCAAGGTGCAGTGGCAGCACCAATGCAGACAGCAAAGAGGCATCCTGGCTGGGCAGGCACCACTGGGTTCAAAGGCAAATGGCAGCCAGGGCAAAAAGGGGTTTGAATGCCTGCCCACAGCCAAGGACAAAGGCTGAGAACAACACAGCAGGCTGCTGGGACTGTCCCTGTGTCCTGGGGAGCAGCATTTTCTCCCTGAACCTGCTGCTTCCATCTGGCTCTCACACTTGCACAGGAGTTCAGGGAGAGTAACAAGTTCATGGTGATGAGCTGCCCTCAGGAGCACTCCCTGTAACCTCTCCTTTGGAAGCAGCCATTTGGCCCCAGCAGAGAGGAGTAATCCAGGGCTGGTGAACCTCTGAGGGATGAGCCCAGGAGGTTTCTCCATCCCCCATGCCTGGGACAATAGAATTCACCCTCCAGCATTAGCCTGTGCATGGCATTAACTGCCCCTGCAAGCCAAACATCCCCTTCCTCCACACATCTGCTTCATCCATAATCCTCACTGCTCCTCCCCCTAATGGGAAAGCAGCCAGAAAAGTGAATCAAAACCCTAATTATCCCAGTAGCTCCCCAGCGCCCCAGCGATCTGCTGGGACTTTATTGATGCTGCAGAATGGAAAGCAGGAGGAAAAGGCCAGGGCTGGGTGTGCTCCAGGCACCCACCCTTTCTTCCCACCACAAAGGCTGGAAATCCCATGCAAGCTGGGGATGCTGCTGGGGCATAACTAAAAGCAAACTGTGCTCCTGTCCCCTCTGCCCTCCTCTCCCCAGGGACTCTGCTCACCGTGGCAAAGGAAACACTGCAAGCATGGGGACTCAGAGCAATGACAACTCTGTGCAGCAGCACGACAGCAGCCCCTGGTCTCGCTGCAGGTCATTGTTGATCCATAAAATCATGAACAGCTGCAGCACTTGAAGCCACAGCACCCCGAGGCACGTGAAAGCAGGGACCCTCAGGGCCACATCCTTGTAGTGCCACAGCAAGGGGTGCAACGGCAACAGAGGCATGGCCTGGGGGTGTGAGCCGGAAGAACATGAGGGGGTAAAAAACCCAAAACCTCTCCCAGGCAGGTGAGAGCCTTCCCCAGCTGTCCCCAGCCCCTGGAGCAGCCCACACCCTGCACACAGCACCTCTCCTTTAAAAGCAGGAGAGGTGGCAGAGGAGCCATGCTGCCTGTGGTGGGTGGCAGGGTGCAAGGCATGATGATATCCCAGACAGCTCAGCTCCTGGATGCTGCTGGAAGGAGGTGAAGGGCAGCATTAAGTTGCCACGCACGTGATTTACCTGTGGTAATTTCAAACTGCCTGGCTGGTTTATCTTGCTGCCTGCTTGCAGCCAGACTACAGTCTGAGCCTCTTCCAAGCTCTGAAGGATCGGGGCAAGATACAGAGATCCTACAAAATAGGTAGCACCAGAAGCACATCCACTTTCTGTTACTCAGGGCAGAGTGAGGGACGAGCAGGATTTTGCTGGCATTTTTTGTCTCTTCCTTCTCCATCTCGTAGCCCATGATAACTCAGTGAGCAAGACCGATGACAAAACCTGCCTGGGCAATCTCATTTTGCAGCAGAAATCCCTCCACACAGCGTGGACAAAAGGTGGAAGGCTCCAGCACAACCCCTGCATTCAGCAGCAGCCCTGAGAAAAGCCGTTTACAAAACCTCAGCCGAAGAACCTCGGCTCGTCTCCACGCAAGTTTTAACCTGACAATGTCCCTTTTACAGACTCTAAGCCTGATGAATAATGCATGGCTGGGGTAAACCAGAAATATCATATTCACTAATGCTTACCCTAGCAGAGAAACGAGGAGGGCAGATAAGTAATTTATTAACCCCAAACCGTGTTGCTGCTTGAACAGAGTGCACACCTCGGCTTTTGGCCCCAAAACCGCTGCTGCAGTTTGCTTTTGAGCCATGGCAAGAGCGTGCTAAGGGCTGGCTGGGACACTACACCCCCCACCCCCCCCAGCTCTCATCTCACCTCCAGCACAAACATGCTTTGTCCAGGACTGTATGAGATGGGAGGGGGGGAACCTCCTCCAGAGCAGTGCTGGGAGCTGCCACTCTCCTACCTCTCATCCTCCTCAGGGGGAGGGCCACAGTTGCCCCTTCTCCATCGGGAGGAGAGCAGTGGTAGGAAGTCTGCAACCCCACGCTCGCCCATGGCTCCAGCCACTTTCTCAGGCATTCCAAAATTTGGCTGGAGCCTCTTTTTTTTCCAGCCGACCTCC
>VWZI01015288.1:286981-309179 GCA_013396835.1 Psilopogon haemacephalus
TAAAAAAAAAAAAAAAATTAATAAAAACAACGAAACCACAAGCTGGGGGTGGAGAGTGCAGCTCCCCTCACTCCCCAGGGGCTGGGAGGAAGCCGGGAAGCGGGTGGGAGCAGGGGGCAGGAAAGGGGGAGGCCAGCAGCATCGCCCACCCCCCCTTTGCTTTGTGCACACGCTTGGGGAAATTAAAAATAGCTGCGTCCAGAGAGTGGCTGTGAGCACCACAAAGAGCGTGTTGAGCAGAGGCAGCTGCAAGCTATTTGCTGCCCTCGGTAATCGGCATCTCAGCTTGCAAAGCACCGCCTCCCCCCCACCCTTTGCCCCCTCTCCCCAGCCTCTTCCTCCCCTGCCAGAAGCCGCCGGTGCCTTTCTCCAACCCACATCTGTCATGTCAACAATCAATGAATACAGGATCTTTGCCGGGGGAAAAAGGGGGGGACAAGCTTTGATTTTGGGAGAGGCTCTGTTAGGTTAGCATCCTCATCCTCCTCTCTGAGTTGTCACCAAGGGTTTGCAGCACTGAATCCCACCAGGGGAGGCCAGGATACCCCCAATGCCACTCAGCAAAGATGGGAGAGCAGTGTGCCAGCCACCAAGATGCTAAGATTCCTTTAAGCACTGGGTAAAGGGGTGCTATTGTCTGCTGTTACCCAACCCACAGCCCACATCCCAATTGGTGGTCCTCATCCACCTCAGCTGGTGGCCTAGAACAAGGCTGGAAAGAATTAAAACCAACCCCATCCCCAGCACCACACTATGCAGCTGGCAGGTACAGGACCGTGCTGCAGGCATCTTATTTCACACCTTCCTCTCTGGCACAGAGCAACAGCAAGGCAAAAAAAGTTGTGAGTTTGGTGGTTCCTTGGGTGGGTTGGTCACTTAGGTCTCTGTAGATCGACAAGGCCACCCAGGCACCAGGCGATGCTTAGGAGCACAGCACTGCTTTGGGCTTGCAGAGAGCTGGGGTTAGGTACCAAACACTGCCAAGGACCAGAGCAGAGTTCTTGCTGCCTTCACTAGGAAGAAAAATGGGGGGAAGAAAAAACGGTAAAAAGGAAAAAGCAACTGAAGCAACTGGCTGCAGCAAACACGACTGCTCCCATCTGTCACTCCAGTGCTGTGGCACTGGGGGCTCTTGCTAGACTGCTGTATTTTGGTAGACATTTCCAGCATGGTGGGACACAGAGGAAAGGCAGGTCCAAGGCCATCACAGGAGGTGGAGGGTGGGAACACCAGCAGGGCCCAAAGGGCTGGTGCTCAGCAATTAGCTGCACCACTGCACCACCAGCTCTGACATCTTCGCTGCTGAACACCACCAGAGGCGGATTTGACTTCTGCATCAAGGCTTTACAGCGGATCACAGACTCCTTTCTCCCACTGAGAGCCTGCAACCAGGCTGGAGGCCATGGGTATGGAGCCCAGGTTTGCAGAAGCCACAAAGAAGCAACTCCAGCTGCTGTGATCACCTCTACCATTCTGCCTTCAATAAGCTGGATAAAGGCAAGTGAAAACCCAGTTCATTTCCCTCACTGCTCTTGTCCATGTCTTCTGCATGAACATCTTTGCTAGGTCTCAAGAGATGGGGGAGCAGGGAAAAAGCAGAAAGGACAAAGCCACTTGAACCTGTTCTCGTTGCTCTGCATAAGTGCAATTCCAGCTTTGCAGCTCGCCCAGCAGAAGACAATAGGGGCTATGTTGTTTCCAGGAAGGAAGCACCTGGGCCAGGTCATCAAAGCTGCTTGTTCATTAGGAGGTCGCTGGCTGCACCCAGCTCTTCCAACTCTGCTTTCATCCTCTTGCCTTCTGTTAACTCCCAAACCTCCCACCACGGTTTGTTTCACACCAGGACCTTTCCCAAGTGGGTTCTACAAGCACCAAACACTTTTCTTAAGAGAGCCTGGATGGACCTCAGTGTCCTCCATCCATACTTGGGATGTGAACAAACCCAGCCAGAGACATCCACCCAAACTCACAGAAAAGACAGGCACTTGTGAGGCCTCTGTGATGCTCCCAGGTGCCAGGGTTGGTGTTGGAGTCATCCTTGGAGGAGCCCTTCCCTGTTCCCTCAACCCTCTTCCCCAAACACCACACAAAACCAAACTAAAACAGGTAAAATAGGATAGGGAACATCTTGTGGAGGTGCCCACAGGCATCTTGACAGCAGGACCCATCCCCAGCAGCGCCTGGGATCAGACACTTTGAGCAGACAGAAAAGGGAAGACACTGTGAAGCCACTGTATGGGATCCCTACACCAAGATGACAATGGACCATCACCAAGCAAGACATTCATGTCAGAAAGAGCACAAAATGAAGACCTGAACATCTTTCCAACCCCTCCAAGGATGCTGTGTCCTGCCTTCAGCCATGTCCAGAGGAATGAGTTCTCAGAGCTCCTTGTAGATTCATGGACTTTGTTTTTTTTTTTTCCCAAAAAAGATACTATTGAAAATTAAACCACAACAAATATGCCAAACATCTGCAAGCTCTGTCAGAAACCACCAACACTTGTGCTGTCTTCCCTGCAGAGCCACTACAGGGATGTCTTCCCTGCAGAGCCAATACAGCCCTGCACCCTGACTTCAGGTGTCCCTCTCCTGTAGTAGAAAGGATCTCTGCTCCCCAATTATTCCCAACATTTCCTTCTTTCTACTGTATCACCTCTGAGATATTCATTAAACATCCAACTCCACCGTGAAACCTCACCACAGACCACCTTCCACAAGCCAGTTATTTTCCTGGCTCCACTGTCCATCATTTCTATCCCAGCCAGTTCACATCCTATTGAGACTTCCCATCCAAACCATGACCATAGACCCAGGCGCTCCTGGATGGAACCATTTCACCTCCACAACACAAGCTGATGGAATAGCAGGGCACTATCACCAGCATGCACTGAGCACAGGCACCCAAAAAGCCAACCACATCCTGGGCTGCATCAGGAGGAGTGTGGCCAGCAGGGCCAGGGAGGTGGTTCTCCCCCTCTACTCTACCCTGGTGAGACTCCACTTTGAGTACTGCGTCCAGTTCTGGAGCCACTATTACAAGAGGGATGTGGACATGCTGGAGTGTGTCCAGAGAAGGGCCACGAGGATGCTCAGAAGGCTGCAGCACCTCTGCTATGAGGACAGACTGAAAGAGTTGGGGCTGTGCAGTCTGGAGAAGAGGAGGCTCCCAGGTGACCTTATTGTGGCTTTCCAGTATCTGAAGTGGCCTACAGAAAAGCTGGGGAGGGACTTCTTAGGCTATCAGGGAGTCACAGGACTAGGGGGAATGGAGCAAAGCTGGAGGTGGGGAGATTCAGACTGGAGGTGAATAGGAAGTTGTTGAGCATGAGAGTAGTGAGAGCTTGGAACAGGTTGCCTAGGGGGTGGTTGGGGCCACTTCCCTGGAGTGTTTGCAGCCAGGCTGGATGAGGCTGTGGGCAGCCTGATCTAGGGTAGGGTGTCCCTGGGCATGGCAGGGAGGTTGGAACTAGATGATACTTGTGGTCTCTTCCAACCCTGACTGATGCTATGAGCTGACAAACCACCTCTGGACCACCACAGGATGTGGCCATGCAAGAGGCCACTTTCCTCTTCCACTGAAGTCAAACCAAAAACCAGAGGAGCCACAATGAAAGTTCTCCCACTGCAAGACCCTGAAAAAACCTGGGGTGGGGGCAGCCCCCACCCCACTTGTAGAGTCTCACACAGCTGCTCCCCTCCAGCCCTTTCTGTTTTGGCTTGCTTCAAATTTGAAACATGCTTTGATTCAAGCCAAAAGCTTTTTATGCTAAACAGAAACTGAAAGTCTTGAAGATCTGGCAAACAGAGGCACTGGCAAAACCGTGTCTGTGGGGGGAAACGCTGGGTTCAAGGGAAGCAGGGGCTCTGTAAAAGCCTGGTGCTCCCACGGAGGAGGGGGCAGGGAGAGCTTGGAAACACTTAAATGGCAAAACGTGTGGAAAAAGTAAGGACAGAGAGGCCAGGATGTTTAAGGTTCATTTTTAATCCCTGCCAATGAATTTCCATTCTGTGCCAAGACTGAAGTAAACTGCTTTGATCTGAAAAGGAGGAGGAAAAAAAAAAAAAAAAAAAAAAGAAACACAAAACCAACCCACATGCACAGATTCTTGGCTTCTTAAAACAATATAGATGACAAAAGAGGGAACCAGGATGAAAATAACGCGGCGCAGCTCTGCTGAGGGTGACGTTTTCAAATGCCCCTTTCTTCTGAAGGGATGACAATTTTAGAGGGGGCTTGATTAGGAAATAGCAACTGTATGCATCTGCACACCAGAGCCCTGGTGGGCACGCATCCCTCCCTCCCCCTCTGCCCTACCAGCAGCCCCTGACACACCGTTCTCCTTTCCTAGCCTTTGATCCGTTCCTTGAGTTTCCGTGGCCAGGAGCAGGTCCTGGGGCTGTGCAGGGCTCCAGATGTGACCTGGCAGCCCCTTGCACGGTACCAGACCTCCCACCTCTGAGCTGGCCTTTCCTCTTCTATTTATATACCCAGCCCATGGCTCCTGGTGCTCCCCTAACCATTGCCAGATGCCGGATTGATCTCAGTCTTCATCCTGTCCTGGACCCATCGGCTCCCAGCTCCCTCCTGACCTCCCTCCCAGCCACTGAAGCAGAGATGTCCACTCCATCTACACTGAGGTTAACACTACCATGATCCACCCAAGTTCCTGGCTTAGGAGTAGGACTGCTGTGCTGCAAGCCCAGGAAGGGTCTGCAACACCTTCCTGCTCTCAATCCCACATATCCACAAAGGAAAAAAAAAAAAAAAACCAAAACAAAAATTCTTAGTCTCAGGCAATGACTGAAAGGGTTGGTCTGATGGGAAAACACCTCCAAGGAAGATGCAGCTCTCACTGGCACAAATGCCAACCTAATATAACTTCTAGCCCCAGGGGAAGTGACAGAGGGGTAAAGTGAGGCACAGAGGTTAAGCCTGGCCCACAGGCACATACTGAGTCATTAAGAAGCTGCGTTGGAGATCCAAACCCTCTTCCCTGATCTGCTCTAGTCACAGGGCTGTATCTGTCCCCATGCAGTGCCGAGGTCATTGCACATTCACAGGTCCTGGAGGAGGGATGGGTCAGAGCTCTCTCATCACCCACCCACAGGTCCAGAAGGGGTGGGACAGGGCTCTCCATCCCAGCAAATCCCCTCCTGCAGACTCACTACTTCTCCAGCACGTTCCCACACAGCAGGGCTCTATTTATAGCCCTCAGCCGCTAATTCTAGATCGCAGCAATCAAAACAAAAGGAGGCAAATGCTCTGCACTTGCCACTCGCTGGCTCCATCTCCTTACCCAGCACTATTTTTGTGCCAGCTCCCACAACTCCATCAAAACCTCCCAAACCACTACGGCGCTGGGCTGTTCTCCCACTGCAGCACTCCTGTGCTTTTACTGAGGACCATTTCACCAGGAGGACTGAGACCTTGCACAGTGAAAGTCAGAGAGGGCAGCCATCAGCACCAGTTTGGGTACCTGCCCCTGGATGCAGCAACAGAAGCTTTGGGGAGGTTTTATTCACTGTCCTGGCACTGGTCCCTCCTTGTCCCCTCGAGTGGCTGAGCTCAGGCAGGGCTGTTTCCCCACAGGCTGAGGACTTTATCCTCTCCAGTTTCTAATATCCTGAAGTACCAAAGGTCTAAGCTCTCTGGGTGACCCTTCCACTTCCAAAACAAGTCTCTGGACACATTTGGCAAGGCTTGGGGGGTTTTGGCAGGCTTTAGCCTTGCACTAGGGGATTGGGAAACACATCTCTAGGGAAAACCAAGGAAGTGCAACAGGATTAGGGAGCACAGGGGTGCAAATGTCCTCAAACACTCATGACATAGCAGCTCATCCTCAGGCCTGTGCCCAGCCCCCTGTCCACTCCTTCCTGCCTTCCCTCAACTCAGTGTAAGAGTGGTTTTGTCATCCTCCAGCAGCTGCAGAGAAATGTCAACCCCCGTATGTCACCCAGCCCGGCAAGGAGGTGATCAAACAGCAAGCAGAAGCCACCACCGAGGGTGGTTCAGCATGAGAAGGTAAGCCTGAGCAAGCACACAGCCTCCACATCCAGTTGGGAGGGAGGAATTTCTGCACATCTGAGCAGGCTCAGCTTAGCCAGGGCTCAGCAGAGGCAGGAACAGCCACTGGCATGCTCCCCATGGAGGGCAAGGGGATGTGCTCCAGCTGGCACCCCCAGTGGCCACCAAGGCTCTGGGTGCTGGCCAAGGAACAGCACCCAGTGATAAAGAGGAAGACCCTGGGGAGCAAGTCTGGCATCTCTGCTTGGATCAGAGAGGATGAAGGCCCACAGCCTTTGCACATCCCCCCCATCAAGGCCACCAAGAGCAGACTCAGGCACAGCCATGGGTAGATGTCAGGAAGAAGCTGGATGCCAGTAGGACAGCTGATGCCCAATTGTTCCACCTTCTGCTATGGGATTTCCATGCCCAAAATGTTTTTGTCTAACACCAAACTTGACCCAACCCATAGCAAAAGGCTCCTGTACCCAAGGCTGCCCCTTTCCATGGCCTCTGTGTACCACAACACTGATATCTTTGAGGACCTCTGAGGTCTCCCAAGCTCACGGCTGGGCTTTGAGCCACCCCTCCACAAGCCCCCTGCTCTCCAACACACCAGAAGCGAGGAGAAGAGTGTCCCTGGCTGGGCAACAGGAGTGTCTCTGCTGCAATTGCCAGCCCAGGGCTCCCCTCTTGAGCCAACCCCTCCCTCCCCTTCCACTTTTAATAAGACCAGAAATTGCCAAGCCCACAAAATTAATGTCTGAAAGGTTCAAGACAGAGCAATTCAATCCCTGCTTGCAACTGCCTGGGAGGTCTCCAGCCAGCTGCCGCCCAGCTCCCAGCATGCTGCGGAGGCTGCCCCTGTGTTGAGGCCCCCACGGGACTCCCACCCAGCTCCCAGGGAGGGCAGCTGGGAGCAGATCATGCCTGCATGGGCTTCAAAGGGGGAGAGGCACCTTCTGAATGAGGCCCCAGCCTTGTAACTCCATCTTGGCCCACAGAGGTGGTGGGACACAGCAAGGAGTTGGAACAGCTGGAGAGATGGAGAGCCACAAAAGTCAAGCACCTTGGGGGAGAAGCCAGTGGCCCCCAGCAACCCCAGTCAGCAATGCCAGAGGCATAGCAGGCACAGGGCTGGGTCCTCACATCCTTTACCCCATTTCCTCCTGCTCAGTGATTTTTCCTTCTATCCCAGCCCGACCAGCACAGCAAGGACTGCTCCAGTGCCATGGGCTGTAAGGGTTGCTAGGAGGCTGTGCCCAGCTGTGGCCAGGCAATACCTTCAGCAGAGCTGGCACAGACAGCAGTGTGGATCCCAAATCAGCACAGGATCCCACACAGTGATGTACACAGAAAGGTCAGGAGGGTGCTTTTACACCACGCATCAGACCCCAATGAGGAGGAGGAGAAGGGAGCTGTGACTACCTCCTCCAACCATGGCTATGGCAGGTTAACCTCAGTATGCAAAGCAGCAGGAAAAAAAAAAAAAAAAAACAAACATTTCCCAACATCCTTGCACCTCTGCCTTGGACTGGGACACCTTCCCATACTGCAGCCAGCCACATGCCACTCTCCTGCTGGTGTAGGACATGAAACACCAGCCCAGTGCAGAGCCACTAAAAATACATGAAAAAGTCCCCAGTGCTCCTACTCAAGACATTTAAATCATTTAGGGCACTTGGATCAACCCCAAGGAAATAAACAAACAAACAAGGCATGAAACTGGAGCAACTCTGCAGCCATGCCCATCGTTTGGTGCCCTCACAGGAGGCATCAAAGGAGGACCAAGGCAGATCACCCTTGCAGGAAGCCTACCCACCACAGATGCAGGTCCCCACACATCCCTGCCCCACGCACAGAGTCCCAATCCCAGGGCACCTCTCTTTGATTCTCCCACCCAAGCAAATCCCATGCCATGCCATGCCACTCAGCCTCCAACACCCTCCCATAGGCTTGCTGTAGCCAGGAGGATAAAGCAGCAGCCCCAGGTGGTCATGGGAGGGTTGACGCCAGTGGGCTCATCAAGCCCTGCTTTTGTCTTTTTTCACCTCCCCATTCTGTTCTACTGAGGGGAGCAGTGCTGGTGGCATGCCACAGCTCCGGGGTGGGCAAGCAGTGGGATGGCATTCCAGCTGACCTACTTTCCATGGGCATGGCTAGGAATGGCCTCCTTCCCAGGCAGTGCCAATGCAATTCATCACCACCAAATCCCGAGGAAGAAAGGAAAGGGGAAAACCTTGGGGACTCCCACGGCACTCCCTGCCAGCACAGGACCTGTTGCCAACTGCTCAATCCCAGGACCTGCACACCTCCAAAACACCACCACCATCCTCCACACACTGCCCACCAAGCTCCCATGCAAAGCCACCCTGGCATTAAACCAAACCCAGCAAGCAGAGCTGAGCAGAGACCTCCCCAGGCCACATCCCAGGAGCATCACCCCCAGGCTGCCCCCAGCTGAGCCCCAGAGCCCGGGGCAGCACTCACCATCTCGTCCAGGGCGTAGCGCAGCAGCCCATGCTCGTAGAGGATGAAGAACCGACGCTGCCATTTCTGCAAGAGAAGGCAACAAGGTGAGCCACCACAGCACCCACCAGCCCCTGGTCTCTACCAGGGACACCAGAGTTGAATACCACAAAGCTGGGGCAAAGAAAAGGCACCAAAACCCCTTGGGGGCAAGAGACTTGTGATGACAGAGCAGCATAAGAGAGAGGCCAAAAGTAGAAGAACCTTCCAGCACTGCGGGGACTGTTCCTAAAGGGTGATGAACACTTGCAGAAGTGTTTCTGCTCAGCCCCTCGTGCTCCAAACCCACCCAGTTTGGGGTGCTGTGGCTTTTGCAGAGCGAGACTGCGTCAGGCTATCTGGCAGGGCTCTGCTGAAGGTCTGCTCACACACTGCTCAGTGCTGACTTGCTGCCTGGCTTCAGAGGTACCCAAAAAGAGACTGGTTTGGGGTTGACTTCCCACCTTGCTCCTTTCTGCAGTCAGGTAGACCTTAAGATGCCTTCATTTAATCATACAAAGGACGAAAATAATCAAAGACGTGAAAAGACTCAAACTCCTAGGCTGGAACTAGGACTTTCTTCCTTCTGCTCCCAAAGGCCACCCACAAGCCCCATCACTGCTCTCCGGAAGGCCCAAGACCTGCAGGACACCAGAAGGATCCCCCTGCTTCACTCTGTGTGATCTATGCCAGCACTCAGTGCTGCAGGGTGGCAGTGTCATGCTACATGTCCCCAGCAGTGCATGAACCCAATTTGGATAGTGGCTGCACCTTGGAGGTGGCACTGCCTAGGCCATCCTGCCTCCCCCAGTACCATGCAGGCACTGCTGCTTTTGCAACTGCAGAGCAAACCAGATTGGAGCACTGATCTGGCTGGAAACCTGCCTTTTCTTTTTGTTTTCATGTGTGCCAAGTTGTTTTCAGCCAAGAGCAAAAACTGGTTTAGCAGGATGAAATAAAAAAGGTCCCAGATTCATAGCCCCAGTGCAGCAATTCTTATCTTGCTTTTCTCAGCCCTTCAGGCAAAGTCCAAGGTGCTCAGGGACAAGCAAAACTACCGAGGACCCTGTGGACCTCCATATACCCAAGCTCAAGAGGAAGCCTCCATTTCAGGAAGGATCCAAGTCCCATTTCCATTTAGTGGTGGGCCTGTGACTAGCTGTGACTCCAAATAATGCCCCCTGGGCTGAACTTGGAACCCAGATCTTCTTCACTTGAGAGACACGGTTTTTCATTACCAGCAGCTCTGAGAGCATTTTGGCTGTGTGACAGAGGGTTCACAGACCATTGCCATCCCTCCCACACACAAAACAGTCCTGGCACGGTGGCCTCGGCAGCAAGCTCCCTGGAAGAGCAGCTTGGAGGTATGCTGGGAGTCCTCTTCCCAAGCCAGCAGTGAAGGGACATCAGCCTGGCCTCATTCATCTGGGCCTCACTACACCTCACCCCGGGCAGGAAAGTGGAGGATGCTCTGACCCCACGTGGTGCTGCTGTGTCTGGAAGGCAGAAGCAAATCCCTTTGGACAAAAGCTGAGTGCCCTGTGCTGCCTGAGGGTCTCTGGTACCAACACTCTGCTTCAGAGCTCCCTGGGGTTACGAAAAACAGGCATCAGCCCCTTCCTTGCTGCAGCTGACAGAGCTATCCACATCAGGGGGTGGGATGCAGCCTCCCTCCAGACTCCTGGGCATGCTCATGATGGGCTGCAGAAAATAGTTGTTTCCAAGCACCAAAGGCAAAATGGGTGCCTTGCTGGTGGTCCCAGCAGAGCTCAGAGACATACAGCCCACACCCCTATTGGTCTCAGAACCTTTCCATTAGCATGGCAAATGTCAGGCCAACCAAACCCCAACCAAAGCAGCATGAAGGCATCAAAGAGCAACAGTAGCAGGCAATAAAACTGCACTGAGCCTGATCAGCATCTGGAGTGCCCCAGACTGCTGCCCGATATGGGAAACTTTGCATCCTGAAGAAAGCATTCAAGCCTTGCTGCAGGAAACATCTCCCAGCTTCCTGGTTTGCACAAGGAAAGGGATGCATGGAGGAGCCTGCAGCGCTCCTGGGGCCTCTGTGGGCAGGAACAGGCCCTTGCCACTCCTCCTGCCACCCGCACCCACGGCTCAGGGAGAGGACTGGGCTTCACTTACCCGGGAGCGATGGACAGGGTTGTCAAAGTCCGTTCCTTCCGGGGCCAGCAGCAGCCAGCCACCATAAATGGGTTTGGCCTGCAGAGAAAACAGCAGAGAAACACATGAGGAGCAGAGCAAACTGCCTCACTGTGGACCAGCAGCACCGCAGGGAATCAATGGTTGGGGACCACGGGAAGCTGCAATAGTCCCTGGAAGCTGCATGAGTTCAGGCTGCTGCACGCAGGCAGTCTCAGGGAGATGAAGCTCGATGGAAACTCACGGTGCTACACACAGCAAACTGGGACTTTGCAAATCAGACTGAGACGAAGACTCAGGAGGAGGTGAAAACTCCAGCCCCAAACACCAAACTCAGCTGCCTCTGCTTGGAACGGCCCCCAGAGCAGCACCAACCCCCCTGGGTAGTGCCAAGCTGCAAAGCCTGTCCTCAGTGACAGCTCTTCCCCTCGCCATCGGCAGCGTGCCTCCACTCCACAGCAAAAACACACTCCAAAGGAGAGCAGCTCCATGTTTGCCTTTTGTTAATTAAGAGAGGAAAAACTACCCAGTGCTGGCAGCTCTCCAGCTCCCAGCCGCTTCCCGTGCCGCACACATCCAACACTCGTTTCCCCGCAGGGGTGGCCCCTGCCAGCCTGCTCCTCCCCACGGCCGGGCACGCAGGAAGGTCAGAGCCAGGCAGAGGGAAAACAGCCCCTCCAGCCAGCTGGGAAGAGAAAGGGGAAAGAATACCCGGAAAGAAATGCCTTACAGCACTGCGGTTTATCAGTGCAATAAACAAGTATCCAGGCTCTGTTGACCAGCGGTTTGGGCACAGAAAAGGCTGACATGAAGCAGTCCCGCACAGCGAGCGGCGGGGATGGGGATGGGCACCCAGGCATGTCCTCACAAAGTCCTGTAAGCACCACTCCTGCTGCCTGTCAAGCTGCAAACTATGAGCCAACTCCATTCCTGGCAAGGGCTGGGGCCAAATCCTGGTGCAAGAGTGGTGAGGCATTGCCACACCGGTGAGGTGGCTCCATGGAGGTATCAGGACGGTCCAAGAGGGAGGAAACCCAGGGCAGACCCAGCTTTAGGAGCCCCTGGGTGCAGGGATGTTGCTTTCCACCAGTGCACACCTGTCCCTGGGGTCCAGTCACACAGCGACAAGGACACAAGTTCCCAGTTCCTCTTCAAATTATTTGGTTAATCTTCTTGTTCCCATTCCTTTTTTTTTTTTCCTCTTAAAGTTTCAAACTGTTTCCAATTCGATACCTCCCCCAGATTCCTCCTGCCAGTTTCTGTGGTTTTGTAATGTTAGAAAAATATGGGGGGGTGGGAGGGAAAAAGCTTCCCCCTCTGGAAAAATCCCTGCAAACAATAGAAGAAAACTGCCTATGCACCAGAAACTGTCAAATGCATGAAGCACTGAGTAAGCAAACTGGAAACNCAACGTGACAGATCAGCTCTAGGTGTTGCTCTCCCAGCAGCTGGCAAAACACGATTTGAGACCTTCCTTCCCTGTTTGTAAAGGGGATCGAATCCAATGGAAATAGAGCACTGCGAGTGGGATTCAGTTTTGAGGAGTTGCTTCTCTCCCTTCCAGGGCACTCCTGCACCCGCCTGTTGCCACAGCCACCACAAGCCTCACCCACGCTGGGCGTTCTGCTGGCACAGAAAGCACCCACAGGCACCGTAGCCCTCTCTGGCTTCAGCCAGGAGCCCCCTGCCCCCCACTACCCCTGTCCTGCTCACCTGGGTGCTGGCTCCCTGCTCGCCCGTGGCCCCCATGCTGCCCCGGCACCCGCTCTGCGCCCAGCCCTGTGCCACCCACGCTGCCAGCGCCCCATGGGGTGAGCTGTGCTCTGCCACTCCCCCGGCACACCCTGCCCTGTGCCCCCACCCACAGGAGCCTCTGATGCAACTGCGCCCACGCAAAATCAGGACTTTGGAACGGGGGCTCCCACTGCTCCCCATCATGCCAGAATGTGGCCCAGGCAGAAGTACTTTGCAATGGTCTTTCCCAATTTTCTCTTCTGTAAGATTGCACAGAAGTACCTAAAGCTGGCCCACCTGAGAGCTGGGAAGGGCCTTCAGTGGGTCCCTGTGGCAGGCAAGCAGCACTCTCAAACTCCCACGCGAGGCACCCATGGTGAGTGCTGAGCAACTCGGTGTGGTGCTTGAGTAAGTACTACGAGCAGCCTCCACCATCCAGGAAGAAGGAAGAGGATGGTGGTGAAGGCAGAGGACGCAGCCTGAGCTTGGCACTGCCACACCAAGGCAGCAGCTCAAGAAGCCTAATGCTAAAGGCAGCCAATCTGCTTGCAGAGCCTGTCCCTTCTCCATCCCCTCATTTTTCCCCTCCATGCTCCTGGACATGGCCAGGTGCTCAACCCAACAAAGCCCCACGATCAAAAGCTCTCCCTGACACAAGGCACAGCACCACAGCTCCCCTGGCAGGTCCATGCCACACTGCCCCAGTCACCCCACTGCACATTAGCAGCTCCAGTGTGGGCAGGCAGTGGGCAAACCCGGGTCTGGGATGAAGAAACTGAAACCCAAACAGGGGATACCACCAGCAGGATCAGCAGCCCTAGACCAGTATGACAGGCACGAAGCCCAGCCCTATCTGCCTGGCTCACACCCCTCAGCAGGCATTTTTTTGCCCTCAACCACTGCAGTTTTGGCTCAGCTGACCATATACAAAGCACCAAGCAGCCGAAATACACACCCTGAACGCAGGGTGCCGGCGGCACAAAAACAGCACCAGTGGGCTCCACTGATTTTGGCAGAAGTGTCCAATTTCAGATACTGAAACCAAAATAGCTGAAAGGTAGGAATTAGAGCCAGCCAGTGTGGGCAGCCCCGTTCCATCCACCGGCAGATGAACACACGGCAGGGCTTTATAAAGCCAAACCAAAACAAGCTACTGCTAAAACCAAGCAAATGCCCAGAGAAGGTACAAGCCTAAATGAAAAGGGACACGAATTAGGTGCATAAAGTGTCTGAAATAAACCCATCCCACCTGCACTGGAACAGCTCTGCTGAAGCAAGGTTTAAAATAAGCCTGCTGGATGCTGCTGTGGGAGGCAGGGCCAGGGCAGCGTCACCACACCAGGGTGGAAAAGGAGCCACATGTCACTTCACACCAGCTCAGCTTCCTTCAGGGAGCTCGGCAAGAGGAGAAAAGTCAATGTCCAGCACTGAGCAAGAGCTCAGAGCAAAAGCTTCCCCTGTCCACACAGGCCTGTCCAATCTCACATTAATGGATGGTGGGAGAGAAACTTCCAGGTCCCCAGGATGCCTTTGAGCATGCAGAGCCCTGTCTGCCTCCTGTGAGGCAAGTGGTTTCCCCACAAAGAGCAGCCACATGAGATGCCTGGGCACTGGGTAGCTTTTCTTTTTCCAGATGGTACCAAGACCAGCCACAAACCAAGGTGGGAAGCAGAGCAGAGGGCAGCTGTCAGCAGGTCAATGCCTCCATGTCTGGGGTGGAGTAGGGCAACACTTGTAGGGTGGGCAGGAAGAGGAGAGCAGGTTCCTCCAGCATAGCTGGTGGTGACAAAGCCAATCACCTGCCACAGCCTCAGTTGGGAGGTGCTGAAGCCACTGCCTTGGCACCCAAAAAAGGTGATACAGCCACAGTACTTTCCATGAGCATCACCATGTGAGGTGTGTGGCCAGGTTGGAATCTTACAGTGCCCTGGTTCCACACCTTCCCGTGGGACCAGCAGAGGCTGACTCAGGCAAAAACGTCCCCATGTCACCACTCCACTTCCTGTCACAGCTCTGGGAGTGCCCAGGTATTGCATCCCACCTCTGATCCTGCCTGGCCCTGCCACCTGAGCTGTGCTGTGGGTGCTCCACAGCCCCTCACCTGCCCCTTGGGGTGCTGCCCCAGCCACTGCATCTGTGCCTTGCCCCATGCACCAAGGGGAGGACACTGCCTCCGGCTTACATCACAGGCAGCACCAAGGGTGGAAGGAAGTAGAGAAGGAAGTGGCCCCAGCTCAGTTTACACAAAGCTGTCAGCCTGATGCTGCCCAGGCACAAACCACCTCAACCAGCTCCATCAGTACTGGGAACATGACTCCCAGCAGCTGGGGGAACTTGGCTCAAAGGATGTACAGAGCCATTCAGCACTTCCTAAAAAGCCAAGGTGATAGAGGACCCCCTGCACACCTCCAGGGCTGCAGGACAGATAAAGCATAGTCACCTGCTTCCAGTGGGCAGGATGGGGCACAGTAGCATGACAGCCCACAAAGCACCAGGTCACAGGGCCAGAGGTGGACTGTGACACCAACCAGTATGCCCTTTGGCCAGGCCTTCACACCTGCTGTGTTCCATAGAATCACCAGTTGGAAAAGATGTTTAGGACCACTGAATCCATTCATTTAACCCAGCATTGCCAAGTCCACTACTAAACCACATCCTTCAGCATCACATCCACAAGTCCATCTGGATATTGGTGGTACCCTCACCTCTTCCCACCCTGTATAAACTAGCCAGGCAAGCAGACTGCTTGGCCACACATTACCCCGCAGTAGCTCACTGCACAAGGTGGAAAAGGAAAGCTTTGCTGAGGTCCAGACACAGCACATCCACATGTTGCTAGAATGCCCAGGCAGACTGAAGATGCCACCCCCACAGCCAGTCCACATCCACTCCAAAGTGCTCTGAGGGAAGTCTGAATCCATGCTGGAGAGACTCCTGGCTCGGAGCGCGTGGCGGGAGGGATAATCTGTTTAGGCTGCTGGCAGACGTAATCAGCCTGTCTCGGGTGGAGGCAGGGCTTGTTTTGTTCAGGCTTGGCAACTGAGTGGGAAGGGGGGAAAAAATGGACCATTGCAGCAGAGCTTTAGCCTCTGCCTTCAACGTCAAGTGCAGAGAGCTCTGTGTGCCAGGAAAGTGGTGCCAGCCTTCCAGCAGCCCCATGAGAACGCAGTGTCCCCAGGCCGGACCAGGCCATGGATGAGCTCAGAGTAACTTCTGTCCCACCACCTGTGCAGGTTCAGTCCCAGTATTCACCAAAGGAGCCTCTCTGAAAGCAGCAGCAGCACTTGCTGTGCCCTGCACCCAGCAAAGCACAACTGAGTCACAGCTCTCAACTCAGTCCACTGGAGAGCGTGGCTTCAGAGTGGGAACAGTAAGATCATCATCCCCTGTGCACTGACTCCTGAACCACTCGAGGCTTCTCAGAGGCAGAGACCCACTTCTGGCACAGATCAAGGGTAAAGTTGCCACAAACACTCTGGATGCAACCTCAGAAGAGCAAATCTGGGTGGTTTCAGCTCTGCTCTCATTTTTGCACACCTTGGAGGCAGAGAGAACATCGGGCGAGTCGGAGCAGCCGTCACTCTGCAGGAATGGGGAAGGTGACACGGTGCCTGGGGAGGGAATGGGAGGTGATAAACAAGCAGGTTTCCTGCCCACAGAGCATCACTGAACATTCTGCATGCTCCCAGTGGGATGCCACATGGACCACTAGAGACACAGGACCCCAGCTAGTGGAAGGCTCTGTAAGCAGCACTGTGGAAACCGAGGCTCTCGCAGCCATCCCAAGGGCCAGGGATGCTGCTCAGCCTCAGCGACTAAGCCTCTTCCATCTCGGTTTCCCTGCCCATGTGGCATTTCCCCTCACTGCATGTCACTTGGTGACAGGCAGCACAGCAGGGCCAAACCCTAGCGTGGGAGGCTGTTGTGCTGCCAGTGGGCATTCACAAATGCTCCTGACATAAAAGCTCTCTCCCCCAGTTCCACATCCAAGTGACCGCTCACTGCCCCGAGTTCATCCCGAACTGCTTATAGAGCTGTTTTGGTTGGAAAAGACCTTTAACATCACAGAGTCCAACTACTAACCCAGCACTGCCAGGTCACCACTAAACCATGCCCCTCAGCACCGCATCTACACAGCTTTTCAATCCCTCCAGGGATGGGTTCTCCACCATTGCCCTGGGCAGCTTGTTTCAGGCCTCGACAATCCTTTGGGGGAAGAAATTGTTCCTAACATCCAACTTACAACTCCCCTTGCACGTTTCCTCTTGTCTTACCACTTGTTACAGGGGAGAAGAGACCAAACTCCAATTAATTCCAACCTCCTTTCAGAGAGTTACAAAGCACACAAAGGTCTGCCACTGAGCCTCCTTTTCTCCAGGCTAAACAACCCCAGTTCCCTCTTCATAAGACTTGTTACTCTAGACCCTTCTATTGGGCATGCTCCAGCACCTCAGTGCCCTTTTTATAATGAGAGGCCCTGGCTTTCGCCAGGCCAAGACCTGGGCAGCTCCTGGAGACAGCCCTCAACATACGAGGACAGCCTGCTCTCCATCAACCTGCTGCTCTGCTGCACAAACACATTTGAACAGCATAGGCAAGAGCTGGCTGCTGCCAAAGCTCCAAATGACCCAGGCCAAGCTTTCTCATCACCAACACATCTCACCGTGCAGGAAGATGTCAAACCAGACCGGACAGACTGGACCTGGGGCAGGAGGAGCACAAGGTGCTGCTGCCATGGGGTGTCTGGCAGGCACCACGCATGGCACAGCCCTCCCAGCACGCCGGCAGCCCACACCAAACCCCAGAGGAAGAAGCCGCCTGGGCAGTTTGCCGGGTGGGCAGCGGGAGTGACCGACCGACCGGAGGAACAGGAAGGGGAAAGGTTGGCTTCACCCTTCATGCAAGCAGATGGCCTCCTTTTGCAAATACCCTGGCCCTGTCCCCAGGGCCATGCTTGGGTCCGACGGCTGCCGTCAGCTCGGGTACGGGGTGGGAGAGGCCGGCTGCAGCGTGCAAAGGCAATTTGTCAAGCAGCGGCAAAATGGCAGTGGGAAGGAAGAGGCTTTGCAATCTCAGCTCCCCCTCCTTGAGCAGCCCCGAAGCCCGGAGCAGCCCGCAGCGAGCAGGCGTATCTAACCACCTCCCACGACGGGGCTTCCTCAGCGCCTGGGAGAAGCCACAACATCTCTCCAGAGTGCTGGAGAGGGGATTTATCGCTTCCTCGGGTGCCAGAGCAGATAAGGTGCGGCGCCATGCGAAAAACCAGCAGCAAATAAGTGTGCAAAGGGGAATGTTCTTCAGCACCCTAAGGCACCGCCCTGCCCCTTCCCCGGGCACCCAGAGGGTTAAGTGCAGCCAAAGCCAAATCCAACATCCAACCCGAACATCCCTCCTGAGCACCCACTGCCTGCATGCCGCTCTCCAAGGGTGGGATGCTGCCCCTCTGGGGACAGCCACCACAACCCTGCCCACCCCAGCTCCTCTGGGCCACGCCCTCCAAGTCTCTGCCCACTGCAGCCACCGGCAGAGGCGAGTTTGACATTTGCAGAGAATCTCCTGCTCTTTGGTCCCAAGAAGCAGTCAAGTAGAGGCAGATTTTTGCAGCATGATACAAGCAGCCAGGAAGAGGGTAAGAAAGCATGGGGGCTGCTTTCTAGGAAAGACGTGGCTTTTCCTCCCCCAAGGAGGAGTGGGTGGAGGCAAAACCATGCCTAGGACACGACCCCTAACTGTGCCACCTTTCAGACAACACACAGAGCCAGGATAAAACCCCAGCCCGGGGCACCACAGCCCCAGCAGTGCAATGCCCCAGAGCAAAGCCAAGCCTATGACCCAACAGTGACGCTCTCTAGCCTCTGAACTGCTGGCAGATGGCCGTTTGGCATTCAGAGCAGTAGGAAAGTGATAATGTCCAACAGAGGAGGGATGGAAGCAACCACCTCCCTAGAGCTGGGCAGGGGTATCATGGGCTGGGGCAAGAGGAGGCGATGGGAAAAGTCTGCAAGTTCCATTTTCTAACTGGGTGGTCCTCTGGGTATCCATGCCTCAATCTCAAGAAATAAAAAGAAATAGACACTGGTAGCTGGAAAGACGTCCTCAAATTCCTCTATCTGTGCCAGTCCCCATGCCCCAGGAGAGCACAAGCACAGAGAAAATTAAGAGCAACTGCTTTATACTCTGCTCGCCTTCCAATTCAGGCCAAGCGTGATTTTGAGGTCAATTCCCAGCCTGCTCCTGTTGTGGTGGGCTTCATCTTCCTTACAAACCAAAGGCATGTATGCATAGGCATGGCTCAGCCTGGGTCAGCTAGCATAGGGAGCAGGGACCCCAGGGTGACATGTCCAGGAGCCTGCAGAAGCTTGCTTCCTTAGGAAGTGGGTCCTGTTGGCCAGGTCAGCTTTCTCCTGGAGACACAAAGAGGGTCCTCAGGAATCATCCATCTTCTTGGGCCTCCACACAAGGCTTGCAGGAGGTTAGATGGGACCATGCAATGCAGGCGTGTCATGCCAGGAAAGAGGGAATTCCCACAAAAAGGGAATTTCTCCCTTGCTGGGAAAGGGGCAGAGCACAGAGCGAGCTGGCGACGGGTGGGTGGAGCAGCCAAGACAGAGCCACCAACAGCACAGTGTCTGCCAGGGACCGGATCCTGCCACCACACAGGATCACAAGGCTTTGAGTACGCACACTGGGGCTTAGGTTCATCGGGACAGACCCACAGCAGCAGATTTTCCCAAGAGGGCTGAGGAACAGACAGAGCGACTGACCCAGTTTTTCCCATGCCGTGAGGCATCCCAGAAGTTCAAAGGCAGGTTGGGGAGGGTCAAGGGCACGCCACCTCTCACTCTAGCGCTCAAAGAAGGGACAGCCAGGGCTCCACTGGGCGGTGAGGGCACACGTAGCCACCCCAAATCACACCGAGTCCTGTCCGGCAGCACAGCCACTCACAAAAACAACTCGTGAACACAGCGCTCTCGGGATTAGGGACTTAGCGCCCGCGCAGCCTTTGAAGTTGGAAGCGCCAAGTCTGATTATTATTAGAGAGCTCCAGCTCATTAATCCTGATGTTTGGGGCTGGATTTCCCTCCTCCCAGCCCCACTCCTAATTCTCTTCCCGAGTACGATGGGAATCCACTACCAGCGTTAAATATTTGTGCCTCTTTGTAAACACGAAGCGGTCTTTGCCCCGAGCAGCTCCGGCACCCCGCAACACCCCGGGAAGCAGGGGGCGGGGGGGCAGCTCCTAATACTCACACAGGTATTTCAATGTAATAACCCCCCCCAAATAAAGACACGAGTGCGTAAGCGTGAAGTATCTTCACCTTTCCTGCAAGCCAAGTAGAAAGGTCAGATGACTCAAAAGGACTTTTCTAGCCATACTCTATAGCTGTCCTGTGCACCAGTCCCTGTGCAGGGGACACACTGAGCACGGAGCCCTCATGCTCTAGTGCAGGATCCCCCTCCCCTCCCTCCATCTACCTACACCAAGCCTGAAACACACAAAAAAATAAATAACAAGGAAAAAACCCTCCAACCCCAAGATGCTAAATGAACCGTTATTCCTGGGTGTGCCAGGTTCCCTGCTGCAGCCATCTCCTCCTCCAACAAGAGGCATCCATCTGGAGGGGAGGTGGGCAGGGTAGTGGGGAAGCACCAGGCCAGCCACAGCTGGGGGCTCCTTGGTGCAAGGGGGGGCTGCGTGGTGGGGCAGGAGGGTGCGTGCGTGCATCACACACTACCAGAGCCACCATCTTATCTGGGAAGTGGGATTACTTCAGCCCAGCTGCAAGGAAGAAGCCAGACAGGGTTGCACCGTTTTCCCAAGCAGTGCTCCCCCCCAGGGCCAGGATCTTACCACGGGGCTTTGACCCCCATCTTCACAGGAGCTGGTCACAGTGGCAGCCCCCCCAGGGCCAGCCGGCACCCCAAACAGGAACAAAGCGAACAAAAGGGCTGCCTGAAACACAGCTCTGGGTGCCCAGGGAGGGCCACGGACCTCTCATGGCAGGGGCAGGCAGGCACTATGGAGGGCAGCATGCAAAGCTTTGAACCCACCCCTAATAAAACGAAAACATCACCAGACCCAGGAGGCAGCAAAGCCCCAGAGGAGGCAGCGGGCAGGGGTCAGCCTGGCATGGGGCGCTCTTCCCAAGCCCCCCCCCTCCGGGATGGCTCCTTTGTCTGGGCACGGCCGCAGGGCTCCCCACCACCCGCCCCTTCCCGCACACACCACGGCATTTTTTCCACTTACATTTTTTCCATATTAGCCCTCAGATTTGACGATGCTTCCCCCCCCCCGGCTCCCTCCGCCGCCCCCCCAGCGAGCACAGCAATACGTCTGATCTCATTGCCATAATAGGATCGGGAGCGAGGATGTCAGCCCCGGCCCAGAAAGGTGTGGGAGGAGGGAAGGCAGCTCTGCTCCCCGCACCCTGACACCACAGCCGGGTCCCCGCACCCCAAGCACCTCCCGGCACAGCTGCCTGGGCCTCTGGGCCTTGCTGCGGGCCTGGCAGGAAGAGAAGGCAGGCCCAGGCCTGGCAGCCCCCAGCCCGGCCGCCCCCCAGCCTGCCCGCACTGGGATAGGGCAGGGGTCACCTTCCCGACCCCCTGGCAAAAGAGGAGGCTAGGGCGGGGGGGGCATGTCTGGCATGTCCAGCAGGGGAGGTTTTGTTTGCAGCGGAGTTTTGCCCAGGACTTTCACGATCTTCTGATGGAGGCCACAAGATTCCTCCCACCTGCTGCCAGGCACCCCAAGAGGGGTTGGGGTCGCCCCAAATGGCCTCAGCAAAGGCCTTAAGGCCCCAGGGAAGGAGGCACAGCAGTGAGCTATAGTCTAAAGAACCAATGGACACCTGTAGGGCTGCTGAGTGACCCACAGGACACCCGGGTACCTGTGGGGTTATAGCAGGAACCCCATGGGATCACCAAACATCCAACAGGACCAGAGAGCACCCACAGGACTCCTCAACCACCCATGGCATTTATGGACACCTGCAGGATCCTGTCCTATGCATGGCATAGCAGGCACCTTCAGGGACCATGTACCTGCCATGGGACCCCTGGATACCCTACAGGGCAAGAGAGCACCCAAAGCTCTCCTGTACACTCCCTGGAATTCAAATGCACCTGTGGGTCCCTGTGCTATCTATGAGGTCAGCCAGCACCCCATATGACCCCATGCCAGCCCAGCAGCCCACACTACTCGCAGAAGTAGCAAGCACCCACAAGGTCTCTACAATATCTATGTCACCAGCATACACCCCATGGAACCCCTGGAAATCCCATGGGAACCTCAGCTAACCACAGACCCAGCAGGCGTCCACGGGACCTTGTGTTGTCCCTGGGACCCTACACTATCCACAGGATCTCGGCTTATCCACAGGGTCACTCACAGGACTCCAAGTAGACCTCGAGGTACCTGTAGGGCCATCCGGCACCTACGGGGCTGTACATCATCCACGGCACCCGACGCTACATGGGGTCCAGTAAACATCCCACGGAGACCCATGGCACCCTTGGGCCGGACGTGCGGGGGCGGGCAGGGGGCGTGGCGCCGGCGAGGATTTTGGGGTTAAAAAAAAAAGCGAATTTTGGGGGAAAGGAAGGTCCTACCTGGTTGAGGTCCTCGTCGTTGAGCAGGTGGGACTCGCGGGGCTTGAAGCAGTTCTGGCACTTGCTCTTGTTGAAGATATTGGCCTGGAACTTCCTGCAAGGGTTGTCCTTGGCGGCCATGGCGCGCCCCGCGCCCGCTCAGCGCCCGCTCAGCGCCCCGCGGAGCGCCCGCCC
>VWZI01015288.1:309387-329865 GCA_013396835.1 Psilopogon haemacephalus
GGCTCCGGTTCCCGGTGCCGAGCGCTAAGCACTCAGCTCTACCCGCGCCGCTGCCGACTGCGCTGCCCGCAAAGTTTTCAGCGCCGCGGAGCCAGGCGGAAAAAGAGAGGCGGAGCCGCGGCGCGGGACGGACGTTCCCGCCGGCCAATGGGGGCGGGCATTCGCCGCTAACAAAAGGCGTCCCTGGCCAATAGAGTGCAAGGAGAGGGGAGGGCGCGGCGGGGCCGCCTCGCCCGTGGGGGAGGGGCACGCTGACAGCTGGGGGCGGGGTCGGCTCCCTTCGGCTCCTCTCGGCTCCACTCGGCTCCGGCGGGGGCAGTTACCTGGGGTCACCTGCACTGTTCTTTGCTCCGGAGCTCTGCCTTGCAGGGACACCCCCACACACCGTGTGTTGACCCACCTCATCGTGTCCTAACCCTCCTCGCACCGTGTATTTACCCCCACCACCATGTACTGATCCCTCTCACCATGCACTGTCCCCCCCCAACAGTGTACCGAACCGCCTCACTGTCCACAGATGCCCCCACCATGTTCCCCCACCCCTTGCACTGACCCCAGCACCACGCACAGTCCTCCCCAGCTCAACACAGCCCAAATCTCTGCTGCCCACCCAGCAGTGCGTATAAATGATGCAATGTTTGGTGTTTGTCCACTCCTCAGCTACCCTCAAGCACGGAGGTGCACCAGGGTGGCAGGGTGCACCTCTGCCACTTGAGCACCGCATGGTGCCATGGGCCCATTGGTAGTGCAGACCTTAAGTACCAAACCTCTGCAGCACAATCTCTGTCCCCATTAAACCTGTCCCCAGCCTTGGGCACAGCCCCAGCCCTGGGCACATGGAGGATTAACCACCTCAATGGATACCCAAAATTGCTGGGGGACAGTGTTGGCATTGTGACCTTCCTGCAGCACTGGGAACCCCCTGAAAAGAGGTAGGGATGGGGGGGTGCCTCTGCCCTGGGGCTGCCAGGGAACTCCTGTTTGTCCAGTGCATTTTTATCCAGTGCAAACCAGCAGCACCAGCAAGTAAGTACATCTGACTAGGAGATAAGGACCCAGCGTAAGGGTGTGGGTTTGGCATCTTGGCTCTGTCCCTGGGTTTGGCCAGATCTGCTGGCACACACCAGGGCTGGTTTTACTCTGCCAGCTTCAATTCTCTACATCAGCCAGACAAGGGCCAGAGCATAGACACCAAGCAGCAGCTCCAAAGTTGGGTCCAGCATGTCCCACTATGTTTGGAATCTGTGGTGGCACAGAGTCTCCCACTCATCCCAATATCCAGCATGGAACAGGCCCCTGTTATAAGGAACAGCCACATACAGACATTCCTAGGTTTGGTGGGACCAGGAAAAACCTGTGGGAGAAGAGGAGGTGGTGTGGTCCCCTCACACCTGGCACTGCCCCACTGTTTGATGTGGGGCCTGGCCTGGGTGACCTCGCCACACTGGCTCCACACTGTCATCCTGGTGTAAATAAAGCCCAGCACAATTGCCTGCTTGTTTATTAATTTTCTTTTCATCAAAGGCTGCTTTAATCACCTCTCTCCCTCCTGCCATCACCACTTGCCACATGCACTGTACCAGCATGCCATGAATGAGGATGGGGCAGCAGGGCAGTGGGACTAACCCCAAGACCACAACGTTGGCACAACTGCCCCTCACTCGCCCCGTACTGACTGTCCAGGCAGTCCTGAGCCCATGCCATGTTCCTAAGAGGGAGACATAGGCTGAGGGGTGCCCACCAGCCCCCTTCTATCAGTGCTTTGGGTGGATTTTCTCACCTTTCCCTATTGTTAAGGCAGCATAGCCTTTCCCCGAGGAGGGAGGATTTTACCCTCCAGGATTTACAGACCCTGACGCTCTTGCTGTGGGTCCAGGGTTCACCTGGCACATGAATGCAGAACTCCTGCTCTTTGGAGGGCAGACTATTTTCCTGACCAGCTCTTCTCCTGCCTGGATCCCTCTTTCCTCCCTAACCAATGTTGTTGGATTAACCTCCTTGCTGAGTACCTGGCACGTCCTGCACTCCACAGGTTCTAGAGATGCTGAGCATGTTTATTTCCATCCGAAAGTTCTTCTGCAGCTCCCTTAACACCTCCATCTGCTGTCCTCGTGGTCCTCAGCTCTTTGCCACCTCTATGGGGCTTCCGAGGTGCTAGCGGAGGTGCAGCACCCACGGGCCAGCATTATGTCACCCATGAGCTCCCAGCGTGGGCTGGAACAAGCAGGGCAAGACGTCTCCAAAAGGCCTTTGGGTAGGGAGTCGGTGGAGACAGGGAGAGGGTGACTTGTGTGTCACCCTCCTTGACGGACACAGAGACGGGGCAGGAGACCTACAGGCTGGGGAGGACCCTGCGGGAGTCTGCTCTCGCACAGAAGGGCACGGCGCTGGCAGAGGGCACGCAGCAGGGGCCGGGGCCGGTGCCTGCAGCGCCACAGGCTGCTCCCGCCCCGCGACGCGGCCGAGCTGCGGCGTGGCTCAGGGCCACGACCTGGCGCCAGGCACGGCCGCGCCGCAGCCGGCAGCACCTGGCGGGAAGCGGCTGGTACCGGGGCTGGCTCCAGCCTCTCCAAAAATCCAGCCCGACGGGATGGGCCTCTCGGCAAACCTGTCGAGCCGCATTCAGCGGCACCAGAGCCGGCGTCCGTGTGCCACCGGCCAGCCGTGTGCCGCGCTGCGTGCGGCGGCTGCAGCCGGCGGCACCCGCAGGCGCTCGCTGCCCTCGGCGCTCCCTGCCAGCCCCGAGCCCGGCCGTGCAGCTGGCATGGAGGTCCTGGCGTGTGCCGTGGAGGTAGCTAACCCACGCCGCCGTCCCTGCCGTGGGGACACCTGTTCGGGGCAGCTGTGCATAGCAGGTTTCTTCAGCCCAGAGCCAGTCTGGAGCAGCTTTCTCAAAGGAAGGCAATTAAAGTAATGGGAAAATGGAAAGTATTTGTCAGGGAGCTGCAGTGGCAGAGGGGAAGGTGCTGCCGTGAGTCAGAGCCAAACCGAAGCCCCAGTGCCAGGTAAACAAGCTACAAACCAGGAGGTGTTAGTCACCGGGGCACTGGCCCCAGCCCGAGGAGGTGAAACCTTTCTGCTCCAGTGAAGAGTTTGACAGCACCAAACCCCACCACTGAGGGGAGAGCAACACCTGCTCTCCATCGTGACATGGAGATCCCACCAGGACCACCCACTACCTCTGCTCTAGATGTCACCTAGATGTTGACACGCAGGATGCTGACTGTGCCTCATTTTCCAGGTGAAGCTGCAGTGGGGCAGAGTTTCCTGCTGGGCTGGGCACTGGAGCACCCTCCTTGGTGCTCCTCTTTGGTGGCCATCACTCCCTTCAGGACCTTGGGCAAGTCACTTAATCTCTCTATGCCATCATTACAGTGGAGCCAGACAGATGGATGCCCAGGGGAAAGGGCAGGATTCGTGGTTTAAAGACAGCAAGCCCCAGGATCCCCACTGGATCCAGGCTGGGACCAAGTGGCGCCTGCAAGGGCTCCCCTCCTCCTGCCCTGCATCAAGTGGAGTCCCAGCCTCAGGAGCTGGATGTGGCCCCTCAAACCAGCCAGTCTGGTTGTGGAGAGGTCCAGAGTCCCTAGTTCTGCCTGGGGAGTATCTGGCAGGGGAGGCTTGGTTGTCCCTCAAGATGCCCTGCATCTAATAGGGGTGAAACCCACAGATGAGACATCTATATGGGGTGAAAAACATACTCATGGGTGGAGAGAAAGTCCTCCAGGCTGCCTCTTGAACTGTCTCTGTGCCTTGCCCTACTTGTGACCAATTTTCCCACTGGGGAAAATAAAAGAACCTAAATTATCCACTGGAGGAAATCCACAGAGCTCAACTGCAGCTGATGCAGCCCAGAGAGATGGAGAAAGCTTGCATAAAGCTGGAAAAGATCCATAAGGATTCCAGAACCCCAGAACCCCAGCATGGTGGGTGTTGGAAGGGACCTCTGGAGATCATCCAGTCCAACCCTGCTGCTAAAGCAGGGGCACCCACAGCAGCTTGCCCAGGATCACAATGTCCAGGCGAGTTTGGAATCTCTCTGGAGGAGACTCCACAACCTCTTTGAGCAGTCTGCTCCAGGACTCCATCACCCTCACACCAAGAAAGTTCCTCCTCATGTTGAGTTAGATGGTTTACATGTTGAGTTAGATAGTCTACTGCAAACCACAGATACACAGAGGCTTGACCTTGTCCCAGGAGCCACATCAAATCACATCCCACCAAGCAGAGATTTCCTCTTGTCCAAACACATCAAGTGCCTGCACGTTCACACCCCTCTGACAAAAGTGAGCCAGAGGTTAATTACACTCCTGGATGGATTATTGGTGATGAGGTTCTATGTCTGCTTCCTACCACTGGACCTCACTGTGCTTCAGCAGGGAAAATCCACCTCTATTATCCCACACCTCCCCTCATCCTTTGGCCCCTGCCCATGGGGCTGTGCTGAGTGGATGCATCTTCACACGAGGGGAGCAGCTGCCCATCCTGCTGACCCTCTTCTCACAGCAAGCCTCAGCATCTCTGCCAGAAATATTTATCCCCTGCAAAATTGGGTCCCTCCAGCTCCCTCCAACCTCTGCCACCCCGGAGCTGCCGCCACAGCCGTGGGATGTCTGCTCTGCTGACTCCATATAATGCAAGCTGCACAAATGGAAACGTCACATGGCCAGGAACGAAACACTTTGGAGAAACCCATTAGAATGCAGCAGCACAATTGGCTTTATCAGCCAGCCCAGAGTCATGCCAAAACCCAAAAGCCGACTCACTTGACAGGAGCTGCCATCCATGAAACCAAGCTAAACGACCTTAATTATATTTTTAGCTTCTAATTTTTGGCTGACAGTATCCCCAATTACCCAGCCCATAATTTGCCCCAGTGACTGCGATCGGCCTACCTGCTCTGTAATTCCCAGGGTCAGCCCTTTTATCCCTTTCAAACCTTAGACTCCCACTGGCCTCCTTCCAGCCCTCTGGAATTTCCCCAGGGTTTTTTTTTTTTTTTTTTTTTTTTTTTCAGTGTTAAAAATTAACAGCGGAGCTCCTCAGCAACCTGCAGTCCCCTTTCTGCCAGAGCCCTGCCAGGAGACAACCCAGCGGTGTCGGAGGTGGGACAGAGAGTTGCTCCTGTCAGGTTAAAAATGTCACTTTGTCCCATGAGCTGCTCTGCTCACAGGTCACTCCTTGACTCATCGTCCTCATCTGCCACCTACGCTTCACACCTGGGCACACAGCCCTGCTGCCCCAGCCTCTTCTCCCTGCCCCTTCGCAGTACATTGACAGGGCTTTATCCTGCTGTCCAAGACACCCCCCAGGTTCCTTCCTTCTCTCTCTCTCTCTCACCCCCACTATGGGTTTTGGATGGAAGGAGAAGGGTTCAGAGGGCTGCAGCACCTCTGCTATGAGGACAGACTGGAAGAGTTGGGGCTGTTCAGTCTGGAGAAGAGAAGGCTCCCAGGTGACCTTCTTGTGGCCTTCCAGGATCTGAAGGGGGCCTACAGAAAAGCTGGGGAGGGACTTTTTAGGCTATCAGGTAGTGACAGGACTAGGGGGAATGGAGCAGAGCTGGAGGTGGGGAGATTCAGATTGGATGTGAGGAGGAAGTTCTTCACCATGAGAGTGGTGAGACCCTGGAATGGGTTGCCCAGGGAGGTGTTTGGGGCCACATCCCTGGAGGTGTTTGCAGCCAGGCTGGATGAGGCTGTGGGCAGCCTGATCTAGAGTAGGTTGTCCCTGGGCATGGCGGGGGGGTTGGAACTAGATGATCCTTGCGGTCCCTTCCAACCCTGATTCCATGATTCTAAGAAGGCTCGAAACAGCTCCCCCACCCTGTGTGCTTGAAAGCGGGGACCGCGGAGTGCCCTTTCGGCTGGTTTGCAGGCTCCTGCCGCCAGCCCGCGCAGGGATCTGAGCTGCCACTGGCTGAGCTTTGGCGCCCACTGCGTGTGGGCAAAGGAACATCTGGGCCCAAAAGGCAGAAACAGGCGAGGGGGGAAGGCGCGAGGCGTTCCCGCCTAAAAGTTCCCCTGTGGAAAGGTTCCCTGAGGCACAGCTCCCCCCGTGTGTGCCTGCTGAAGTGCCTCGCTTCTAGGACCGGCACGGTTGTGAACGGCTCCTCTCTGCTTTTTGCACGGCTCTCGGGTTTTGTACTGTCCCTGCCTCTGGGACAGTCCCCACTCTGCGCTACCCTGCAGCCTTGCAGGCTCGGCCCGTCCCGGGTCCTTTGTGAGAGAAGTGCCGGCGGCAGCCGGCCCCGGCTCCCTGGGCCCTGCCTACCAGCTTCCCTCTCCTTACCTGGCTGTGTCCTGAGCCAGGGGTTGAAGCAGCTCGGCTCTCCCTCGCTACTGCCAGAGGCAGCGATTCCCACAGCGCTCTGCCTCGTGGTAAACACCTACTTGAAATGCTGAACCTCGCCTTTTGAATCCCATTGGATATTATATTTACAGTCAAACCAATCGAGCCGCAGAGGATTCCACAACGAGCATCGTTCTCAACAGAGTGAGTAAGCTGTTGTGCCCTTAATCCTCTCCTTAGCAAGTTGTCAGGAGGGGTAAAAGCTGTTCGTAGATCAGCCTTTTCCATTTTCTGACTTCCTGAATCTCTGAATTTGTCTATAGCCCCTTTAGAAGATTTTTTTTTCCCCAATCGAATGGAAACCTGTGAAATTTAAAAAAAAATAGTTCTGTATACAGTTGAAGGTGGGGGTTGATGAGAATAGAATAGAATAGAATAGAATAGAATAGAATAGAATAGAATAGAATAGAATAGAATAGAATAGAATAGAATAGAATAGAATAGAATAGAATAGAGCCACATTGTCTTTATTCCAAGATCATCCAGTCCGACCTATCACCCAGCTCTATCCAATGGCACTAAGTGCTCCATCCAGGCTTTTCTTGAACACCTCCAGGGATGGCGACTCCACCACCTCCCTGGGCAGCCCATTCCAATGCCAATCATTCTCTCTGGGAAGAATTTTTTCCTAATATCCAGCCTATACCTCCCCAGCACAACTTGGGGCACTGGGAAATGGGCAGGAGCCAATGTGGGTGCTGTGGGTCAGATCTTCCTTGGCACAGAGGCCCGGTGGCCTGGCTGGGCAAAGGCCAGGGTTGGAGTGACCAGCTGAAAGACAAAAAGGCACCCAGGGCAGCCAGCAGCCAGCGGGGAGCCAAGCTGGGCTAGCCAAGGGTGCCATCTCCTGGGAAGAGACTCAAACAGCTGAGCACACGGCTGAGCGCAGCATCCCAGCTGGGCACAGGATGGTTACCTTTGGGCCGCAGGAGTGGGGAGCTGGACCTGCAGCCCGGGGGTCTCTGACCCCCCGAAATGGATCATTGCTGCTCCTGGCTCCTGCCTGGGCTGCGATGGTACAGGCAAGGCAGGCGGCCAGGGCTGGTCAAGGTATGGTCACAAACCACAACCAGCACCGTGATTCAGGAACCAGATGGCCACAGCATGGCTGTGGTGACTCTGCAGCTGCATGTGGATGCAGGTCTGAGCAGATGGACCCAGCCATGCACCTGCCCACACCCAACAACCACGCAGCAGCGATGCCTATTGCACACCAGCAGCCCCATGCCTTTGGTCACGTAGCAGCTCTGTGCTTTGCCACGAGGAATGGGCAGTGGTGGCAGGACACAGAGGGGATGGGCACACCTTGACCCAGTGCATCCGAGAACACACATCCATGGGGACTGAGAGGAAAAGAAATGAGTCCTCAGCAGCCACACTCAAACACATCTGTGCTCACAGTTGCTGGTTTCGACCCAAAATGACTCCTTTGCCCTTGCCTCTGCCCAGGCCCCTTTTTCAGGTCCCAAGGGGAACATGGTGTGAGGAAATGCCTTGGCCGAGGCTCAGCCCTGCTAGAGCACAGGGACTGCAAAATGAAAATGAGCTGAGGAGACTCTAGGAGGAAAACATCCCAGCAAAGTTGTCCAGGGGGAACCTGAGACATCCCCAAAAATCAGTAGAGACAAGCATTATCCACTCTATCAGCCTGTTCCCTGCAGTGCTCCTTGCACCAGCAGAGACCAGAAGAAAGAAAAGATGTTATTACGAGGACAAAACTGGGAGCTTTCATCCCAAACAGACTGTGGCACCTCTGGAGCCATGGGCTGAAGGGTGCTGAAAGATGCAAAGCTCTACAATGGGATGCTGCATGGGGAGCTGCTGAGTGCTGCTGTCCCACCAGTGGCACACAGCAAAAGACGGGTTTAAGCCAGAATCCTTGATTAAGGTGCCTGTGGCTGCTGCCTGATGCATACCTGTGTCCCCACAGCACAGGGACAACTATCAGGGTTGGTCCTACCAGGCAGGACCAACTATCAGTCACCACCTCACCTGTGAGACAGCAGCTCACGGGGGATAGTGTTTGGAGGTGCTTAAGAGCCACAGACCAGCCGTGGAGCCATGTGGCAGGGAATGATGCCACTCAGGGCCAGAAGGTCAGGTTGTTGGGTGCCCAGCTGAGGAGATGGGGCTGTAGTCAAAGCACACACACAGAAGTTTCAAGCCAAAATTACGCTGCCTAATCTCTGCTCGACAAGGAGGGACAAGCCACCCCCAAGTGCTTCTCACTTCCCTTTTGAGTGCACACCAGAGTGGAAACTGCAAGTCTGCTGCTGCTATTTATGGGGGCAGGTTTCCCCTGCAAAACCCCGAGAGTTGGCAGGCAGGGCTGAGGACATCACTCCAGGACCATGATCCAGCAGCACAGGCAATACCAGGATCATGGTTGGCTTTGCTTTAGACAGCACTGGTGGGACAAGTCTGCACATGGATGGCCACCAGCTACACCAAGACAAAAGTGAGCCCTCTCACCATGCATTCCTCCCTCCCAGCCATGTCTCTGCCTTCCTGCTCCATCCTATGACTCTCCCCAGATCTTCCCAGAGGGAAACTCCAGGCCAGCAAAGGAGCCCATCATTGGCATCAGATAGACATGCAGAGCATTGGTGCTGCAGGGTCCCCATGGCTGCTGTGTTCCTCCCCTTCAGCCCTCACTCCAAGTCCCATGGTCACTTGGACACTGATGATGCTGGCTCCTTGTTTCCCCCAGTAGCTGGGACATGATAGGCCACATTGAACCTCTGCAGAGTCAAGCAGCCACAAAGTGCTGAAGTACTCTGCTTGGGCAGGTTCAGCCTGCAATGTCCCTGCAGTGGGACACAAAATGTTGCTTGGTTTATGTGGCCTTTTGGTCTGTCTCAGTTGCAGATCACCATGGTAAGCAGAAAGCAGGAGCTGAGCTGATCAGAGAAAAACGTTGCTGCCCTGCTGGTGTTTATAGAAAGTAACAGGTATTGCCTCTTCCTTCCCCTTCAGCTGCTTCTGCAAAAGGTCTCACCAGGCTGAGCTGAGTCACTGTCCTGCTGCTACAGCCACCACTCAGGCCTGCTCAGCACTTCTGAGGGAAAGGGAGAGAACCCTCCAGAAATGAACACAGCAGCACAGGGACAATCCAGGAACTGCACCAGACTGGCTTTGCTCTCACTAGACATTCCCTATGGAATATCGTGGCACTGACTTGATCTGTCCAGGGTGCTTTGCTGGTTGGAGACACCAGGGTCAGCCATGGATGGTAGTTGCAGCCATGAATTATGATAGTGGTGGAAGGTGGTGACAGCCATGAGCAGTGGTCATAGTCATGGATGGGGGTTGCAGCCTGCTCCATCCTGCACAGGTACAGCACTGGTCCTCAGCACCATGGTCTGGTCAAATCTCACTACTAAGGCAGACCAGGGAATGCTGCCTGGCTGCTGCCCTATGGCTTTGCTGATCAAGCCCATTCCACTCACAGGGTGAGGTGGGATTTGAAAATAAACACACAGCTGTCCTCTTGGAGGCTGCCAGGAGCACAGGGGCAGCTCCTTCCCTCTATGACAACCAAACTGTGTTATTAATGCTTTGTGCACCTCCAGTGCCAGCAGTGAAGGCAGCACCAGGCCTTGAGCCCAGCTGGCATTCCCCTTGCCCATGCAGGGCAGCCTTCCTGCAACCCTCCTGCCTCTGAGACATGGCCATACTAAAAGGAAGTTTAAAGCTGGGGTCCATGAAATGCTCCATGGTGTAGATGCTCAGCCTGCATGCAGGGACAGGACTGCTTCCCAGAGTGCTGCTCAGTCCCAGCAAGCCACAGCTGCTCTGGCAGTTGAGGGTGCCCAGTCCTTGGGTGGCATCATTAGAATGTTACCTACTAGGCTCTGCCAGCCCCAGAGAGGGAGACTTGCTCCTCCCCACCCACAGCCCCAAGCAGCAACATCCCCTGTGTCTGCATGGCCTCTTGCTCTGACACAGCTGCTCCTTGGCAGAGCCCAGGAAAGCAAGAACCTGCAGGGTGAGCCACCAGCTCTTCTGACCCTCCACAGAGCAAAATATCCTTCTCTGCAACAGCAAACATCCCACTGCAGCCAGGCAACACAAGGGCAAGAACCACGGAGCCCCTTCCCTGCAAGCTCCTCTGCAGTGTGGCCCTGGAGGGTGCCTCCCACCCTGGTCCTTGCACCCCCAGCAGTCCAGGGACGTCAGTGAGCCAATGCAATGTGCTGTGCAGGCATCCGATTTGCATGGAAGGGATAAGGGGAAGCCCCAGGAAGCACAGGGCCCAAGCACTAATCAAATCTCTCTCTAATAATAAACCTCACCCCAGCAGCACGAGGACTCGGGGCTGGAGCTCGTGGAGCCATGGCAGGAGCCAAGAGAGAGTAGAGCCTGCAGGAAAGTCAAACGTGAGTTACCCCATAGAGGGGCTGCATGGGGAGATGGGGATGAGGGCCTTGTCTGTGCTAGGGCTTGAGGCCATGGTGACATTTCCACAGAGTTAGAAGGCAGCAGAGGGTCTCCTCAAGCTCTTGCTAGAGGAGCAGAGCCACCACAAAGAGCTTCAACCCTGATAGAGATGATCAGTACCATGGGGCTGGAGGTGAAATGGTTGCTTAATGCTTTGGATGAGGGGTCCATAGGGGATCTCAAGATGCTGGTCCCTGATGAGTGTAGAGGCAGAGGGTGAGATGCACACAGCTCTGCTGGGAAATGCACCTGCCAAGACCCTCTACACCATGCCAGGGGCACCACGTGTAGCTTGGGGCTTCCTGGGGAGCAATTTTTCCTAGATGGGGCTAAATATCCACCTTGGACCTGCTCTTACAGCAGAGCAGCATTGAGGAAGACCTGCCCATTCTGCAGCCCCCCAGCTTAAACAAAACTCCAAAGTCTCCAGTTCCGCTGAGTATCTATCCCATGTGAAACACCAGAGCAGCCAGGCTCACCTTGCCATCTCCAGGATTCCACCATCACCTCCAGGGCTCACCCCACCAACCCCGGGGCTCACCTTGCCATCCGTGGGGCTCACCACCATCCCTAGGATTCCACCATCGTCTCCAGGGTTCACCTCATCTTCCCCAGGACTTGCCACCATCCATGGGCATCTTCTTCTTTTTGAATACAAAACATCTTCAAAGAGCTCTGCCCTGGGGAACGTCTTCAGCCAGTGATGGAAAGTAAATATTTAATTTGACAGCTACATTAATTGACCAACAGGGACTGCAGGGCTGGTGGCATCCCAGTGCCCAGTGGGAATGGGAGGGGTTTGTGTAGGCTGCCCCGGGGTAGGAGCCAGCGCACAGCAGGGAGCAGAGCAACTCCTCTGCTGGAAGGTGCAGTACAGACAGTGGTGGAACAGATGGACAGGCAAAATACCCCCAGGTATTAGAGAGAGAAGCAGAGAGCCTGGCCAAAGGAGATTCTCCTCCCCCTCTACTCTGCCCTGGTGAGACCTCATCTTGAGTACTGTGTTCAGTTTTTGACTTCCCCAGTTTAAGAGGGACAGGGATCTGCTGGAGAAGGTCCAGCGGAGGGCTACAAGGATGCTGACGGGACTGGAGCACTGCCTGAGAAGAGGCTGAGGGACCTGGGGCTGCTTAGTCTGGAGAAGAGAAGACTGAGAAAGGATCTAATAAATGTTTATAAGTATCTGAGGGCTGGGGGTCAGGCTCTGCTCACTTGCACCCGGGAGCATTAAACCTCCTGAACCCCAGCAGCAGCAGCATCACCCACCCGTCCAGGAACCAGCTGCAGCTCCCGGAGGGACCTGCATGTCCTGGAACCCTCAGGGTCAGCAAACAGCACAGTTCCACTGGGGCGTTAGGCACTGATGCCTGCAGCTGCCTGGTCACACTCCCTGAGGACCCTGCGTCTGGCATGGCACTGCATGGCACAGCACAGCAGGCACTGCTGAGCAGTGGGAAGCCTTTGGCATCACACCCAGGGACCAAGACTGCCACTCAGGTTGCCTCCAGGTCCAAATCCTGCAGCAGGACAGCTGAGGCTGCAGACAGAGACACAGAAATATTTCAGCTGCTCATTACCAAGTTCATCCATCATCTGTAAGAGGTTAGTTGGACTTCTGTGCTGCTGCTGCCTTGCTCCTGGGCCTTTAGCATCACGTCCAGCCCACACAGGCACAGGACACGTGGAGAATGGGACAAATGGCTCATCGCGGGGACAAGAGCACATCCACCTCCAGTCATCCCAGCTGCGCTGGTGAAACCCGTGCTTAGAGCTCCCCCAAGGAGCCGTTCCTGCTGCTGCTGCTTAGGGGAGCTTTACACATCAAGTGGAGTTTCATTATGATGCCAGAAGAGCAAAAGGAGATGTCAGAAATTACACACAGGATGGCATGAACCACCCTAACACTACAGAGGAGTTCAGAAGGTACCAGAATTAAAATTCACTTCAGAAGACATTGCCAGTGGTCATTCTGGTCACGTTTCTGCTCTTTCCAAAAAAAAACCATGTGAAAGCAGGAGTAGTTCCCACTGCTCTCACTCACACAGGCAGATACTGCATCTCCGGACCATCAGGGGGCACAACAAAAGGCCACCTCTAAGCAAGGGTGGCCTCCCTGCATGTCCCCTGGGACTGGCACAGAACATGCTCTTGCTGGATTACAATTTGGAGAGCTTGCTAAGCCTGAAGCAGGTTTTGCTGTGTGCTCTTGCCTAAGCCTAGAACCAGTGAGGGCTGGAGGACAGCCAAGTGTCCCTCTGTGGGGGACAGAGCCCCGGCAAAGGGATGTGGTGGCTGCAGGAGAGCCCTGTGGTGGCCACCCCATACTTACTTTGCTTCTCCTTCTGCAGCCATGGATGGGAAGCACGACGGGTGCGATGCCATGAGCAACTGCACCGACCAGCAGTACTGGGACAGCCTCGTCTGCCAGTGCATCCCCTGCAGCGTGGTGTGTGGCCAGCCCGCAGCCAGGAGGTGTGCTGCCCTGTGTGGTGAGTGTGGGCACCGTGGAGCTGTCCCTGGGCCAAGCAGGCAGCCATGGGGCAAAGCTGGGAGCAGGGAGGTGAGCTGCAGAGGCTTTGAGCCAGCTAAGCTTAACAGAGCTTGGAGCCAAAAACCGCTTACCCTTATTTGGGCAAGACACTCACAAGTACCTAAACACCTGTGGGTACCTGTTTATCACGTTGTGAGGGGACATAATGGCCCAAGCCTTTGTTTTCCTCCTGCCCTTACTTCCCCCATCAGCAGAAGGGTGGGGCAAGCCAGGACATCTAATAGGCCTATTAGCCTTCCACTACAGGTGGTCAGAAAGGTTGTAGAGTCTCCTGACCAAAAGTCTGCCTGGACATTGTCATCCTGCACAACCTGATCTAGGCAAACCTGCTCCAGCAGTAGGGTTGGACTAGAGGATCTCCAGAGATCCCTTCCAGCTCCTACCAGTCTGTAATTCTGTGAAAGGACAGGGCAGGAGGACATGCTCAGGACACAGTGTTTGTCTCCTTGCCCTCCTGCAGAGTCCATGGAGTGCAACAGGAGAGTTGGCTTCTACTACGATGAGCTCCTGAAAGCATGCATTGATTGCAGCATCATCTGTGGGCAGCACCCAAAGGAATGTGCCCCAACCTGTGAAGGTAAGGCTGAGGGTGAAGGCAGAAGCCCAGGGCTGGGCTGGAAAAGGAGTGAGGTTATGGGGCCAGTGCTAGGGTAGGGGCAGCAAACCCTCCTCTCCTTGTCCTGGGGATTGTGCCTTTGTGTGGTGCTATTTCAGTGGGACCAGAGAACAGCAAGCCAAGGCACCTGCCTCCCCATCATCTCCATCCCACAACCCCATCCTACTGCACATCTTCCTTCCTGTGTGCAAGACCTGTCCTTCAGCTCCACCAGTCAGGGGCAGGCCCTCCAGCCCTCAGAGAGTGGGAGCAGGAAAGCACAGGACATTTTCTCTGAAATCTACAATTCCCACATGGAGGTTGAACCACGATCAATGGAAAAGGGGAAAGAATGGGAATGGGAAGTGGGAAAGAGTCTCTTCAACTTCACCATGGAACAAGGACAGGAAGCAAACTGAGGCAGTGCATAGCTGCTTTCAAATCCTTCTGAGCAGAGCACAGGAGCTTGATTGTCATGTTCCCTAGCGTGAAGTCAGAGGCATGAAGCAGGTACCTGAGAGGTTTCTAAGCTGACCCATCTCTGCCTGGCCCACAGCAGATGCCTGGGTGGCCACCCCACCTCCATCAGCAGCTGTGCTGGAGCAGAAGGCATGTGTGGACCAGGAGCCGTGGCTGGTGGTGTATCTGCTGCTGGGGCTCTGTCTCTGCACCCTCATCTGCTCCCTGCTCCTGGGCTGGACGCACCTGCGGAGGAAGGGAGAGGTGGTCTCCTGCCAGGCCAGTCCTGGGACCTGCCACCGCAAGGAGGACCCCTCCAAAGGTGAGTGCTGGCTGTACTGGGAGAGGGTAGGGAAGTTGTGGTGGGCAGGCTCCCAGGCAACACTTGGATGGACAAAAAGCAGAGCCAAGCTGTAGGGAGAGAAAGCAAAGCCACATGTGAAGTGGTTGAGTCTGAGCCCAAGACAGGAGCAGCAGTGGACCCCTGTGCCTGGATTCTTCACCATCACCTCCTTCTCAGCCACTTTCTTGCAAAGTCACACCTTCCCACTACCAGGCTGTGCCTGGAGCTTCACCAGCAACCAGCCACTGTCCAGTCTCCAGCCAGAAGCCAAGGGGCAGTTAAACCACAGCAAAGAGCACCTGCAGAAAGTTAATCCTCTTCTGAAATGAGTCATCTGCCCAAGGGAGACGCAGGGCTTTTGGGCAGCCACAGCAGCTGGAGCTGCTTTGGGATGAGCTGGCAAGAGCCATGGCAACACAGGCTTCTTGCTCCCTCAAACAGGCTAACGATGCCAATGGCAATGGTTTAGCTCTGGAGCTAGAGAGGCTTCAGGGAGAAAAGGTAGGAAAGGATAACATAGAGTAAGCCACTACAGAAGAGATGTTTTTTCCCCCCTCCCTTTACAAAAGTCATTGCCTACTTACCCATGTATGCATACACATGTCTGGGTTCTGTACATCTCCAAGTCAGTCATGGCAGGTGTCAAAAACCACAGAGGAAAGCCCACGAGCAGGTCTGTGGCTCTGGGTACTCTCCAGCCTTTGCTGAAACATTTGGTGGCGTTGAGTATCAAACACTTCAGGGAGGCCACCAGGTTCAACACCCCCAGAGGCCTCTTCTGACAGGGCAAGGGGTGATGGTTTTAAATTAAAAGGAGATTCAGACTGGAGAAAAGGAAGAGATTTTTTTACAGTGAGGGTGATGAGACCCTGACCCAGGTTGCCCAGAGAAGTGGCAGATGTCCCCATCCCTGGAACCATTCCAGGTTGTTTGGGGCTGTGAGCAACCCACTCACAGCAAGTTGAACTAGATGACCTTTAATGTCCCTTCCTACCCAAAGATTCCATGAATCTCTGATCTCAGCTGATGGAGCAGAGCCCTTTGGTAGCTAATATCCAGCCCTTGGAGGGTTGTGTGTCCCTTGCAGCGGCCATGGGCAGCCAGGCTGGCTCACTGCTGGAGCTCTGGCACCTTGCTGAGTGCTGCACCAGCATATTTGCATAAGCTACAGAAAGCAGGATTTAACGAGCAGGCAGCTTACACACAGTGTTATAAATATTGCAGTGCTGCAGTGCTCAGCCCCCAGCCTTTCTCTGCAAGGCACTTTCCAGTTTCCCCTTCGGATCTCAGGGCCCGGGGAGGGGGCAGGACGAGTTGTGAGCATGTGGTGATGCACAGCACACGGTGCTTTGCAAAGTGGCAGGAGGTGGGTGTCCTCTGCAGCTCCAGCGCCAGCTCCTCACAGGCTCTCGTGCAGCACTGCAGAGCATTCCCTGGGTGCTCCTGCAAACCTGACACAGAGTCTATTGCAGATCACCTGGTGGAAGCAGGCAGCGTGGGTGATGGATCTGCCGGCAGCAGGGTCCCAGAGCCAGTGGAAACTTGTGGCTTCTGCTTCCCTGGACACGGCTCTGCTGTTCAAGAGACCAAACCTTGCCACAGCACCTCCCATCACATCCTGGAAAGGGCTGCTCCCTCTCACACTGGAAGCGCCGGGGCCATTCCCGGCCCTGATGATGGCCACTTCAAAATCATTTGCTCTCCTTCGCAAGAGAAGACGCCTGTGGCGTGACCACAGCAACCACTCCTGCACAGAGCCAGAAAGGAGACATGCTCCTCTGCCCCGCCAAACACAGCTGCTGTCTCCAGTGCCTGGCACAGCTTCTACCAGAACCTGCCAGGTGGACCTGGCAGAGTCGTTGCCCAAGGGTGGTGGACTAGGGGCTGCTGGAGGCTACAAACAGAGCTGTTTCCTTCCCCTCGAGAGGAAATCCTTATTGCTGTGCACTCCCAGTGACAGAGCCACTTCCCATTTAGCAGTGTCTTCATCCTCCAACTTGACCTCTGCAGACTTCTCCACACCTCCCAGTCACCAGAAGCTGAGGGACCTGAAGCTGCTTAGTCTGGAGAAGACTGAAAGGGGATTGAATCAATATTTATCAATACCTGAGGGCTGGGGGTCAGGAGAGGGGACACAGGCTCTGCTCACTGCTCCCTGGGATAGGACAAGGAGCAATGGATGGAAGCTGCAGCACAGGAGGTTCCAGCTCAATATGAGGGAGTACTTCTTGACTCTAAGGGTCCCAGAGCACTGGCAGACGCAGCCCAGAGAGGTTGTGGAGTCTCCTTCTCTGGAGCCTTTCAAGGCCTGTCTGGCTGTGTTCCTGTATGACCTGAGCTAGATTGTCTGGTCCTGCTCTGGCAGGTGGGTTGGACTCAATGATCTCTTTGGGTCCCTTCAAACCTGACATCCTGTGATCAGCAGTGATGGGAAGGGACTTCTCATCCTGGTTCCACCCTCAGCATCACTTTGTTTGTGCAGAGGCTGTTGATGCAGAGCCATGATCAAACCATGGCACTCACTGGTCCCAGTTGAACAAGGTTAACACACAGGAACTCACCCAGCTACCTGCTGGAGGAGCAAGAGAAACTGGGGGGTGTGGTACCACCTCAGCAGCCAATGGCCAGAAGCTGATGGACCACACTAAGAGACATCCCTTTAAATATCAGATGGACTTGGTAAGAAAAGGACACAGACTGGGATGAGTTAAATTCCCTGCAACTAAGGCCTCTGATTTTGAACAAAAGCATCCCTGGGGGTTTCACCAATTCTCACGTTTCTGCTTTTGCTCAGGTTTTCATTCATTGCCAGGGTGCTGAGGCCCAAGAAAACATTTCACCTAAAGCCACTTTTTAGGTCTTTCAGTGCCCCTGTAGAGCTGTGCCCATCACTGGTACCTAACAGAACACATGCTCCAGGGCGAGCCTGCATCACACCGGGCTTTATTTGCAGTCCTTTCTGCAGATGCTTCCTTACACCAAACCTGAAATGAACAAGTCAAATTGCTCCCCAAAATGAAGCAGGTCAGCAGCAGAGAGGACAACTCCCTTCACTGCCAGCACTCCTCATCAGCCCTTCCTTACCTTCCTGCTGTCCAGCAAGATCTGTGCTCAGCCTCTTCCTAAGGGTGACATTAACAGAGTTCTGCAGAGAAACCTCTTGGTTCTGCAGGGAATAAACCTCCTGTAGGAGCTGCACAGCTGCCTCTGAAGAGCTGAAGGATGAGGGAAAGCTGTGTGTGAGAAGAAGGGTGGTGAAGGGCAGTGCTGCTCCTATGACAGCAGTCCTCCCATTTTCACAGGCAGAGGGAGAAGACTCTCTCCTCCTCTAGCAACCTGCGCCCATTTACTGCCGCTGGAAATAGAAACACGCCTGGTGTGCTTCAGAGAGGGACACGGTGGCAAAAGGGGAGGAAGAGAAAAAAAAGAGCTTCTAATACAGCAGCAATTGTGTGTTTGAAAGCGGAATCGGAGCACTGAAATTTCCCACTGCAAACCATCTGTGCCGGTGCAGCGGCAGAGGGCAGAGCCCACTTCAGCAGCCGGGTGGGGAATAAACCCTTCAGGCTGATTTACATGGCTGGCCTCGGCCCGAACCAATTTGCTCCTAACGGATTAACAAAGCAGGCTGCATCAGCTGCGGCGGCCGAGCGTGTGCCACTGGCAATGCATTTGCTCGGGCTCCAGCATCACAAAGCAAGGCGAGGCAGGGAGGCGGCGGCTGAAGGCTCTGCGCTGGGCGCCGCCAAGCCCCGGGCTGTGCCGCGCGGGGGCACTCCTCGCCCAGCCGAGGGACAAGGTGGGGACGCGACTGCAGTAGCCCGAGGAATCATGACAGGCTGCTTCTCCTCTGCCTCCCAGAGCTTGCTGCATTATTAACCGCTAGCAGAAAGCGCTGTCGAGCACCTGCACGACACCGTGCTCGAGGAGAGAGGGAAGGAGGGGCCCCCTCCTCTCGGGCGCACCATTCATCCGCATCTCTACAGCCATTTTTCATCCCTGGCAAGACCCCGCAGGTTAAATGTTGCGCCGCTCAATTACAACCGAAAACCATTCTTGAACAGGAGGCTCCGCAAAGGCAGGTTACAAACCCAGTTTTACATTATTACTACCACAGAAGGCTGCCCCGGTAAGCCCCACGCTGGGCGGCACCTTCCCTGGTATGCAAGGTGATCCATCCAGTGAGTTTGGAGTTTGTCCCTTCTGCCTTCCCTGGTGCAGGCTGCCACAGACATTTCCGGAGGTAAAGAACTGCCTTGTGCCTTTCCACTCTGTGTACGAATCGAATGCAGTTCTACTGCCGTTTTGTTCAGCTGCTCTTAAGATGCTCATTTCAAAGACTGACAAACCCACTTCCCTGAGTTTCCTCCCATCTCTTCCCTTTGCCAGACCATTTTCCACCTCCATCTGGGGTGGGTTAGACACCTGTAACTCATTTTGCAGCAAGGAATCACAAAGGGTAAGCCCACCTGCAGTTTTAACCACACAGGTGAAATCAAAGAGCCGTGGCTGGGTACAAATGCAGAGTTAATGACCTTTTCGGGGTGGCTCTTACACCCATTTTAGTCACCAACTCTTACAGATACCTCCTTATAGGTTCCATAAGGAAGGGAGAACTCGAAGCGTGTTGGCTCTTCTCAGCAGCATGTCTGCATAGTTCTTCTCCCAGACTGCAATCCACTCCACAGCCCAGTCTCCTGAGAGCAAGTATCTGCTGGTACCTTTACCACCCAACCAGCTGCTTTTAAAAGACAGCAGCGGAGGGCAGAGGGAGGGAGAAAAGGAGCATCACTACAATTCATGGCAAAGCAAGAGCGCACCAAGTGCTGCAAGCTACAGACACCAACGCGAGGCTGTGGCTCTGCAAGGAGGAGAAGAGTACATGAGGAGTTAAATCCATGTGGGAGGATACAAGGAGCCAATACCAGCCCAGCACATACCAGGAAAATGTGTTGTTTACTTAAAAGCCGAGTGCACTGCAGAAGTGCTCCATAGCAGCAGCTCCCAGCTGCCCCCCAGCAGCACCCATTTCTAACAGATGGCACATTTGTCAATGCCGAGCTTCTTTCAAGTGTCATATAAATATATAGATAGACAGATAGATATGTGCCTTTGGAAGGCAGCAGGGGAACAAACCAACCAAACCCAGCAACAGCAAAACAAATCGCTGAGAAATTCAAACTTATTCACAAGCTTACAAAAAGGAAAAAAAAAAAAAAAGGGAAACAAAACAACAATAAAAACAAAGCCAAAAGAACCAAGACCACTCTTACAGTATAAACACACCAATTCATTCATTTTTACTGATGGTTGCATTTATGAATTTCATTCTCATGGAAAAAAAAAAAAAAGGAATAAAAGGGGAAAAAAAATTATGAAAATAGCTATTTATAGAAAACAAAACAAAAAAAAGGGCTCAATCAGAACAGAATCTGTGCTGATGCTTTCGATGAGCAGTCCCATGGCATTGAACATTACCTGTGCAAGCAGGCACGCTTGAAAACCTGTACTGCAGCTTCAGTTCCACAATCCAGGATTTCCTCTGTGGTTGTTGGAGAGGGAGGGGGGAATAAAAGAGCCTAATAGTTTCATACTGTATTTATTTAATAACTAAAATTCACAAATAAAAAGATACTTGCAAAGTCCTTTAGGTGTGTCATCTCCTCCTCCTCCACTCTACTGCTTTCAGACCCATATGCATAAAAAAAATGGGCTTGGATTTTTGTTTCGTTCTTTTTT
>VWZI01015288.1:329886-398053 GCA_013396835.1 Psilopogon haemacephalus
TTTTTTTTTTTTTTTTTTAACTTTTAACTGGTATATGATTGGTCGCTGGAGCTGAAGCACCAAATGGAGAAGATGCTTTATGGAGATGAGGGTTATAACCCCTTGCCTTCCCACACACAATTCTGGAGGAACACAGGAGATGTACCAGTGCCCGGACTCCTCTGCTCCCGTTTCCCCCACCCAGAGCATTCCTTTCATTTTGTATTTCCTCTGTTAAGTGACTGACTGGAGCCTCTCTTTATCTTTTTTTGTGTGTCCTTCCCCCCTTTCCGTCCTCGTGGGACTGCAAACACGTTGGACATTGTTCGTTTCTCACTCCGCCGAGGCTTTGAGTCAGTGTCAAGTAGGTCCTGTTACAGCTCAGTGCGAGTTGGTTTTTAATGGGTCTTTTCATTTCAGGTAGGTTTGTGTGTCGATTCAGAAGGCTTGCTTATTTTCTTCCTTGTTTATAGACAAGCTGCTAGATAAGGCTATTCATACTCCAGGAACTGTTTGTGATAGAACAGCAAATACCTGCAAGAAAGCAAGAGGTACAGCTCAGCCTGCTGCTGATCACAGAATGGTCTGGGATGGAAGGGACCTCTCCAAAGGTCGTCTAGGCCAACCCCCCTGCAGTCAGCAGGGTCATCCACCAATAGATCAGGTTGGCTCAGTCTCCCTATCACCAGGGATAGGGCCTCAACTACCTGTCTGGGCAAGCTGTTCCATTGCTCCACCACCCTCATGGTGCAGAATTGTTCCTAACATCTAAATCTGCTCTCATTCTGAACCACTGCCCTCATCCCATCACTGCAGTCCCTCTGCAGCCTTCTTGTAGGCTCTCTTCAGGTACTGGAAGGCTGTTAGCAGGTCTCCCCAGAGCATTCTCCAGGGTGAACAACCTCCGCTCCCTCCACCTGTCCTCGTAGCAGAGGTGTTCCAGTCCTCTGATGATTTTTGCGACCTTAAGAAACGAGGACTATTAATTTTGTTTCTCTTTTCCATCTGAAGCAGTTCCAGCGACACGTCAGCTCCCTGCAGTCCCCAGGGCTGAGGAGCAGGCAAGCCAGCTGACATAATTTTACCAGCAACTCAGGGAACCGAATGGTTGTACACCAGTCAAACCTTGTCATGCAATATACTTTGAACCCAAAAGAATGGACCACGTTGGTGGTCAGACAGGCAGCATCCATTCGACACCACCCTGGCACAGAACACAAGGGAGGTGCTTCCAGATGCAGCCATTGCTTTAGAGTCATCTCACCAAAGCATCAGACACCCAGGCACTGCTGCAAACCAGCTGCCATTCACTGGTACAGAAGGTAAACGAAGCACCAAGCACGTGGGTGAAAATTCCTGTGTCCCACTCCAATCCAACTCAAGTATCACATGGCTCAATCTGTACTCAAATCTGGTGTTTTAACAGGATGAAGTTTTCCCTGCCCTTAATTACTTTGTGCATGAGGGAGCCCAGCCCTCAAGCAGCTCCCTGTCAGAAGGAAGTGGGCTCATCTCTACATCCCCTTCACACACCGCGTGCTGACAGGGTCGCTGCAGGACTCTCTTAAAATGCTTCACAGCACTTTTGAGACTTGGCAATTATTATCAATCCATCTCACACCCTATGGAGCTTCCCTTCTACAATGAAAATCTACTTAGTGTCAGTCTTTATCTGAACCAGGGAAAACAGATCAGAGCTCAAAGCGGCCTTTAATGAGCTGGATGGGCAGCAGTTGTGTCACATATCCTCTCCTTGCCCTTGGCAGTCTTCTCCTGCAGCCAGACCCCATATGAGGAGCAGAACTGAGTTGTTTTGGGTTGTTTTTTTTGAGAAAAACTAATTTTTCTGCTGACATCAAAGCAGAAGTTACACTGTCAAAGCACTTAACACTACGATTTACATGTTACAGATTTTTTTACTTCCTGGTTGAAGTTAAAAAAAAAAAAAAAAAAAAGAAGGAAAAAAGAAAAATTGGGGAAATCTGTTAAAAAAATTAAATTACTGAGTGTCTGTGCCTGCAGCAATCCATGGAAATGTCAGGAATAATTAAAACCAGAACAAAAAAGGCTTATCTTTCCACAGCTGAAAAGGAAGAGTTCAGATGTTACCTTATTCTCTACCATACACCAGTCCTGGGGGCTTCCCTCAAGTGAGGAGCACCAAGATGCCCTCCCAGTGCAAGTATCTGACACCGAAATGTCAATCTGAAATTAATTTCAAGTCGTGAGCTCCTGCTCTAGACATGCTTCCCATACAGCCATGCCACCCTGGGCTACTGTATTTTCTTAACAGCTTTTCTTCAGTTCTTTTATACCCAGCTCCAAAGTTTCTGTGGACCAAGGCTGGATTCTGTCACGGAGGTCAACAGCAGTCCCACATTGGGTGCCCATATCACTTAGGCTTTCAGAGCCCCTTTAACTAGCAACAGTTAGGGGGCATGAGCATCAGTTAGACACTGCAGTCAGCTGACATGCCCCATTTTGCCCCTCCTCTTCTTTCAACAAATCCAGGATTATAAAAGCAACATCCTGGAATGCTGATGGATACACAGAGAGGGGCATTCGGTATTCAGAGAGAGAAATTAAACCTTCTTTATGATGAGAGTCTTTTAACTGAAAAGTAAGGACAAGCCAACAAAGGTTAAGGGTTCCCATCCTCTCTCCTTTGCAGTGGCCAACTTACCCTTCACTGTCTAGCACGTCCTTAATGCTAGCCTTGGTGATAATGGCATCATCACACTTGAACCACTGGTCCTTGTGCTGCCGGATGAAGCTGGTATAGTGCCCACTCTCCAAGGTTCCCTGGTGATTAACTACTGCAAACAAGGAATACCTGGTACAGAAAAGAGTTAATGAGTATGTGGATCAAAAGGGGAAAGCCAACTGAAGCATGTGCTCATAAGCATCTACGGCAAACATACAGGATCTGATCCATCAGTAAAACACCAGCTCTTAACACTAACTGGGAAGAGAGCATCCTTGCCCAGGGAAAAGTCTCTTTTGCCTTTTTCTGTCTTGCTATCAGTGCAACGTTCCAATCTGATGACAGCCAACAGCTCTACCAATACTGGCTAGCAAAGATTTTTAGAATCAGAAATTCATTTCTGTTGGAGAAAACCTTTAAAATCATCCAGTCCAAGCATTCTCTAATTCTACCAAGTCTGATGCTAAATCATGTCCCTCAGCACCACATCTCTGCATCTTTTAAACACCTTCAGGGATGGGGATTCAACCACCTCCCTAGGGAGCCTGTTCCAGTGTTTGAGAACCCTTTCAGTGAAGAAGTTTCTTCTATATGCAAAATGCTCTTCTAAAATAGATCAATATTAATGCATTCCTGAAGAGGACCCACTGATTACCTAGTCTGACCTATTTCCCTAAAGGAGTTACTCTAGTGAACCAGAAAAATCATTTGAGGGCTGGGGAAGGAGGTAATCTTAACTACAGCTAACCTTAAGTATTTCTAATGCTAAACTGCTGTACTGATTAATTGCCCTTAAAGTGGAAAGTCTGTACCTATCCTGAAGTACTGAATATAATCAGCTTCTAGATGCTCCTGTGCATTTGCTTGCTAGCCTGAGAACTAGTAGACACAGCTCTGCTCCAAAGGAAGGTACTGGTAAGACTAATCAGATTGCTCTTACCTTTGGGGGTTGTTTTCTTAAAAAGGAGAATGTCGGGGAGACAAGCACAACAAGGCGATTCCAGCAAGTCTCTGAAGGCCTTGGCTCTTCTGTTCTAAGATTTTGTTTCTACTCTTAAGTATACTTGTGGCTCTTTTTCAAATGTTCTCCATCCTCTTCAACTCTTTCTTAGTGTGCTGTCCTCGAACTGGGACACAATGGTGAAATTCTCTCTCCAGTCTCACTTGGTATGGTCCTACTTGTGTTTGAAATTCAGAGCTCTTTTGACAGTGGTGCCACAACATGGCAGTTGAGACTGCCTATGGAGCCACTGGTATACCCCACCCTCTTCCTAGTGTGGGTGGACATCACTCTAGTCCTGGAGAGACTGGATTGTCCCAGCTGCTTATGGCACCCATCTTAACTAAGCAGCTCAGATGCCTCTGCTCTCTCTCTCTACACCTAACCCTCTTCAGTGTTAACAACAGTGGTCAGCTCTGTTCCTTATTTAACATCAAGACAAGGTTTGTGTGACCACCTCTATTCCCATCAAAGGATGGATAGTGATTTCAGTTGCACTGTCTTTACGTTCCTGAGCAAGCCTTGTATCAGCCTGCCATTTATTCTGACTGGAATCAACACCTGGCGAAGTGCCTGGAATTACAGGGGGCCATCTACATGGAACTTTCTGGAATCTACCATGGAACTTTTTTAATGTTCTGTAAAATTTTGTTTCAGTCCTCTGAACCTCTCTTTGCTATTGCAACAGAAACTGGATTATTTAAAAGGAAAATATCCATCCCTCTTCACACTAACTTCAGCTTTTCATATTTCTCAGAGACTGATTGCTGGGCTTATCACCTTCAGATCTCAGTGTCGGCTGCCACAAACCCACGGAAGGGTTGGAGATTGCAGGGAATGAAGCTTTACTTTTCACCAGTTCGAACTGGCTGTGCTGTCAAGTGTGGCAATGCACTTCACACCACGGGACATGGAGCAGACTGTCCATCCCCTTTCTAGGAGCCAACTACTTTTCCCAATAGGAGTCATGGAATGTGCCACTTACTTATTATCATTGTTTAGACTATCCGTCGGCTGCTGGTATTGCCCGTTCATCCTGCTCTCTTTACTGCAACACACACACATACAAAAATCCAGTCACTTAAAGCTTCCCAAAGGGAGGAAATAGGTTGTGCATGAGACAGCCTGCATGCTGAATCTAGGTCCCTCTGCACAAAGCACAATGTGCTTCAGCAGCAGAGAAGGGCTGCTGATTAGGATGCTAAAGAGGCTTTATTTGTTCTCACAGCAATGCTACACAAGAAACCATTTCTCCTCCTGGTCAAGGCTTTGGCGCTGCAAACACAGATTTGTTTATATCAAATGCCCTACCCCAAAAAGCTATAAAACAGGTTAAGGAAATATTTGTATTTGAAACCTGGGAAAATATCCTAATTACATCAATCCTTTATCCTGGCTCTGACTTGTAAATTCATTTTGTGTTCTGACAGCAGCAATAGGATTATGCTGTTGATTTCATAGCTGATGAAATTCAGATTACTGAGTTATGCCTGCTGATTATCCCATCTATATTCCATTATGCCTGATACCTTTCATCAGGAGATCCTGTTCTTTCCCCTACACCTAGGGAAAATTCACTACAGAGGAGCAAGGAAGTCTCCAAATCTCCAGAATATACTGGAATAAACCACATATTCTTAATAAAACACTGAAGAGTTTTAGGGCTCTACTTCCACAGAATGATGGGAGTTGGAAGGGACCTCTGGAGATCACCTAGTCTAACCCTGCTGTGAGAGCAGTTTCACCTAGAGCAGGTTGCACTTCCTCTGCCGGCAGAAGCATATCCTTTTCTTGAGGAGGGGAGGTGGGGAGGGCAAACAACATTTGAAATTACTGCTTTAAAATTTTAGCATCAACATGAGCCCCTGGATTAAGAGAGGCCACATTTTGGGGCTTTCTTTTTCAGATACAAATGAAATCTGAATATCCTCTTGCCTATTTGAATGGAACATCTGACAAACACTGCTTTACTGAGCTGATGAAATTCCATTCATACAGGTACACTTCATATAAAATACCTGGAAAGTAGGAGAAGTTTTACTGTTTCAATTTAAATGCCCATTAGAAATGTTTATATTTTAATCTGGACTGTGGCTGGTTTGTTTGCTTTCTTCTTGTGGTGTTCTTTAAACAGAAGCTGAAGGTACAAACCAAAACAACTCCAATTTGCATGTGTGCAGGAATAAGAAAAGGATTTTTTTTTCCCTCCCCTCTCTTCAGAAACACTCATCAGGCACTAGGTTATATCTAGTCTGCCTAATTACACAAGTTGAGTGGTGGGTGGCCACTGGGCTGATGGGACCAAAGCAGAGATCTGAAGGCATGATGGATTTGAGCCAGAAACATAACCATTACTAAAAAACAACATTGTTTCCATATAAACCCTTTTCTGGCAGTCAAAATTCAAATGTTTGTCTAAAAATTGGAGAAGATGCACATTGCAAGGAGAAGCTTACAGCAGAAGTATCCATACTGTTCTATAACATTGCTTGAGTCAAGAATCCTCCATCTTTCATGATGCACACGTTTGAAGCAGTTAACAGCTCTGTCCTGGTCTCGGGGGGATTTTGGGCTTGGTACACACCTGGAAGCCATGAATGGTGTCATGTCCAGCTCCAGAGGAAACGAGACATACGTAGTGATCTTTCGCCTCAGTTTGGCTGAGTGTTCAAACCGCTGCAGACAAAGTGGAAGACATTTTTTTTTGGTTTAGAGAAAAGGCAAAGATTTCTCCCTGTTAATCAGTGTCCTAAGCTTAGGAGCAGTGTCATGGAATCATATTAGCAGTCAATATCCAAGGATAGACTCAGATTTTTTTTTTTTTGTCTACCTTTGACAATTGTCTGTCTGGGCTGAGAACCCCCTGGAAATGCCAACCAGTTTCTACCCCAGTTTGGGAACAAACTCAGTATTGATTAGATTGTTTACCTTAATATCTATCCATACAGAATGGCTGCCAACTGACATTAAGAAATTAATATTAAATAGTGAGAGCACACACAGCCTCTACCCAGAGTTCATTTGCACTCTGCACTATCCAAATGCGTGGCTGCTGCCTACGCTGGCACATGGAACTGGTGACAATGAGAGCTTGCCGTCAGGTTCACACACTGAATCCACCCATCAGATCATCTCAAGTGACAAAGAGCGAAGCCCACACAGAAATACCAATTCAAATGAAGGCCAAAAATGGAGGATGATCATAAAAAAAGCCTTGTCCCTCTGCCAAAAGGAGCTGCAATACCCACCAGCCTCTCCTCAGCCTCTTGATTGAACATTAAATGGAAACAGGAACAAATACCAGAAAGAGATGAATGAGCTATTTAAAGGCAGCTTCTCTCCCCATTTCTGAGAAGTTCTGCTCTATTTACACTTCAAGTTAATTATTTTCCAATTGTGGTGCCATAACAAATTCCCTAGCAACAGATCCAGATGTGAAAAGCTGAGACTTCTCTAACTCTTCTCCTTGGTGGTTCTTTTTTTTTTTTTTTCCCTTTTGCTTTAACATTAGCATTTTGCATGGCCAGGACAACACAATCACTTAGGGAAAGCAAGGTACTACAAAAAAAAGTAACTCAGCAGTCTCTCTGGGTAACAGATATATGGAACTGAGTGTAAGAAAAGGGTTGAGCACATTCCCCTTGTCTCACCCAAAGAGGAGAATCACCTAGATATCTTTTGCCAACTACTCTGCAATAATATCAAACTATCTCATATATGTATGTAGCTCTTAAGCTACATACCCCAAAAATTTGCCCTAAAAGCCAAGCAGACAGCCAAGCACTCCTGAAACCTCAAGTGAGACATGCAAGAACCCCTTCAGAAAGGCCACAGACAGCTAAAGAATTAAAAAGGAACTGTGCTATTCCATCCAGGCTGATATTACCTATTCTATCCAGGCTGGTATCTTTGGCACATTGCATATCATCTTGGTTAACACTAAGAATGCAACTGAGAAACTTCTGGAGCTGACCATCTGAAGACGTAAGGGAATCAGAGGGATTTCTTTCCACCTCTACCACCTTTTTCCAGCAAAAAGCACAATCAATCTTTTCTCACAAACACAGACCTTCCTACAGCATTCTGCTTGTGTGTCAGGACCTCCACACTTCATTAACAACCTTCTGTACAAACCAGATTTTGAAAAGGGATTTTAAGTCCCTTGCTACGCCGGATACAGAGTTGCTATGCAATTTGTAACTCCAGACCACAATCATTTCTTGAACACAGCCTGTGACTTGCTCACTGGAGTTGCACAGATTATTACATTTTCCAGCATGAACATACTGACCTAGCTTAGATAGTTATAGGAAAATAAACCACAAAAGCCCTGTGAAAGCCACAGTAAAGTTCAGCATGCACTGTGCCATGACAGCTACAAGATTGAGGTCTGTTTTCAACACTCCTGCAGTTATCCAGGTGTTTTATCAAAGTTCAATGACTAGAAATCATGTTAGAAATTGAACAACTGAACAAAGCCTCTGGAGGAAAAGGCTGGAATGTGTTCTCTCAATCCACCACTCCCCCATTGGGAAGAGAAGCCAAGCCATACAAGCCTTCACAGTGCACAAATTGACATTTAAAATCTGCTTCCAGTCACCATCAGCAGAGGCAAAAATGATGTGGTTCTCTATGTGGCTTATGGGACATTAGTATGATCATCAGGTAAGAGGTTTCTTGAAACACTGGTGATGAGAGCTAAGGACAGTGATCATCAGCAAGAACCAAACAAAAAGACTTGGTCATTCTGTCCCAGGAGACACCTCAAGACCATAGAGGTGTGCATCTGAGAAGCTCAAGCATATCAAAAATGAGCTACTACAGTGGCTGCTTCTACAAAGGCTTGTGGCATCACTCTTCAAGGACCCTTTGCCTCCTGACACAGAATGACCTCCATGTCCTGCAGTAGGTGCCTACTTCACACCAATTATACTCCAAGGCTTAAACTGTACAGGATTCAACTATCTGAGGGCACCAACTAAGACATTATGCCTCATGATTGCATCTGATGTAAACTGGACTGGAAATATTGACAAGATCACAGCTGGGAAAACACAATAAGCTTTCTCCACTGCAACTGGTGACTTTGTCATGTTGTTCCTTCAACACAAGAGCTCTTCTGTGACATTCTTCCAGGAGAAATGTTAGGTTAAGAATTTAACCAGGCAGGATGAGTAAGCGCTGCTGGAGATGGGCTACTACACTGGCTCAGCTATTGGACTTGCCTTCCTTTTTCCTTCTAGATTCTGATTGGTCAGGTTGCCACAGACATACTGCAAAGCTGCATTATAGATAATGTAATACTATCTTAATAGAAAATCTAGCTGGGCAGGCAAGCTGTCCTTTATGTTAATTTATATCAGGAAAGATTAGTCAGTGAAAGCCAGAAGACATGGCCACGAATTTAGCGCATCCTCTCAGAGAAAAATGCATGTCCCCTGCTCTGTCTGCCCCCTGTGAACTTACTTTGAGATGAAAACAGGCCACAATGGGTAACTTCTTCATAGTGAGTTGTTTGGTAGATTCCTGGTAGCTATGGCAACCACTACATTTGATTTTGGCACTGCTTCCTAGATGTTCTGGCCTTGTAAACCTGAAAAAAACCAACCATTAAAAAGCAAAGGGATGCACAAAACCATCAGACAGGTTTTTTTTCACACATGCTGAAAACGCTCCTTTTACTTGTGGGTCACTGGCACCACAACAGAGTTCATGGCTTTTCAGTGTCATTTTGAATAAACCCAACACCTCTAACAGCGTAAGGTGCTGCGGTTCAGATATCCACATCTGATATTTATCATTGCTCTACTTGGCAACACTGCACTCAAATCCATCAGTGTCTGAGAGAGAAGCTAAATGTTAGTTCATCTCCTACAACAGAACAGCTAATTCTGAAACACAGCAAGCAGAGACCTTTTGTTTTCAAACCCAAACAACACCGATATGGAAGATCTGAAGCGAGGTGACACAATTTCTGTGCTCAGCTGCACGCTACCTGCAGGACACTATTCTAGCTTGTAGCCCTCCAGGGCTAAGATCAAAGCTCTGAGATGGAAAGGGCTGTAAACATGAAGTTCTCTTCAAAATACAGACATCTACCAAGAAAGCCCAAGCCTTGACAACTAGAAAAAAATCTCTTTCAAAATCTTCAGACAGCACTGCTCAAGGGAGCTACAGGAAGAGACCATTACAGGACAGGGAACTGCTAACAAAAAATACGCAGTCTCTGTGTTCTCACAACACACTACAGCAAAACATCTTTCACTCTGTCAGAACCTGTCAGCACAGAAAAGGCCAGGAGAATGGACTGCAGAGCCTTTTTCTCCAGGTGCTGCTTTAAAACTAGTATTTTTAGATGAAGTATTTTGAAATAATTGATTTTACCTACATGCAGGCACTAAGGCCATGAGGACAATGCAGTATCACCTCATCACCAACCCTACCCTGCCTGATTCTGCATGTAAGTAATGCAGCATTAAATGATAAATCTATACCTCATGGTCTTTCCTCGTTCTATTACCTACCCTATGTACCTTATTTCCTTTATCTCTGTTTTTGGGGTTTGATATTCTTTTTTTTTTTTCCTCCCTCAAGTCTGTAAGAAAATGAAACAGCTTCTAAATGTGTCATTGCATTAAGACTACCTACAACTTTCTGGGTTTTGTTGTCTTCCTGCTCAATCCTTCCCTCTCCAAACCAGCTTCAAGCTGCATGGCTACATAGGTTGACATGAATTTACAGACTTCCTTGTTTGAATCTAATATTCACAGAATCACAGAACTTTAGGGGTTGGAAGGGACTTCCAGAGATTATCAAGTCCATCCTTCCTGCCAAGGCAGGATCCCCTAGGGTAGTTCACATAGGAACACATTCAGATGGGTTTTGAAAGTCTCCAGTGAAGGAGACTCTCTGGGCAGCCTTTTCCAGTGCTCTGTCACAATCACCATAAAGAAGTTTCTCCTCATGTTGAGGTGAAATCTTCTATGCCCCAGTTTGTATCCATTGCTCCTTGTCTTATTGCTGCTGATCACCAAAAAAAGATTGGCCCAGCCACTTGACACCCACTCCTCAGATATTTATATACATTGATCAGATCTCCTCTCAGTCTTCTCCAGACTAAACAACCCCAGGTCTCTCAGTCTCTATTTGTAGGGGAGATGCTCAAGTCCTCCAATCATCCTCATGGCTCTCCACTGGACTCTTTCCAGCAGGTCCCTGTCTCTCTTGACCTGGGGAGCCCAAACTGGACACAGTATTCCAGGTGTGGTCTCACCAGGGCAGAGTAGAGAGGGAGAACCACCACCCTCGACCTGAGGGCCACACTTTTCCTGACGCACCCCAGGATGCCATTGTCTCTCTTGGCCCTAAGGGCACATTGCTGGCCCATGCAGATGTTGCTGTCCACCAGCACTCCAAGGTCTTTCTCCACACAGCTGCTTTCCAGTAGGGCAGCCCCCAGCCTGTACTGGTGCCTGTTGTAATTCCTCTCCAGGTGGAAGACCCTGCACATGCCCTTATTGAACTTCATGTGGTTTGCCTTCACTCAGCTCTCAGCCTGTTCAGATCCTGTTGGATGGCAGCACACTGACGGACTGTCAGCAACCCTCCCCGAGTTTTAGAGCATCAGCAAACTTGCTGAGGGTGCACTCAATGCCCTCATCTAGGTCATTGAAAAATATATCGAACAAAACTGGACCCAGTACTGATCCCTGGGGGATAACCACTGGCTTCAGGCCTCTAACTTCATTCTGTGCCATTGATGACAACTCTCTGAACTCTGTTGTGGAGCCAGTTTTCAACCCACCTCACAGACCAGCTTGCTAACTTTGCTAACTTCTGGGTAAAAAACAAGGCATATCCTCTTTATCTGTTAGAGTTCTATTTCTTTCCAAAATCCATACTCTTTGAGAGTACCTTTGAAGCTGGATGGTTTGATGTTTTTCCTTTCCTGATTCTACTCATCTACATATTAAAGAAAAACCACCAAAACTTGACTGGTTTTGCCTCTTAATGCATTCCTGCATCAGCAGTTTTTCATTTGTACTAATTTCCCTCGTTTTCTTAAAATATTATCTTTAAAAGTACCAAGAAGGTTAAAAATCACATGTCAGAGGTTATGAATTTTCAGTTCAGGAGGATTAGTTTTTGCTCCAGGCTACAGATTACCTCTTCCCTCAGACAAATCTCTCTGACAAACATCTGCATTTACCACGAGAGAACATTTTCAGATCTGCTAAAAGATTCAAGCCAATTGTGTAAGAAGCCTCAACATTCTTCCCAGTTACCTGTTTCTAGGATTGCTACATTTCCTGCTCAGAACTGTAATACTGGAAGCTCCATTCCTTTAATTCGTAATGCCATCCTCACAACTAAACCAGCAGTGCCTGGCCCTCAGCTCTGCCTATAGGAACAAATCACATTCATCCTTGGTGTGATAATTGAGACAAACCTTAAATGCTTTGTGAACTGTTTTTATGTGCTTACTTAGCTGCCATAAACAAGAACATGGAGGCAGGCCCCAGTGGTTTCAATCACTGAAAACCACAGTGCCTGGCAGCAGCCAGTGTAAAAATTGTTTTCTTTTTGTATCACATGGCAACTGGTTTTGATTGCTTGTTGTCAGTGCTGCTGCTGCTCTGAGCCTTCTTTGCCTTCTCACTTTCTCTGGTGCAAAAAGAAAAAAAATCCTTCAAACAGGTATGGAACTGCTGTTTGGGGCTAATGCCACGAGGAAGCACGGCTCACTCCCATTGTTCAGCGCCACCTGGAGAAGAGAACGAAGCCAAAAGCTGTTCCTACCTTCGTAAGCAGTCTGTGAGAGTGGTGGTGCCTGACACATGGCTTTCCCCATTTACGACACTGCCATCACTCCCTGGACTCAGCGGCCAGAACGGGGTGGAGGAGCCTGGCAAATCCAAACTGATGTCCCAAAAAGGGTCTATCGTTGTGGAAACGCCACTATGAAAAAGAAAGCAATTTCATTTGCATTTAAATGAAGCCAAAGTGAAGGGAGTCTCTCTCACTTTAAGGTGCACACCAGATAGTTGGAAGAACCTTGGGATCTACATCACCTCTAGAGGGCACTCAAAGACGACAGAACCTGGAGTTGCTCCAGAGAGTTTTCCCACAACTGATTGTTTTGCTGAGTATTTATAAGCCATTTGTTTTAGGAAACGTGCCTGACGTCTCAAATGCACAACACAGGCATCTAATACATTCTCCCACTCACTGCAGCCCCTGTGACTCAAAGTGAACAAGGAAGGTTACTATTCAGAGGCAGAGGTAGAGGTCACTGAGTGGTTCAAGCCACGTCTATGGTGATCTCCTACAGAATGTGGAATTTGAGAGGCCAAAGAATAACTGCATCAAGCAGTGGCATTTGTTTTTGATCAGATTGCTCTACAAGATAGCTAAAGACAAGACTACAGAAAAAGCTCAAAACTTTTATCTTCTCTTGACTCAAATCTTTCCTTCCAGCATTTAGAGTTTTAAGAGAATTCCAGAACTTCAGGAGTCTAAAATCCTAGTTTGGAAGCTTTCTCTGGACCTACTGCTTGAGTTCTCTCTTCCTCTGACAGTCGTGTCTGTCACCCTCCAATCTAATGCAGCCCACAATATTCTGCCTTTTTCCCAGCTTCAGTTGAGCAAAAGTTGTCAGTTTTCAAGAGAAAACTTTTGTTGAAGTTTTGTCAGTGTTGTTCTTTTGTGGTAACCCATCAAGCTTTTCATTATCCTACAAGAATTCTGTGGCTCTACCAGGCAAAGAACAGATTTCCTATGTTTTCCTTGCAGTAAACCTTCTGCAAATCTCTCCAGGAGAATGAGCATAAAAGCAGATTGAAAGAGGCAGAGCACAAGTCCATCTGCAGGACAGTGTGTGGAATCAGAAGGAATGCAAGACAGAACAGAAAACAAGAACTCTGACTTCTGCACTATGGCAACACCAAACATCTTGAAAGAGAAGTCAGCTTGCGGCAGCACAAAGTAGAACAACAAGTACATTGTTCCTTTGTCACATAAAAGATACACTTGCTGGTACCTGAGATAATTACATCAGATAGAAAAGCCTCTGAAACCTCTCCTGAGGAACACAAGGCTCCCAGCTGAAGGAAAATATGATTGTGTATCAGAGGTTTCTTCAGATGTAGTGGCAATTAAATAGAGTCACAGGAACACTTTGGCTGGAAGAGACCTTAAAGATCATCAAGTCCAACCATTAATCCAGCACTGCCTAATCAGTACTTGCAAGCCCAAAGAGATCTTGGAAGTCTTTTTCTTATGAACCTGAGTAAGAACAACCTTTTCCAGACTTCATTATGCCTACACCCCTGTGCTACTTTCCAGGTAGCTTTTTTGGTATGACTTAGTATTATGAGAGTTAACTGCTAAGTGACTGCATTTAGCTGATGCTGTATTTAAGCTGTTCTTGTCTTGCTGGAATTCTGCTGGTCTTTTATTTTATTCAGCAAATAAAATATTCAGTGCACTTGCACTGGAGGGTGTACAGATTCAAATCACAGAGTAGAATAAAAAAAAAAAAAGAAAGAAAAAAGAAGTTACTTACTGGCAGACTTGACAGGTAACATCAGACTGCAGTCCACCTGTGAAGATTTGGTCTATGATGCAGTTACAGTGGTTGGGGTTGTTGGCCTTCTTCCCATTATCATCACCTGGAGGAATGCAAACACAGGCTCAGAAGTCAAAAATCCTCCCGGGGAACAGTGGCTTGCCTTGGACTGTGTCTCCAGTAACTCTTTGTAATGCAAACTTATAAACATTCTGCAAGTTCACACGGATCATACAGAACATGCTGTGCACTGAAGAAAAACCAAAGAACTCCTAGAAGAATATAAAAGATAATCAGGAGGTGAGAAGCTGCCATTAACTCATGCAGAGATGAAGCTTCCAGTTCTACCAGCTCTTAGCCAAAGCCTTTTTCAAGGTATAGATCTGTCTCCCTTTACAGAGATCTGCTTTATACTCTCTGGTGTAAAGGTCCTGCTTCCTAAGATGAAGTAGTTGCCAAGGTGGTTCATAAAGATGAATATTTAAATTCCACTTAAGAGTGCCACCATCCAACACCTGTATCTGAACAAGGGCCAGCTCTTTACCACAGCAGGACTAGTTTCTGCTCAGGCAGAGTATTCCATAGCACCTTATTGTCCTAAATGAAGAGAGAGGAGAAGCATTAGCAAATGCTACTTTTTAACTCTATCCCCGTCAACCTCTGAGCATAGAGTGAGGGGAGGATGTTTGCTAAGACTCATTAACCTCCAGCCTGCTGTCTGCATCTTCCCTGTTCCAACATCATGTCCCTTCCATTCAAGTTTTCGCCAGTGAGAAAATGAAAGATGTCCTTATCTAAAGCGGGAAGATAAATGCTCTGTCTTCCTCCAGCTTCTGCAGAGACACAGTGATCCTCTAAATTCCCAAGGGGCACAGTGAACACATACCCATCTTTTAGGCATTACAGACTGTCACTGCAGGTCTCGGGAGCACGGCAATTCATTTTTATGATTTGAGTGCTGAGATTAGGCCAATTCAGCTTTCTGAGACTAACCCAAGCATTAAATAACCAAAGAATTTCTTGGCACAGCCCTAAGCTTTGAAGCAAACTCCTTCAATTCCCCATAGGTGACCTAAGAGTGATACACTTCTTTGATATCCAAGGCTCTACTTACTATTTACCTTGGGTAGGAGAGAGACAGTTAGGCTTGCTTTGTAACCAGAGATCCACAAACTATGTCATAGCACAGCTCATTATTTTGTAAAGGACATCTTAAGATGTCTTCCAACCTCCTACAACAGAAACTGCTACAGCAGAATTAAGTTTTGCCTGGGTTTCTGGTACCTTTAACTTACTAGGAAGCATAGAATTTCTGAAACTGAAACACAAAGATGGAGACTCCTGAAATCACAGCTATTACTCAAACCCAATTAATTTCTAGTCAGATATGTAAATAAAGCTCATAAAACCCACCAAAACCAATCCAAACCCAAAAAATCCTGCCAAAAACAAGCCCAAAGGAAACCCAAAACCTGATAAAATTAAGAGCACAGGGCAAAACTCCAGCACTTTTCTTTTGTCTAAGGAGCTCTAGCTGGAGTCTTGTAGCAGGAAGAAATAGATTTGAGTTTTTTTTCCCCTCAATGAATCTTTAGAAGTCTGTTGAAAAATATGATATACACTGACAAAGGTTTCACCTGAAACTAAGTGTGGGAAAAGCAGACATAGGTGACACCTACTAAGCTGCAATGGGCTAATTAGATCTGAAACCCTTCAAAACTCTCATTCAGCCACCTGCTGTAGAAACTTTTGTTGGATTGTTAAGAGCAAGCACATTGTTTCCTTAAAATGGCTCTTGCACAAAATGCTCTAAAATTAGATTTTAGATGTGCAAGTTTTAAAGCTGGAGGTTATCAGAGCCTGTCTGGGGCACTTCTTGATGGGAATTTCAGCTAAATCTTACTGAACTTATGATCCTTTCCTAAGGTCTTGATTATGCTAAGCTAATGAACAGAGCATACAGCATGGAAGACTGTACAAGGCACTCTTCACCTTCAGACAGAGATCACTTCTCAGCTTTAAAGCCTACATGTGGATTTTCCAAAACACTATTTAATGGCTTTTGATCCTTGTTTTTCAGAACTGCGCTTTTCAGTTTTAAAGAAACAACAGGCAACTGCCACATCCCTCTAATCTCACCCCTTGAAACATTATCTCCCTCTGTCTCCTTTGAAGAGGTCAGAAAGAGAGAGACCACGTCTAAAGGCTTTTCCCCGGAGCACAGGTAAGATCCCTGTTGGACACTTCTAGCAGGCAGCCATTTCCGCCTACGGAGAGAAGCAACACTCACTCCCTTTTCAATTATACAAGTCAATTAGGATCAGTGACAAGAAGGTCTCATAAGAATACCCTGTGAGCTTGTTCCCAGCAAAACAGAAGGGCATTACCCACTCAGTGTTATTTCCCATGACATTTGGCTGGAAAGGAGGTGGGGGGGAGGGAAGAGTAAGATTACCACCTACTCACACTTGTAGCAGATGCTAAGAGGAGGTATATTATGCAGCTGAGAACTAGAAGCTGCTAGATTGTTGTGCTCAAGTTAAGGTTCCCTTCAACATTTCTGCCTTACAAAGCAGGCTCTGGTTTCACATATTTTTAGTTTTCAAGCTGGTCACCAGGGAAATTAGCAGCTTGTTTTAAGAGACTGGTCAGCACAAGACGACATCTAAATACATTGAAAATAGACTTGATACATCTTGTACCTGATGCACACACTGGTGGTGAGAATGGCAGAAAGCTGAGTTTAAATGTCTGCATTCAAATTAAGTGCAACTCTTTAAAAACAACCAACCAAAACCACCCAGGAACACAAAACCCCCAGAAGTTACTACTGTATCTGGGCAATACCTAAGCATATAAACTTGTGTTCATATAGACAATCATAGTGGTTTGGGTTGGAAGGGACCAACAAAGGTCATCCAGTCTAACCCCTGCTGCAGTCAGCTGGGACATCCTCCAATAGATCAGGTTGCTCAGAGCCTTGTCCAGCCCGACCATGAATCTTCAAGGATGTGGAATCAAACCACCTCTCTGGCCAAGCTATTCCAGTGCTCTACCACCCTCATGATGCAGAACTTGCTCCTAACATCCAATCTAAATCTCCTCTAATTTCAAACCATTGCCTCTTGTCCTATCACTCCAGGCCTTTGGAAACAGTCCCTCTCCAGTTTTCTTGCAGCTCCCTTCAGGTGCTGGAATGCTGCTCTAAGGTCTTCTCCAGGCTGAGCAACTTCAGCTCCCTCAGCCTGCCCTTGCAGCAGAGGTGTTCTAGCCTCTGGCCATTCTTGTGGCTTTCCTCTGGACCTGCTCCATCAAGTCCACATCATTCCTCCATTGAAGGCTCCAGAGCTGGATGCAGCACTGCAGGTGAGGTCTCACCAGAGCAAAGTGGCAGAATCCCCTCTCTCCATCTGCTGGCCATGGTGCTGTTCATGCAGCCCAGGCTGCCATTGGCCTTCTGGGCTGCAAGCACACACTTAAGATGAGCTTTTGATGTACTATTAATCACAACAACTCTGGATTACCGTTTAACATTGCTTTTGGTTATGAAACAAATCAGTTTTGCCTCCAACTTCTATTAAGTATTTTTAATGAGAGAAGGAATTTTAAAACTGCCAGATTTTAAAAGAGGCAATTACCAGAAGTCCTTCCTGTTAACTCTCCTGCTTTAACTTGGCCCCCACATTCTCTTATTCATGAGAAAGAAGCATACTCTAATTTATTTGGATGGCAGCAGATGACATGTTTCACAAGCATATGCTTTATCAGTTCCTATGAATACCATGCAGAATTCTCGGAGCAGTGTTCTACTCCCAGATCTCAGCACAGCATTCTTCCTCTGCCATGCTATCTAGCATCAGGCTTCAAATTTGTTTTGTAGCATTCCTCATTAAATGTGAGCACAAAATGCTTTCTGGAAACCAAATAAGAGGAGGAATAGCCAGCTTTAAAGTACTCCTCTTTGTTACACAGCTGAGTAACACTGATTGAATAAAGTCAGGGACAGAAATATAGGATTACTTCCAATTTTTTTTTTATCCTGCTTTTTGAACCTTTGTGTACAAATGGCCACCTGTGTCACCCTCTGCTGCTTGATTGTTGTGCCTTTTGCAATAGAGAAAGAACCCCCCCCAGCCTGTGATTTCACTGGGCTGAACATTAACTTGTCCACTGCAGTCTTGCTCCACACAAGAAAATAGTAACTCTGCTTCAGCTTTTTCCAAGTTTGAATAGAGTGTTTGGCTGACCGGAACCTCACTGTCATGACAGTCTGCAGAATTTGAACCTTGTATTTCTTGCAGAGCACTGAAGATACATTAAGATGTATCTGTCATAGTGACTAAAAGCTGACTCAATGCTTTAGAGACTGGGGAAAATAATCCACACTATTCACACTCCTCTAACAAATGAAGAGACCTGGAAGTCCTGAAGGACCCCACATGAAGAGTGGGGTATACTTTGGATTTGTTCTTCAGAGGACAGTCTAAGAACACAGATGACATGCAACTGCTCAGTGTCTGATCATCTTCAGCATCTTCTACAATCCAAACATTCAGAGGCCAAAAATCAAAGCTGAGACCTAGTATCAGCCTTCCAGTAGCTGAAGGGGGTTACACGAAGGCTGCAGAGGGACTGTTTGCAAAGGCCTGTAGGGATTGAACATAGGGCAATGGGTCAAAATTAGAGAAAAGGAGATTTAGGTTGGATTTAGGAACAAGATCTGCACCATGAGGGTGGTGGAGCACTGGAACAGGTTGCCTAGGGAAGTGGTTGAGGCCCCGTCCCTGGTGATACTCAAGGTCAGGCTGGACAAGGCTCTGAGCAACCTGATCTATTGGAGCATATCTCTGCTAACTGCAGAGGGGATGGACTAGAAGATCTTCAAAGGTCACTTCCAACCCGAATATTTCTATGATTCCATGCTTTGGGCAAATGGCAGACAGAGTAATAAACAGATCAAGCTTTTTTTATCTCCCCACCAAAATGATACATTCCAGTTAGTTCATCTTTCTTCAGCTGTTGTAAAGGAAAAAAAAAAAACCACCTCCAAACAACTTCTTGGGTCAGCTCATATGTGTCATCTCAGAGCAGTTTTATGCTTTGTAGAATGCAGTATTACAAAGCTTATCTTTAAGTGCACAGCAAAATTATTTATTTTTCCTAATTCAGCAATGACAGATAGCAATAATGAGCATTCTCTGACTTGCATTAAGCCACTTGCTAGAAAGCTGAGTAAATGGAATGGAAAAGGGAAAAATAACCAGTGTCAGCCAAACAAATATCACTGGGTATTTATAGTCCTTAGCATAAAGAACACTTTTCATTTATGTTGACCCTGAAGACTTTGTGATCATGAATAGTGTACAAACCCAAGCTTTGGGACAATAATCTCTCTGTGACTTTATTTTACTTCACTGTATGTTAATTGTAGAATTTGATTAGTATCGACTGGAAGCTTTAGAAACATTTTTTATTCAGTTGCATAAATACTTAATATCAGCTGGACAGGCATTATTTGCTTATCACAGCTTTAGGACATTCTTGCTATTAGTAATGGAATTTTTACATATCTATACTTCACCTGTGTCTGTCTCTGTGCATCCTAAATATCTAAGTGGGAAAACTTCCTCATCACATAGCAAACTCGTTAATTTCAAATGTGGTTTACCTTTAGTGTACTTGAAATTCTTGTTTAGATTAACTGGTTTGGTTCCCACACAACTGCTCAACCACTTCTTTTGAATTACCTTGATGTGGCCTGGATTATTTACCTTTGTTCTTTAAAAGTTCATTTCTTCAGAAACAGAAACTTAAACAACTTCAACAACACAGGTGCCAAGGACCCACCACTGATGCCTTAGTTATGCCCATGCCAAGTACCTCAAACTGTATCCATTCAATAACTGAATTTAATGTAAATGATACCTTGACCACAACTCAAAAAAGCTCAGTACTAAAGATTCAGAAGCCCCTAACTCAATTCAAATAGTCCAAAACCATTAGGAAATTATATTCAACCAGTACTAAAAAAACACCCCCCACACATGCACATGCCCTTCCCAAACAATGTCTATTTTCTCAGTGAGAGGACAGATCACAGCTTCATTTTCATTCAGGCCAGAGAGGCCAAACAGAACCAGAAGCAAAAGAAACTGTTGAGAATGCCTGATTTGGGTGGTAACTGCAGAATCAGATGGATTCTTCATTTAAAACCAATCCACACTTGTAAAAGAAGTTTTTTTTTTCAGATTCTTTGTTAGTTTGAAGCGAGTGTAAAGACCTTTATTGTTGCATGCTTTTCTTTAGAATTCTGAGAAGAAGATATTCCTCCTTCACAAATGAGGTGGGAAGTACAGAAACAATAAAAAACCTGAGTTTATACCAAAGCTGATGAAAAAGCTTCAAGATTCTTTAGATCTGTGGGGTTCAGAGGTTTTACAGGACCCGTGAGATACTTCTGTTTGCAAGTGAGTTTATTCAGTGTTAAGAAGTGATAGGTCAGTATTTGGATAGACTGTTCCTTACAGTTCTTCAATACTAGTTTCATTAGGCTTATTGAATTTCAGTTAATGATTGTCAAATGACATAATTACAACAGAACTCTTCTCCCTGCTCCTGTCCTTAGAAGCACTCTTTTTGGAGAAGACTCTCCTCGAGGATACCTATTATGAGTCTCAACAAGCACATCTGCTACAATCTCAAAGATAAAAGCAGGGATTTCAGAGTGTTTCAAAGAAACAGTAGCAGCCTTCCCTTTGATAGTTTTCTGCTAAGCCAAAACACTAACCTCTAAGTACCTTTTCTAAGAGCACTATAGGTAAGCTGAGTGCTTTAAAAGCTTATTTTTAGTGACTAAGGATTTATGGTTTGTTTCTTTCACTAGTATCAGCCCTACAATTTTTCCCTTATGAGAACAGTGAAAGTCAAGCTAGAGCAAACACTGGAAGACTTGGGAAAGCTTTGGTTCAGTTAACATCAAATACTTAATTTCAGATGATATTACCAAATCAGTTCAAAACTAAGGGACTTCACTCTCCAAAAGCAGGCTCCTGAGTGTTTCTACTATATTGTACAATAAGGCATTTTTATATACAGACCAGTTAAAAACCACCAAAACCAAATACTAGTTGCTTCTTATGCACGTTTCTGTGAGCAACTGGACAGCATAAATACAGTAGAATAATATTTAAGCAGAACAGACACAGCCTCCCCTATGTTATTTTCATCAGTCCCATGACACACTGAGTAAGAGTTCTAACTAACTCAGGTATAAATAGAATTAAAATGGCAATTTAAAAGAGAAGATAGTGACTCACAACCAGGAAGAGAACATGATGGTAATTCAAATTATGTACAGGCCTGTCTGCTTCTGACTCCAGGTAATATTCAACAGTGGGAGTCACAGAATGGCAGGGCTAGGAAGGGACCTCTGAAGATCATCTAGTCCACTCCCCCGTGCCAGAGCAGATTCACCTAGAACAGGTTGCACAGGATGATGTCCGCTTGGGTCTTGAATGAGTCCAGAGATGGAGACTCCACAACCAATCTGAGCAGCCTGTTCCAGTTCTTTGTCACCCTCAAAGTTACGGAGTTCCTCCTCATGCTTAGACAGAGCTTTTTGTGTTAAATTTTGTGCCCAAATACTTATATTTTACTTGTTAGTTTGCACTTACTTTTAACTTAATGTTATTTTAGTAACAGTTTACTGCTTAGTTATTTACAAATCATCTTCTTTGAGCCTACCAAACATCTTTTAAAAGGAATTTGTCAATGCTGCTGTACTGGCAGACACTTCACTTGATTTAAGAAGAGACTGCTCTACCTCCTCTTTGATCCAACATTCCTTGTTGATTGAAGAGTCAGTACAAGCCTTACCTTTGCAGTGTCTGTGTAGCACATCTAATGCAGCAATGAGGAACTCGTGTGCATCTTGTTGCTCGTACCCTGCTAAATGCCGTGCATGAGTCCATACCAGGTGCAATAACCTATATGGAATGTGAGGAGATCGGTGCCCAGAGTAAAACTGCTCAAAGCAAAGAAAAGGACATGACTGTTAACAAGTTACACAGCCTCAGTGCATTTAATTATTTAAAAAAATTTAAATGAGTGCAATTAGTCAAGTAGATTTAAGCCATTAAATTCTGATAGCCTTAATAATAAAATACACAGACAGCCTTTTATCAGGGACTACTGAAGTGATGTCAGGACTGAGCACCTCATGTTTTCTCCATTCAAAATCCTTCAGTTTTAGTGATGGATTAGCCTAACATAAAAGAAGAAGTGGAGGACAAGCAACACTCCAGAAGTCCTTATTGATACCACTGGCTGTTATTAAAATCATCTTGGGGGGGGAAATTCCTCCATTTGCAAGAGATCAGTAATTACATTCACAAATTACATGCCTCCTAAAATGAGGGCAAACACTGAAGATGAGAATATTAGATGCCAGCTGTCAGCCAGCCCCTGAACCAAGCCATTGTAAGTCTCTGTATGTGCACAGTTCTGTCTTGTGGAAAAATTTACTAGCAGGATAGCAGCCTCATGCTTCAGCATCGGCCATTCACTGAAGAGCTGTAACAGCACAAAGCTTTGGAAACAACTTTATTCAGCACAGAGATGAAGGTACCACTTCATTTACTTCTCCCCCAAGTCTGCTGCCCATTACTGCTTCTGCAGGATGTCGCTGCCCAGAGATCTGGTCCTGGACTCGCTCCTGCATCTGCTTCTTAATCTGCTTCACTCAGAATCTGATGAGGTGGCTACAGCAGCGACTGAAATTACCTCAGGTGATTTTGCCAGAGCACACAGGCAAATTATTCCATCAGCAAAACCATGATGTGAAAGCCCACTGCTGGGTGGTGACACAGCTGAGGAGGTAATTCACACAGAAGGGGAGGACAGGCAAATGCTGACAGAAATACACACCTGTCTGCCTGCTTGTTTGTTTGTAATAAAAATGTCCCAGCCAGGTCCTTAAAAACAAACAAGAACTAAGGGTCTGCATTTCCCTGGGTGGAGGTTCAGCTCTTTCCTTCACCTTCTCCCTTTCTATCCCATTGCTACTGCTGCAACTCTCCTACCTTTCTTCTTCCTGAGCCCTCACTTCGGCTCTGCCAATTCTTTTATCCAGAGTCTGAGATGAAAGCTAGCAGTCCCTTCCTGAGCAGGCTGACTGCTGGGTATGTTCAGGAACCCCTGGCATAGCGACAGCAGTTCCAAAACCAAGCAGCGATGCTTGTGGTGGCCCTGCAGGGAGCCAGGAAATTCATTTGGCCTTCAGGTTGCATTTAACAAAGCAACATTTTATTTTAAGAAGTGAACATTTCTGAGTTATTTTGCTTTTCCTAACCTTTGGGAAAGGTATTTGCCAGTAAAAGGTGCCTGTAACACCACCATTATGTTTTGCCAAGATCAATGGTGATTTATTTTCAATTACTCTTCTCAAACAGAAGACAGTATGCAGGAAAGACACAGCACAAAAATAAGATTTAAAACCTCAGCAGTATATCATTTCTCTCTCTCACTGGGAAGGAGGTTCTCCCTGCCCAGCCTCTAAGCACTTTATATCAGTGCAAGCACAGGCACTGTGCTACAAACCTGCCTAGATAAAACATGCTGCATTTTAATGGACAGGTTGGCAAGAAGTTGTACAATCTCCTCAAGTCCTCATATTTTGGCATTTGCAAAATGGTTTTAATCTACTTCCTTGCAAAGAAATTTATTTATTTCAAGCTCCAAACAACAACAACAAAAAAAAATAAACCTCTGCAGCCAAGCACCACAAAATGCTTCCATAAATAAACAGATCAATAGTTAACTCTGATGCCAACAAGAATGACACCAGAGGACTGGAGCAGTCGTATGGTAATTGAAATCTGCTGACGCAGCTGCTGCTCAACATAATTCAGGGAACTGCAGCAATAAAACTTCTCTGTCCTGTCACTCCTTACAATTAGTCCCAGAGCTCTCTGGTCATTTTAACCAGCAGCACTCTCCGTAATTACTCCACTGCAGACACGAGACCTGCCAGCAGATTTTACATTATCTAGTGCTTCATTAGGATTAGGAGAATCTAACAAGAAGCTTTATCAAATTATTAGCTATTATCACACAGAAACGAGAAACGTACCTAGTAAAAAAGAATGTGGTGAATGTGTGTGCGTGTGGAGCTTCACTATTCTAATAAATCAGAAATGAAACAAAAGAAATCTGAGCACATTCAACAGCAGGATTTCAACTGGAATGTATAAAACATCCATCCCATCTCATTGCCTTCCTGCTGGCAAGAGCAACCTATCAGGGGTGTTCCAGCCCACAGAGAGAGGGAAAAAAAAAAAGTCCATGTAACGTCTTACTCAATCACTGTTACACAAACCTGTTCATTAAAACAGCACCAGATAGAAATGACAATGTATTTACAGGTCACTTTTAAAACCTTTCAGTGGCAGGATTTTTCCAAACAGAATTTAAATAGGTTTTCCTTTAAATTTGTTTTCAGTTCTGCAGCATCAGTTTGTTTATATTGAAGAGAACTGGTTGAAGTGAGTTGAAAATGTTTGGTAATACACTGATTAATTGCTGGTTCAGGGGGAAAAAATAAAAACACAAACAAACCAGGATTCAAAGACTTTGTTTTTACAACCCAAGTAAAAGTAACTTTGTTTTTTGCACTTAAACCACTTGCCCTTGGATTCTAAAAGAAAGAAGCTGAAAATGATTTAGAGGGTTCTAGGCTTTGTATTTTACACTGTTGCCAAAAATACACAAGATGCAGTCAGCTTTTAAAATTCAAACCAAACCAAGACAAGACCCATCACCATCCAGCTCTGCAACCAAGATTTTGTAAGCATAAAACCCGCGTCAGGCTCCAGTCCAATATGAGAAGGTAAAAGCTCCTTGTAAAAATTCGTTTTCAATTTAGATTTTTAATGTTCTGAGATGTTACAGTGGCTAAAGGAGTGGGTAACAGTGGGTAATGTGTGCTGTGCAGAATAAAAGAGCACTGACTGGAGGGCTCCCAACAAAGAGTAATGCTTCAAGGAGTCAGAAAAACCATTTTGCTGGAATGTACTTCCTAAGTTTTACACTTACAAGATTTTACTGTTGGCACAAACCTTTCTATGGCAAAGTGCAAGGCCTCCATCTGAGTAAAGAGCTTCATTTACTTTTTCTCCTGTGTACCTCTGTTGTAACTTATTCTGTACAGAAGTCATTTCAGCAGTCCACCACCCTGAGGTATCAAACCCATAAATCAGCACCGTCTTTTCCCCTTTTGTCCTCACTTCTCCACTCTTGACATAGTTGTGCTGTGCACTTTGATAGACTCATGAGGATGAGTGATGATGGAAATAAAGAAGGCTTTGCTCTTCAAATCCAAGTGGATGCACTGCACTCTTCTCTATTCCCAGATATTCTTGCTATTCCAGTCACAAAGTGGAGAGATACACATCAGCTTATCCTGCCATCCTGAATGGACATTCTGTACAGGATTTAGATAAACCTTTTAGGGTGTGGAGCATCTTGAAATTAATTTTCATGGTGAAGCAAAACTAAAACACAAACACCAGTAGGTAAAAAGCAGTGCACAAACCCTTTCAGCCAAAAGGCTCAATGAACAGATTCTGTGTGTTCTATCTTCCCTCCATCCAGTTCCTCCACTATCTGTTACTCCCAAATCCTTTTCATTCCTTTTTCTTATGCAGTGTAATTCATGTCATGATTCTATTGAAAAAATAGGTTTTAAGTAGCACAAATGAGAACGTTAATTGAGGCAGGCAGATACTTTTTAAAAAACAAAACAGAGATCAATCTTTGGCATACTTGCAAGAAAAACTACACGGGTAAAAAACCCCTCAAGTTCTGAGAGCCATCTGATATTCATTACTCAACACTGACCTACTTCAAGGTGGAAAAACTTTGTTATTCCCTATCTGTCACTGAAAAATCACAAGAACTATACAATTAAATTAATTTAATAATAATAATAAAAAAAAGTACAAATGTTTAAGGAGCAAACCAGCAAAACTTGCTTATTTACGTACAGGAAATTTCATTCAATATTCAAACCAGTCTCTTTTCCTCCTAGAGACTTCCTACAGGCAGGCTTTCACCAGATTCCCTGGCATTCCATTTGTCTAAGATCACACCTCCAGAAAAGAAGGGTGGAGGAGAGATGCAGTTAACCCTTGCCCTGATCGTTTGTCACTGGGTAAGATGCCTTGGGATAACTCCATCAGTTAATCCCAGTCGGGAATACTGCGTAAGAACAAGACAGAACCTGAATCAAAGCCTCCCCAGTAATTCAATTACAAAGGAATCCTTGGCCACAGCACTGAGACCTCCACTGGTTAGCTCTCTCTCATTTGGACCCCACCTCCACAATGACAGCATAGGAATCTTCCTAGAGTTGGAACCAGCCTGCTCCAAAAATACAAGATTTTGGTTTTAATTCTGAATGTGGAGAAACTGAAACTCACTGCGAAGCAGAATTTTACGAGTGCTGACAGAGCTATAAACATAACTTGGTATTTAGTGCTTGTAAGTTAAAATAGACTGAGCTGGTTGCAGACACCACAGTTGTGAAGAACCAGCTCTGGTTTTACTTCAGGGTGGTTGAGTCACTTTATGCTGTCCTCCCACAGCACAGAGCTGATGCATTTCAATGGGAAATAAGGACAGAGATCACTGATGTCACCGATACAGCTCTTCCCTCACTCATATACCCTCATTGCAGAGCATTCACTCTGGCAAGGCACAAACTTGGACTGGGGAAAACGAAGGCTGAGATTCCCAAAGTTTTGGGTGAAATTAAACTTGATGACAAACTAATGTGCATGCTGCATTTAAGCCCCAATCTGGTTAGCAGCCTGTTCTTGAGTATGGACTAGTACCTGGTCTAGCAAAACGCATCCCAGACCATCAACAGGGCTCCACAGACAACAATGGAAACAAAAATTAATCTCTATCTTTCCCCCAGCCCCTCAGTCTGTAATGTAAGACCCAATGCCTCTTTCCCAAGGGATTTTTCTAACATGCACGTGTGTAAACACCATGTGGTGATACTCATCAAAACGAGCCTACACCACAATTAGGTTAAAGGATATCAAGATTATAATAGTACCTTTCTTTTCAACTATGCAAATAGGTTTCTCTCTTAAGAGAGTCCAGAAACTGCTGTTCCTATACCACGAGTGATTATTTTTTTTATTTAGGCACAGTGGTATTTTCCTATCTAACTGCACATATGGTTTCAATAACTCTGCAGCTGCTACCTATTGCTACGCCTGCCTTTTGTTTTTACCTCCTTTCCTGACAGACTCAGGAATAATTGAAAAATAAATCAGAAAATAAGGAGAGTTACATTCAACTAATGACTGATAAGCGCCATGAAAGACTGTAAAATCATGTCAGCACTGAGTCTGAGCAGAAAAACAACTTTGTACTAGGAATGGTTATGGGGGACTTTTATCTTCTATATACATTTAACTCACCTGCAATGACCAGAAAGAATAATCTCTGGGGGAAATGGCACAGAAGTACAATCAAATTGAAAATCAGAAGATAAAGGCAAAGCTATTTTAAGTTGGTCTCTGAATGAACTTCCATGACAGCACATACTCTGTGTATAGACATCTCCAGCTATCTTAAATGCTCTGTGACAGCATGTGCTAGGGCTTTTGTTTGGTTTGCTGTGGTTGGGTTTTTGTTATTGGTTTGGTTTTTCCTTACTTACCAAGAAGGCAGATTTATCACTGAGGGAAAGGCACAGACTTGTTTTATTTGGTTTTGAAGACTCGTCTTAAAACTAGAAGCCCAAGCCTTAGCCATAGTGCTTACATTACTGATGTGGAACTATGTTAATAAAGCTCTTTGACTTAATTAGGGAGTTAACATATTAAGGAAAAGATTGTGCCTGTCTCACACCATGAACTAAACCTGCAGAGAAAAGCACCCTGCAGAGCCAGGCACCTGAGTAAGAAAGGGAAAGAAGAGTAGCTCACACATGGAAGGTACAAACTGCACCAACACCTTCACTTTTCCACATCCTCCTGGTCATTAATGGGTTCCCACAAAAGGGATGACAGAGCAAAGATCTTTCTCCTTGTTAGAAAGCACTGAATCAAGATCTTTAAAATCTTTATGTCGACCTACATAACCCAGTGCCTTACATACAAGACTATACACTCCTGCATTATTCTTACTCCCATTATCACCCAAAGAGCCTGTGACATATTTTCCAGTTACAACTTACACCTTTAATTAAAGCACACATTCAGCTTTAAGACTAAAGTCTGCAGATCAGTCTCAGAAGAGCAGGCAGCACTGTAATTATTTCCAGCATCAGCTTTGCCTAAACAAAGGTGACTTTAAGAGCAGGACTCAAAAGGCCAGTAGTTTCCTTCTCAGCACTTGGATATTTTTTACAGTAGGGTCTCACTAGGTCTTTACTGCTCTGTTTTGTCACACCTTGAGGGGAAATGTAATTTGCATTCCCTTTACATTTGGAAATTGAAAACAATCCCTTCTGGGGTAAGAAACAGCCAGCATGTGTGGAAAGGCAATGCCATTGTGGCAAGCGGCACTCACCTCCTGAAAAAGCGTAGACATTTCACAGACCAGACATGAGCTGGGGCTTTGCATTTCACATTTGTGCCTGTCGGAGAGGAAGAAATCTCGCAGCAGTGGAGTGTGGGTAAGTGCCTGGACAATACAGTTCATAAAACATGTGTTCCCAAGATTGATTAGCCCTCGTAGACCTATAAAGACAGAAGGGGGAGGGGATGCATAAGCATTATCGAGTTAAAAATTGGAATATTTGCATTTTTATGTACTTTTCACAATGGTGCCACAGATTTACTGTATATGCACAGCTCTATATTGTTTTAGGTGGGCTATTGGTTTTGATGTACTCCAGTCAAGCTTTCTGAACTACACTAGGAATTGTATTTTGGAACCCTCAGAAAAATAGGAAAGCTCAAAAGTACACCACCACCAGCAGCATTACCTTGCAATGGCTGTCCCTGCCATACACCACCAAAACATGCCCCTCCTCCCCAGAACAGTGACAACCACTGCTAAGTCGCTACAGTTAAATCAGTATATTTAAAGAAATCGATAAAGGAGTTTTGAGAGGATTTAAGCCTCCCTGATGCAGGTCACAAAGCCAGAACAAGGTTTTTGTACTGTTATAATGCAACGACCATCTCTCTAAGACAGGCAGCAAAAAAACCAGCCCTGACAAAGTGTCAGGTTGTGACATCCAATGCATACTTGGCATATCCTTTTTTCTTTTTGTACAAGCCCCAAGATCCAAACAAAACAACCTTAAAAATAGAAACTCTGAACAATACTGTTCCACGCTAACGTTTAACGCAGCTTAAAACAAATCTACAGTACGCATCCAAAAATTCAACTTGGCATAAGAGGGTTCATCACACCTTAAATCAAACGTTCAGTAAGGCCCAGAGACGATTTCTTGTGCTTGGAAACCAAGATGCTTATAGGAAAGCTCTTTTGTTGCACAACAGGAGAGAGGTTAGGAGTGGGGAAAGCTTTTCAGTCATTTGCAAAGTCTAAGCGAAAAGAAAAACATGCTCAAATCCTTGAGTACTTCTTCCACACACAAGTGCTAAACAAGAAGTGCATCAGGTGGACAAGAATGCTTAGGTTTTCATCAAAAACTTACTTTGGCAGAAGATAAAATGCACTGCTAGATACAAGCCTTGAGATTAATTTCAAATTAGCATAGTCCCTTCTGCAATGTAAACTGGATTACTACACGACTGAAGGAAAAAAATAATGGGTTACTTGATAGAAAATGAAGACTTTTCTTTCCTTGCCATTCCGAGGGGAAAAAAAAAGGGGTATCAGCTGGCAGTGCTGTGGTAATTAAAACTGGTGCAGTTCCCTTGCAGTACACCAGATAGTGCTCAAAGGGCTCTTTAGCATCTTTCAGCGGGAGGAGGTGTGGTCCAGTTGCTACGTTACCAGAGAGAAACGGCACTACATCAGCTCGAACTGCATACAGAGCTCCAGGCCACGGACACACAGTCCTCCAAAATTATTTTCTCCTGTACCTAATTCAACACCATCCTCCTTGCCTACAGCTTCCTGTTGCTTCTGTTTACTCACAGTCCAGGACAAAGCTTCTCATATTACGGTAACCTCTACTGGGCAGGAAGCTTCCTGAGATTGTTTGCTTTATTCTCATGCTGGGAGGCAAGGATGGTACACACAACATCAGCAAAGTGTTAAACAGTTAATCTGTTGGAGCAGCTTGAGATACGGTGTGATGCTTCACCTTTGTATACAACCCTGCTTCAGGCCCCAACTCTACACAAACAGTGTCACAACAGAAAGATCTTCATGCTGTGCAGGTGGTAAAAAGGTTTGGTTGGTACCTCTTCTCTACCCCTCTCCTCAGTTTCCCATTTAAATGATAGACTGTGCAAACAGAAGGCTGAAGGCTCCCTGGACATGCCTGAGATGCACCAGGGTATTCTGAATCCCTATTTTCCTCTGTGGAAAACTTGGTCCCTCTGGTTGGCACCAGAATTCCAAGTCAGCCTGCATTAGTAGAAAACCAGTCACAAATCTAGAGACTCAGCCTGTAGCTTTTCTTTCCAATACCTAATTGAGCAATCACAAAGCAAACACATAAAGGCAGCTTTTGGGAATCATTTATTAAGCATCATTTGTTACATGCCTGTGGCTGGACCTTCTTTCCCTGTGGCCACAAGAATCAAATCTTCCTCAAAGTTGCCACCAGAAGACTAGTTACAGGCAAAGTCTGAAGGCTCTCTTGGTTTATGCTGCTTGCTTGGTCTTTTGGTGGGTGTAAATGGAGTGCTTCATACACTACGACTTCACATGAATGAACCCAGACAAAGCAACCTGCAAAACAGACAAGGCTGAAATGTGAATACTCCAAACCCTAATAAAAGTCAGAAAATGGTGAGTGTAGCAAAACATGAGAACTTACTTGGCTGAAAAGGGAAAGACATAAAGGAGCATGCATCAGTCTTATCCTTGAGGGAGCAATGACTGCAGCTGCTATGCTGTCTCTTAAGCTGATATTTGAAATGAAGCAGGTACAATGCACTGAACTACAACTAAGGTACTGCCTAATCTTGGAAAACATCAAAATTTAATGTATGCAACCTCAAGACCTTATAAAAATCAGCTTAACAACACATCCTCTTGTGCTAACTTTTTTTTTTTTTTTTTGGGGGGGGGCTGAGGGGGGGGAAGTTTTTTGGAAAGAAAAATAGTTAGAACTGAAAAGCCTGTACAGCATTTCTGGGCAATAAAACACTAAGAATGTAAAAAAACTTGCCTGCCACACCTATTCCCTTCCCATTACAGTCTGGTGATATTTAACTGGAGTAGTCAGCACTGGATGGAACATGTGGGTCATAAATGAACAAACCCCCAACTGTAGTGGTCTACTTTTGGTAGCATCAGCAATTACCTCCGCTGACATCTAATCAGCGGGCAGTATTTGTACAGAGCAGTGGGCTAACTAAGGATTGCTAACAAGACCCAACCACCAGTAACAAAGCTGTGGTGCTCAGCAGACTTCTGCTCTGCTTCATGCTATTATCTTTAGTTCTGGTTTTTATGAACTGTTTCTGAAATGAGCAAGAGCAAGCAGTGAGATAATGCATTCTATACACAGCTGCGTGCTCTTGTGCTAAATGTAGTTAGGAGAAAAGCACTGGTTTGCTTCTGATGTAAAGATTGGAATACACTGATGCTGCTGCCAAGACAAAACTGTTGTGTACTATCACCGTCATTAAAAAAAAAAAAAGAAAATGTCCTTTAATCCTCAGGCAAGGTGTACAATCACTGTCCTCCTTCTGGCACATGCTGGGTGTAAGCAAAGCAACAACAAATCTAATTCTATGCCCTCGGCACAGGTAAACCAATCTGGGAAATTCTTTCTGCATAAAGTCTCAAAAAAAAAAAAGGTTCTGGCCTGCTGGCTTACCTTTGTCAGCTTCGGTTCTTCAGTCTTCTTCCAGTAACAGGCTCTGTTTTTTCAAATGCTCAGAGTAATGGGTCTGCAATGTTGGGCGACAACTCTTGCTGTGATGCAGAGAGATCTAGAACACTGGTTCTGCAAGTCCACCCACACAGGGGCGAGATGAAAAAACCAAAGCAAGATAAGGAAATTCCAATTCTCTGTGAAATGCAACTGTACAGCTATTAAAGGTGGGGAGGAAGGGAAAGGAGAGGACCACACATGAATATAAATACAGAGAGAGAGCAACCAGGTGCCTAATCTTGCTCTCCTGGAAGCGGTTCTGTTTGTCTCTAAACCCTGGCTTCACGCTGAGATGGGAAAGGCAGCAGACAAACCAGTCTGAACAAATATTACCACACAGAAACCTGTGATTTATTTGAATGAAGGTTCTGGAAGCAAGAACATGGGTCACTATATAATGCAACTCTGTGAGGCAATCAGGAAACCATTCAAAAGCACTAAAGCGCAGCCAGCTTGAGATCATTTTTACATTAAACAGGTTGGCAACATCTAAAGAAGGTAGGGGTTTTTTCGGTCCCCAGGACCTGCCAGTTTTCCATCTAGTGTTGATGTTTCTCCTGAAGCTTCATCAGACGTTATCAAAAGTCATTGTGAGCTAAGGAAGCACACAGTGAAATATTTAAAAAGAGCTCAACATGACCCATGGAAGCAAACAGCACAGCAAGGAAGGTTTCTACAACAGTCTTGGATTTCCATCCTGCGTTCATACCACAAGAGCTTTTGATAGCATCTTTCTAAAAAGGCATTTTCAAAGGGGAGCCATCCTACTCCTTAACCCAAATTCTCTCTCAGCTCTCAGGTTTCAGGTACAGCCCAGGGCACACATCACCAGGATGGATCTGTTACAGTCACCACCCCCAGCCAGGCCAGTTCATTTCTGTTCCACTTGCACGCCAGACGCAGTATCCTTTTGCTGAAGGAGTTAGTGACAGCAATTGTTCTCAAGATAAAAATACTCATTTCAGAGAGCAGCAGTCTGCAGGTATGTGAAATTGCCAAGTCTACACAGAAAATGCAAAACACTGTGTGGCACCAGTAATCATCTGAGTTATAAAAAAACAACCACCGTGGTGTTCTGGTGAATTTATTCTGCACCACTTCAGCTAAAGCATCCTTTCCTAGGAGCTGCATGAAACCTACTGGCACATGTAGAGGCAGGAATACTGAGCTGAATGCATTAGAAATGGATTTTGCAAGATAATTTTTACAAACTTACTGATGATGCATTAGGATTTTAAATTATTTTGACAACATCTTAAGAAAAAGCTCCATAAGCTGCCACAGGCAAGTCAAATGCAAGTATCTGCTCTGGTGAGACCTCGCCCAGAGAGCTGCATCCAGCCCTGGAGCCTTCAATACAGAAAGGACACGGGCCTGATGCAGTGGGTCCAGAGGAGGGCCACAGAAATGATCAGGGGACTGGATTACCTCTGCTATGAGGACAGGCTGAAGGAGCTGGGGTTGTTCAGCCTGGAGAAGGGAAGGCTCTGGGGAGACCTAATAGCAGCCTGCCAGTACTTAAGTGGGCTGCAGAGGGACTGTTTGCAAAGGCCTGCAGTGACAAAATGAGGGGCAAGGGTTTGAAACGAGAAGAGATTTAGATTGGATGTTAAGAAAGAGTTCTTCACCACAAATGTGGTGGGAAACACTGCAGCAGGTTGCTCAGGGAAGTAGCTGAGGCCCCATCCCTGGAGATCTTCAAAGTCAAACTTGTCAGGTCTCTCTGAGCAGCCTGATCTAATGGAGGAGGTCCCTGCTAACTGGAGGGGAACTGCTAACTGTGATTCTATGATTTCAACCACATGCTCTTAAAACTAACTTAACACTTCAACATTTCTACCTTCAGCAAGCACAGCCATGTGATTTCTGATAGTTTTTTTTTTTCCTATGTTGTTATATTTTATACATCAATATTTTCCTATATTCTATTATTCTACTATCTACCTATGCTTATTAAATATCTTTTCTATGTTTGAGCATCACGATTCACAAGCTATGTTGAATCCTTCACCTGCAGGAGTTTGGGAGGATGACAGAGAACAGTGTATTTAGATGATGCTGTTATACAAATCTGGATTTATTTTTTCTAATTACAATCAAGTATTTTTATTTATGACTGGGAGGAATCCAATCCAGGCCCTTCCATCCAGCAGCTCTAACAGACACACATGTTGAAGGACATCTTTAGTTTCAATATCAGACCTGCTCACACATTTTGGGGAACCATAAATTAAGGCCATTCTGGAGAGCACTGAGATAAGAACAGAAAATAAATTTACCTTTTTTTTTTTTTTTTGCCACTGCTTGCCCTATCCTAACACACAAGAATAAAGAGATAGGGTTTTTTTCTGATCTAATGCTGGCATGATTTCTCCCCCCTACTCTCACCCCTTCTGGGAAACTAACAGAAGAACATAAAGAAAACTAATTTAAAGCATGGAACTGAAAACAGAACCAGTCAGTATAAGACTATGAAGAGTAAGTGTTAATAGAGAGAAAATAAATTATAGGACTACTTTAGATACACTGCATTATGCATTGAACCATAAATTATGAGTTCAGCCACCTCTACACAGTCACAAAGGCAATTATAATTTAAAAAAAAGGCTTTCTGGGAGAGGGGAAAAAACAAAAGTGCATCTTAGGGAAAAAAAAAAATATGTGCATTCTAAATGAAACTCCATCTTTGACCTTCCCATTCCTGGCAAAAGAATTCTGGATCACCACAGTTTTTCCATTAGTACTGAAATAACAGATTGCTCAATAGAAAAAAAAGTTTGCTTGTGTACAAAAGAAACTTGTCCTCGAGTTTGTTTCCAGTTGAAAATCGTCATCTCCAGCTACAAAAGATGTTACAGTGGAAGAAAGAAACACATACCATGAATAACCCAAATACACCAAATCATCAGCTGTTGAAAGAACCAGAATACAGTAACTACTCTTCTATGTGTTGTGTGCACCAGAAGACAAAGACTGTTTAGATGGACAAATCACCCAAACCCAGAAAGCTGTTTTAGTACATCACTACTGAACAGAGTAAGTGGAATTCCTCTATTCCATGCACTGAATGCAAAATGGTGACCTTAATCAGATGCTCTGACATTTCATTATTTTTCTTAAGGTACTCATTACTGGCCAAGAGGTTTTTTTGGTTTTTGTTTTTTAAGAGAGTCAATTCCCCACCTTCCAGTTTACAAAGCAATTCAAAACCACCAAAACATGTCAGTTCACATTTCCCAGTTCTGCCATCAGTTAAAAAAAAAACAACAAAAAAAAAAAAACACAAAACCTCATCTTAAAGTGTTATGACTTAAATGCAACACGTAAATACACGCTCAAGCACTTTATTGAGGCTCACATGACAACCCAAACTCTTGTTTTTGGCAATTTCTGGCATATTTGTGTGCAGCTGGGCAGTTTTGGAGCGGTATCAACATTCACAGCAGACTTTTGAGATTCATCTTTTTTTATATTTTGATTTGAAGTATTTTTTTTTTCCCTTCCCCCCTTTTTCTCCCTTAAAATACCCCCAAAACCATGCAGGTTACCAATAGCCACCTCAGTTTGGTAAGGACATATGCATGGCAGTGTTGGCAGCATCTGTTCAGTGGCGGCAGTGGTTTTTTTTCTAGCACGTCTGTAAGGACGATGAAGTTCATCCACACCACGCGGTAAAAACAACAGCCCTGGTCCTGTACAGGCAGGATTAAGGTAGTCCAGCCCAAGCAAACATAGCTACATTCCTTATGCAACCAGATTCAATGCCTCTGCAGTGCATTCCCCCAGTCCTTCTTGGAAGGCTCATTCCCTTGGGGGCACAGCACCACGTGAACATGCTCGCAGTGTTTACAGATCCTGCACGTTCCTGCTGCTCTGAGCCTCAGCTGAATTTGCATTGGCTTAGTGTGGATCGAGACGCCAATACTGTTTGCCCAGCACTTAAGTTTGTCCCCACCCTTACTCTTACTTAACGAGGAATTGATTGCATTCGCTATTTTTACTCAATAGCTTCGGTGACATCACATAAATACTTACATAATATATACTTACAGGAAGGGACCCAGTACGTGGAGGTGGTGCAGATGTAATTGGAAGACAGAATAATAACTCCAGAGCAAGTTGTTAAGAAGGGGGAAACTATCTGAAATCAATTTAGTTCAATAAAAACAATTGTGAAGTAGGAAATAAGAACAATTAAGTGGAGGAACACAAAGTAAGGAGCAATGGCAGCTCAACCTGAACAACTTAATAGCGCGCTGCAGCTCTGAGACAAACAGCATTTTGGCACTGAAGAGGAAGATGAGAAGGCCTGGGAGGAAATTATTCTGCCCTGGTGACAGGAAAACCTCAGCTGGATGATGACTGCAATTGAGCATCTATTTCAGAAGAGACACATGCAAACTAGGGAGAAGAATAGGACTGAAAATTTGCATGAAATTAATATTTGAGACTGGAGAAACAACTGAAGAACCTACTGGTTAATTAATTAAAAGAGATAGTGCTGATGGAAGAACAGCCAGGATGACAATTTTCAAGTGTGTTACAGGTCACTGCAAAGAGGACTGTAATTAACTCTTGTGGCCTACCAAAGCTATAATAAAAAAAAAAAAGACTGAGCTCGTAAGAAGTGAAATTTAATTAGATATTAAAAATAATTGTCTCACAGTTAGAAAACATTGCAACAGGGGAGTTTTAGACACCCAGTTCTTGGAGTGATTCCAACAGCAGCTCTGTCAGCCACCAGAAATGGCCCAGCACCCTGATCCTGACTTAGGTAAGGTGTGTGACACCCCCTGCACTTTTCATCCCATGACTGCTCACGCATCCAGATTAATATTACAGAATGATGCAAAACACAGGAACCAGTTCTGACAAGAAGGGGAAAACTGAGGGCATCTTCACACAACAGCTAAGCCCATTTTAACAGCTCACTGGTGCCAGAAGGGATGCTCCCCTTGCACTGAGCTGGCATCTGCTTGACTCCACAGTGAAACTGTTCACCTTGCCCAGCAAACAGAAAAAGTAGTCTCACCTTGGAGTTTTCACTTGCAAACAGTGGTAAGTTAACAGTGAGTCTAACTCTTTGAGCAGGTTCACACAGCTCATGGCAGGTCAGAACAAAAGGCCAGCGCCAGAACGATGGAGGGATGCAAGAACTGTTGTTCTCTGACTCAGAGAACCAGCCCTCAAATTCCCTCTTCTGTAACAAACTTTTGGCGCACAGTTGTCTAAAAGCCACAGGTTAAGCAACAAAATAGCAACACCCCTAAAGCCTGCACCCTTGTTCCTACCACATGGCTCTGGAAACCAAAATTAAACTGTCCTGCTGCCACCCAGGAAGGGACACAGAACAGGTAACAGCTGCTGCTAAAATCAGGGCTGCTGGCTGTCCTCAATGTCATTTTTAGACTACATAGGTATTCTGCGTATGAGCTTTTGCATTTGTGGCTCAATGCATCATTCATTGACTTTAGCAATGCAAAAAAGAGCAATGGGACAAAGCAAAGAGATGGCCTGGATCTGCTATTTCAGGGTGTGGCAGGAAAAATGTCAAGCTTACAGCAATTGGCACAGCACTAAGTCAGCCCTGGAGGAGCTCTGCAGTGTCCCCATACCATGTGTTACCTCCCAGTTAAAAGCAATCATGTAACATTTAAATAATGCTGGGCTAAAGGCTTAGCATAGGAGATGCGTATTTGTAGCTTATCTAAATAAAGAACTCCTAGTAATGATATTGAATTAATCAGCCACACATGGAGATAAGAGTCATGGGAAGGTTACCCTTAACTTTGCCAGATTGTGATTTGGGAGAAAAACATCCATTTGTATGTGATGACTACCAAAGAAGCTTTCCTATAGATTCTTCCACAGAGCAGTCTTCCACTTGTGCTGCTTGGACATACATTGCTGGGAAAAAAAAAACCTGAAGGCAAGTGACATCTTTGGAGCACACGATCAAAGAATCACTATGGTTGGAAAAGACTTTCAAGACCATCAAGTCCAACTATCACCTAACTCTAACCATGGCCACCACTACACCATGTCCTTGAGAATCACATTCAGATTGCTTTTAAAAAACTCCAAAGGATGGTGATTCAATCACTTCCCTGGACAGCCTGTTCCACTCTTTGATAACCCCTTCAGTATAGATTTTCCTAATGTCCAACCTAAACCTCCCCTGACATAACTTGATGCCACACACACCAGACAAGGTACCAAGAGCATGGTCACAGGCAGAAAGTGTGGCATTTTGTGTTATTATTTCACAGGTTAAACAAAGCCCTCGAGTCATACAATGACTATGCCAGACACTCATTCTACTACACTTAGCAGCTTTGAACCAATTCACAGTAATGATGCCAAACCATGAACCATTTCACAGCCCAGAGGAGCTTCCATTCTTTGCCTCAGGCACACTCCCCATTTCATTTACCTAGGGGTACTTTGTGAGTTCAGTGGTGTACAACCTCTCTGCGCCTCAATTCTCCAGGAGAGCACTGACCAAGAACACCTATTTTTATCTGTTTCTCCAGGCTTAAGGCCCTTCAAACAAGGCAAGTTGCAGCCTGTAATTTAGAATCATAGAATCAGTCAGGGTTGGAAGAGACCACAAGGATCATCTAGTTCCAATCCCCTGCCATGCCCAGGGACACCCTACCCTAGATTAGGCTGCCCACAGCTTCATCCAGCCTGTCCTCAAACATCTCTAGGGATGTGGCCCCAAACATCCCCTTGGGTAACCCATTCCAGGGCCTCACCACTCTCATGCTGAAGAACTTCCTCCTCACATCCAATCTGAATCTCCCCACCTCCAGCTTAGCTCCATTCCCCCTAGTCCTGTCACTCCCTGATAGCCTAAAAAGTCCCTCCCCAGCTTTTCTGTAGGCCCCTTTCAGATCCTGGAAGGCCACCAGAAGGTCACCTGGGAGCCTCCTCTTCTCCAGCCTGCATAGCCCCAACTCTTTCAGTCTGTCCTCATAGCAGAGGTGCTGCAGCCCTCTGATCATCCTCGTGGCCCTTCTCTGGACACTCTCCACCATGTCCACATCTCTCTTGTAATAGAAGCTCCAGAACTGGACACAGTTTACTTTGTAGTAACTGTATGCTTGGGTTAAGACCAAGCACACAGACAAAATATGAGCACTGTGTCCTTCAAGTTCCCGTCCCTTCTGATATGATGGCAACTGGCTCAAGCGTGCACACCCTTGGCCTGGTAAAATGAGTCAGCATTCCTAAAATATCTGGCAATGCAAACAAACAAACCTCCTAAGGTTAATCTTTCATATAGCCTATGTAAATAGAGAAGCTGTTTCTCGCAAGACAACTGACTGCAAGCATTAGGTGTGAATTTAAATCAAGAGGCATGCTTCCAAAGCAAAACAAAGTGGTTTGGTCAAACACCACTCACTCAATCTTCCACTGAAATCACAGGAAACATAGCTGTGAAAGATCTTGAGAAGCCACCTGGTCTATCCATCTACCTCAGAGCAGAACTCATGCCACCTGGCTATTATTCCTGGCTCGTTTCTCTGAGTTGTTCTTAAAACTTTTCAGTGAGGAGATGCTGCCACCTCCCCTGATGCACTTGTATCCTGAAGTGTTTCAGTGAGGAAATTAATGCAGACTTTAAGAACTGCAACATCAACACAGAAGATGCACATGCACTATGGAACTGACAGATAAGCTCCTCTACTAGCAGTGTTAAGAGCTTCTGGGTTTGAATCATTTCTTTTTAGTACTTCAAACAGAAATAGCTTTACAACAGCTCCTTGTCCAAGATACTGCACTATCGCAGGGTTTTCTCCACTGGAAACTTCTCTACACTTCAGTGGGTATGGCATGAACCATGCTCCCTCCATGGAGGAAAAGAAACTAGACAAAAGTCTTCTTTGGGCCAAGTCTAGCCAATGTGTTCCCAAATTAATCACGATTATATTTAAAGGGAAAAAAAAATCAGAATACAAGCAAAAAATATTTCCCTCTAGACTAAATATTTTGCTGTCTTATAGCTGCAGAGCATGGTGATGATCCCAATAAAACCTCATAAAGTTTAATGTGACAAGTCCATAAGGGCTGGGTCTTCATCTGGGTAGGATTAAAAAAAAAAAAGTTAAAAAAAAAATAATTCCAAGAGCAATTTCTCCAGGCCAGGATGTGGAATTGGATTGTTCTTCCTGTTAAAGCAACAGCTGCCTTGTAGTAGAAGCATTAAGAATAACCTGGGCTTTATAATTTTTTTTTAACGTGCTGAGAAAAGGCCTTTTCATAAACTAAGGTGACATAGTTAAATCCGCTCTTAAAAAGTGACTTGGAAATATTTGTAACTGTAATAGGCTTCTACATGAATTTAATGTCACCAATAGCCAGGCTTCAGCTTAAAATAAATGTGAGGCAGAAGGAGAAAGGGGACCTAAAGCCAAGGATCTCTGCAGTAAACAAGATCAGTTTTGAACCTGTTGATAAGTCACCTAGCAGGAAGAGGACCTGTGAACACACTGTAAATAAAGGTCGTCTTTTCCTCTTCAGGAGTACAGAAAATGTGAGGTTTGATATCCCTAATTTCTTATCTTCAGCGTTTTTACTGACCATCTGCACTGCAAAATTGTTTTTCCTCTCTCAGGTGTCTCAAGAAGAAACCAATGCATCATGCTCTCAAAAGCAGAAAGCTATACAGCATGTAATCATCGATGGCAATCATTTCGCTCCATTTGATTCTCTCAGCTGCAATAAGTAAAATTGAAAAAGACATCAAGTTCTGCAGCAGAACTTGTACCAAACTCCTCCAAATTCTTATCTTGGCACATCAAGATGCCAACTGAGCCGACAGCATGCACAGGTGGCCCAGACAGCCAACCATGTCCTGGGCTGCATTAAGAGAAGCGTGGCCAGCAGGGCAAGGGAGGGGATTCTCCCTCTTTACTCTGCTCTCCTCACACCCCACCTGGAGTACTGTGTGCAGTTCTGGAGTCCCCAGCACAATAAGGACATGGAACTGATGGAGAGAGTCCAGAGGAGGGCCACAAAGATGCTCAGAGGGCTGCAGCACCTCTGCTATGAGGACAGGCCGAAAGAGTTGGGGCTTTTCAGCCTGAAGGCTTCAAGGAGACCTTATAGTAACCTTCCAATATCTGAAGGGGGCCTACACAAAGGCTGGGGAGGGACTATTCACAGGAAGGCTGGGGAGGGACTGTTCACAAGGTCTTGTAATGACAGGATGAGGGGGAATGGGTTCAAACTGGCAGAGGGGAAATTTAAATGGGATGTTAGGAGGAAGTTCTTCACAGTGATGGTGGTGAGACACTGGAATGCCCAGGGAGGTTGTGGTTGCTCCCTCCCTGGAGGTGTTCAAGGGCAGGCTGGATGAGTCTTGAGCATCCTGATCTAGTGGTGGGTGTCCCTGCCTATTGTCGGGGTTGGAACTGGCTGATCTTTGAGGTTCCTTCCAACCTAAAGCATTCTATGATTCTATATCGCGACTGAACGGCGCAAGTTGTGTCTGTTGTGCTTCACCCCGATGCAGCCTCTGTCAGGCACTCTTAGCATCTCTGAATCATCAAAGTTGGAAAAGACCTCTAAGATCATTGAGGCCAACCATCAACCCAATGCTAACATGCCCACTGAACCATGTCCTGAAGTGCCATGTCTACATAGCTTCTGAAGACCTCCAGGGATGGTGACTCCATGACTTCCCCGGGCAGCCTGTTCCAATGGCTGACGCAAGTGAACACATTGGGGAACGCATACGTACAATCTGGATCTCACATTTTCAGAACATGCACTAGAAGAAAACATCTTTCCTATATGGCACTGGAAACAAACACATAATGCTTTGATACTTAGAATAGATTTATCTGATCCCTCTAACACACACAGAGATCAGCTGGCTGGAGGAGGAAGGTGAAACAAAATGCACTGTGAGCACATATTGGAAGAACCAAAAAGCAGCAACAAGAAGGTGCCTGCTTCAAAAAAGCAGAAAACATGACATGGAATGGTGCATAGAGATCTGTGCACTGCAAGAAGCACCTCAGTTTAACAATGAAACCAGACCAGTTACAACTGTGGTGCTCACTCTACAGTTGAGGCATACAGAGCTGAATGAGTTTAAAGACATTCAATAGAGACCTTACAATGAACTGCTCTGTCTCATACAGCCTACAACACACAGTTCAAGGCATTAACGCCCTACGAAACAGAGCATGAAAATAATGACTAATCTGCTAAGTGCAGGAAGGTCAAGGAGAACAGATAGAAGACACCTCACATCAAAGAAAAAACAAAAAACCACCACCAACAAAACCCACAGTAGCAGGCAGAGAACAGGAACTGTGTTTGTCAAAACAAATGAATGATCAATATGGAGCATCGTGACAATCGGCCTTTAAAAGTTGTAGATCCTTCTGTGCATTTTTATACAGCAACTCAATGGCAAAAGGGAAAGAAGGAAAAAAAAAAAAAAAGCCTCTCTACAAAATAAAATACTTCAAAAGGTGGCACAGAATAGAATATTCTCTTTGCCCTCCCCCAAAGCAGCCAAACTTAAAAGCTCAGTGAGATCTTGCACGATCTGCACAGAAGCACAAGACTTACAGTGAGAATCCTGTGCAGATGGCAGCTTTAAAGAACAAGAGGTACTCCCACTAAACTGACAAAATAAAATTCACACCCGCAGCCGTCCTTTCCCCCCAATATCACACCATATGCTGCCTACAAGTTTTTACCCTTCCTCAAAAACAGATTTCACAAATTAATAACTTAAGGAGCAGGCTAACTGCCAATGAAATTGAACGCATCCAAATATATTAATATGCACAAAGTTATTGTTGATGAATTGGCAGGGAGCTATTCCAACAATCCACAACACACAAACCATGCCACATGCTGTTTATGCATATTCCTCCTTTCAGTATATACTGAATTTACCTTCTGTCCACACAAAGCCCAACTCTAGAAGCCGACAGGAAGGAGCAGAATGGAAGGTCAGAGTAAATATAATGTAAAAGCGATCCACAAAAGAACAAAACTGAAAGGGAGGTTCCTGGCCTTGTTGAAAATGCCACGCTCCCTGTGGGGACATGGAGGGAATCAGGTTAAAATACAGTGGTTAAGCAAAGTTTGTTTAGTTGGGTTGGGTTTTTAATAGTAAAAGGAAGAACCTCCTGATGCCAAGGGTGCATCTCTGCCCATGACGAGACGACAGGCACGTGTCATCGGTGTGGCTACACAGGCTAATTCAGAACTTATCTGGCTCCTGATTTAAAGACTCTGAAAGTATCCTGGCACTGCAAAAACACATCCTCCAGTTCCAGAAAAGCTCTGGTGTTCAGAGAATCACTGCATGATACTGACAGGAAGAGTGACAGTTCTCTAGCTTGGTGTAGTGTGGTCAAGAGGCACACCTGCCTACCTCAGGGTCAGCTGCTGAGGAACACTGAATAAAAATAAAAAACAAATAGGTGCAGGGGTCAGTAACAACCTCTAAATCAAAACTGGACTGTATGGAACAGCCACAACCACAGAGTTGAAGAGTCTGTCTTTGTTCTGACAGACTCAGAACACTTTTAGCCAATCTGATTCTCCGTAAGCATCCTCTGCTTGGATGATTTTTAAAGCTAGTTAAACACTACTTTAAATAAAAGTCTTCATAAAATATTTTTCATAAACAACCAACCAACCAAAACCAAACAAAAAAATCCCTCGACAACAACAACAACCAACAAACAAAACCCCACAAAAACAAGAACTTTTCTTATCTAAATTAAAATTACCACACTCAGAAGGTCAGAATCAAATTGTGACTGGATGTTGCTTGGATTTTTCTTGGTATCAGAACTCCCATTCCATTAAAAAACACATTCAAGCAGCTGATGACAACTGAGCAACATTTACTGCATTTTTCATGTTAAAAGCTTAATGTTTTGACTACATATTGAAGTTATATAATGATTTAGTGAAGGAAGTACAGCACAGGGAAGAAAAAAAAACAACCAACATTACAGACAGGTAAAGCAAATAACCAAGTCAGCAAACACTTCACAGTTTAAAGTTGAATCAGCACCTAAGATGGGGGAGGGGAAAAAAAAAAAAAAAAAGGCTTTTTTGGTGCTGCTACCTAATTGGATCCAAATGCTAAAGTCTCACCTGAAGAAATGCAGAACACAGTTTTAGAAAAGTCAAATGGAAAAAACTGTTTGTAAACTGAAAAATAGGTGTATGGGTCAGTAACAACCTCTGTAAATTAAAACTGGTCTGTATGGAACAGCAACAATCACAGACCTATTTTAGAAGTGTCCAGAGGAGGAAAATCAGGTTTGAGTTACAAGTCTGGAAGATGATCCAAGTCCTGGAATAAGAACCCTGTCTTGTAAGGAATTTCACACTGAAAACACACACACATATACAGAGTACCTCTTCCTTTGTTCAAATCCCCAAGAGCCACCCAGAATTACAAAACTGAGGTATTTTTAACACAAGTAATATGAATAGCAACTCTCCCACAGAGGCTAACAGAAAAATTTGACCCCACCTGCAATCTGCATATTACACATCCAAGTGGCTTCAAGTCTGCCATCTATGCATGGGTTGTATTTGAGGTAAATATCTCTAGAGATTAGAATTCTGGCTTTATGAACTCTGATGCTTAAGTCAACATTTGCTCCTCTGCAGTATTTTGTATCGTTGCAAGCTATATGCTGTACACTGGTGTCTTTCTCTACTCTTATTTCCCTTCTAATAAATGATGCAAAACAAGCTTTACAGGGAAGGGGGAAAGTCAAACCATGCACATTTTAGCATGTATTTTATTTCAAGTTCTAAACTCTGTATGAAAATCTTAACTCCTCAGCCAGCAAATACACCCAAATGTTCTTCTCAGCCTGCTATTCCGTTTTAAACTAAGCTGCTCCCACTGAAGCCATGCAAACTGAAACCTCTGAGCAGACCCCTGGAACCTGAGAATCTCCTCCAGAACACATTTAGCGCATCACTGCAAAAGCTGTTTCCAGTGCCAACCTAGCACCAGGCTCAAGCTTCAAGGTAAATTCTCCCTCAAAATTGCTTTTGGCATTTTGTTAATTTTTACTGGAAACAAAGCAAAGGCACGGGGTTTATTCTGCAGAAAACCCATCTCAAAGCATTGCACTGCTAGGAGCTGCTAAGAATATTCCTGATCTACAAAAGTTAGGTCTGGTGGTTTCTTCAACAGCCCATACATCACTTCAAGATCAACCAAAACACACTGGGAAGCCTAACAAGGGCTCCTATTAGTCATGACTTCCTTCAATATATGATTTATTTTCCACGTTATCTCACTACTATTACTCAATACTCTCTGGAGAACAGATCTTAACCAGTTTTACTTCCAAATTATTGCACCATTTTATCTTTCAAGCAGGACTTAACCTTTTTTTTTTTTTTTGGGGGGGGGGGGAAGTTATTTGTAAAGGGAATTGGTATCCTTCTTCCATTGATCTTTCAGAGCTGAAAACCACACCCTGCAAGTTTCAACTACCCATCAGTTATCAAGCAAAAGATAGGCAAATGTTTTATACTGGCTACTTTCAACTACAAGCTCAGTTGCAGCGTGGCTTGCTGTCAGCAAAAGGAGGCTCCCCCTTCCTCCTAGCCACACATCCCTTCCTGTAAGGAGGCTCCCCCTTCCTCCTAGCCACACATGCCTTCCTGTAAGGAGGCTTCCCCTTCCTCCTAGCCACACATGCCTTCCTGTAAGGAGGCTCCCCCTTCCTCCTAGCCACACATCCCTTCCTGTAAGGAGGCTCCCCCTTCCTCCTAGCCACACATGCCTTCCTGTAAGGAGGCTCCCCTTTCCTCCTAGCCACACATGCCTTCCTGTAAGGAGGCTTCCCCTTTCCTCCTAGCCACACATCCCTTCCTATGCCATCCCCTCCTCAAGCCAGCTTTCTGCACGTGTCAGAATCTCAGTGGAGCTGTTGAGCACTGTGACACAGCAGAACACTCCTCTTGCAAAACCACCACCAACAAAAAGCACAACGTTTCCTGCCAGGTTAATGAACTGAACAGACTGTAACCAGCTTGACAGCACAAGAGTGAATGCCCAGGAGAGCATGGGACCATGTGGCTAGAATTGAGGGGAAGCATACACAAGGATGAACAGAAAAAATAAAGGATTGTCCCCTGACAGAAGAAAGCTGTTTACCTCAGGTGCAGCATATGCCTTCACCCTTAGCAGGTAATAGAAGTATATTGCTAGTTCTTCTGCTTAAAGCATAGCATCAGTGTGGAGGAAGGGAAGAAGGAAGATAATAAAGTCTTTCTGCTTTCATCAGAAGTGCTTTTAGGAGTCTGGTTCTTAATGGTCATTAAAGAGTTTGCTCCTGCAAAACCACAATATGAAATGGAAACAAACAGGACAACATATACTGAAAGATATTACCTTATGTCCTTTCTCAGAGGGCATAAAAGGCAATCAGATAGAGACAGCAAGAGCAGAAAACCCTCCTTCATTCCTCAGTGAAGCCAGCCTGAGATCAAATAAGCATTCTGAAAAAGGCTCTTCAAATAGGAAGGGGTAAGACAACTTTCTTCCTACAACAGTTTCTACAACAGAAATTTGCTCACTCCAAGCAGGTAAACGCTGTGGGGGGCTGCGTTGATAATGTTTGTGTCCCAAAGCTTACCCAGGAGCAGTTAAATCATAGATAACTCAATCAGTGACTGCTGTGAAGATAAACCACACCAAGTGACATTACAGCAGTGATGCAAATAGGCTTCTGGCACTGGCTTCGGTGACATGCTCTCAGACAACAATCAACACACAAAAGGGCTACTGAATTATCAACTTCTTTTGGAAATGTCTTCTGCAGAGGAAAATTTTGTGTGTTCTACTGGTAAACTCTGGAAGCCAAGCTCAACTTTCTGAAAGCAAATCTCTCTCATGGTTTAGAATTCTTTAGAGATTCAGGTCTAATATCTCTTTAAATTCTCTGAAAGCTATGAGAGGAAGAGAGGTTTATTTGTTTTTACTATCAGGTTTATCAATTGTAGACCTAGGAAAAATATTATGCAACTCAGTTCAAAGGTAAGAAGTCCTGAGAAGGTAAACCAGGAGGATCTCACTGAATAAAAAAAAAATAAATAACATAGAAAAGTAATATTTAACTAATCCAACCCCTTAGGAAACATATTTCCAACCAGTCAGCCACTCTGAGTTGGAGGGGAAAACAAAATATTGTCAGAGGAAACATTCACCTGAGAAGTCTTAGGGACAGTTTTTCTTTCCTACACCACATAGCAGCCAAAAAAAAGAGAATCAAGAGAGCCTTCTCTTTCAGGTGTGATTTCAAATATATAAGTAGTATTGCTTACCAATTAGTAACTCCTACATTTAAGTTACAGCTAGAAATTTGGTGCTGTACCAGACCACGTTCTTCATTCCACTTTTCCATTTAAGCTACCTTAAACAGCACACAACTACAGAAAGTACACCAGAGAGCTGAAAACAAGAAACCTCCAAGTACTGATGCTGTCCTTCAACACCTTGAAAGTTACAGCTACTTCAGCAGAAGCTGGAATGCTCCTGGTAGGTTGTTTAGAGAACCGTGAATATTTTCCAGGCCACTGTTCCTCTTCCCTTGCCACCTTTACACAGGAGCTCTGCTGCAATATTTATTCCACTCAGGCTGCTCTTTGTCACATCACACTGCTCAGCATTGCACAGCTGCAAAACCCACCTGCTACTCCCATGTAGCCATTGTGTCCACCACCTCCCCCCAACACACCCCATACCTCTTTCTGAGCAGGATCTGCTCAGTCTCCTATACAAACCATCCCCTCTGCCTTTTTGCAACACTGCAAATGGGAATCCCAGGTGACTCCTGCTAATTATCTGTGTGCCTCAGGAGTCTAATTCTTCCTATTGTTAACATACCAATCTTTAGCCACAAAGTGGCTAAATCAGATGCTAATGGTGAGACCAGCTGATCCCAAGCTAATACATTGTGCACCCAGGAGAACTGATCTGCTGGGGATATTAATGAAAGCAGAGGAAAATGAGCTTTGGAAAACACATCCCCAAAGATACCACAGCACTTGAAGTCCAACACCACCACCCTCAGAAAAAAAAAACAAACCCAACACTGAAAACCAAGAAGCTTATCTTGTGAGCTTGATCACTCCCCTCTCTCACCAAGGGCAGCCTCTTCAGAGACAAGAAGAGACTAGAAAGATTGGATTTTCCTTTCATGCTGTTATAACCTGCTTCAGTAATTGCAAAATCTTATTCTCCATGTAAACGTTTGTGTATTTCTAGGATAATAGAATCATCAGCTCAATTAAAAACCAAGATGAACACTTCTGTGAATAGAAATTTCCTATGAGATGACTATGTCTAGGACACGATGGAAAGAGTCACAGAATTGTTTTAGTTGGAAGAGACTTCTACGATCATTGAGTCCAATCATTAACCCAGCACTGCCAGGTCACCAATAAACCATGTCCCTCAGCACCACAGAGACTTTTCAGTTCCTCCAGTAATGAAGACTCCACCACTGCCCTGGGCAGCCTGTTTCAGGGCTAGACATCTCTTTCAGGAAAATACTTTTTTCCTTACATCCAACCTCAACTTCTTCTGGTATTTATTGTTCTTGACAGTAACATCATACAGTAACTTACTAAGTTTCTACTTTCCACTCACCTTCTGCATTGCCTACACTCTGACATTCCTACAGACTGACCTACATCACCTGAGAACAGCTGTGCCAGCACAAGGGGAAATCCAGCACACATGAGCACACTTGCCGTGCTGCAGGCTTGGGGAAGAGTGGCTGGAAAGCTGCCTGGCAGAGAGACCTGGGGGTGTTGGTCTATGAGCCTGAATGTGCCCAGGTGGCCAAGAAGGCCACCTTGACTTGGATCAGGAACACTGTGGCCAGCAACACCACAGAAGTGATCTTGACCTATACTTGAGACTGGTGAGGCCACACTTCAAATTCTGGGTTCAGTTTTGGGCCCCTCACTACAAGAAGCACACTGAGTGTGTCCAGAGAAGGGCAGTAGATCTGACGATGAGTCTAGACAAGAAGGCTTATAAGAGACAGCCTAGGAAACTGGGATTGGTCCAGAGAAGAGAAGGCTCAGAGGACACCTTCTGGCTCTCCACAACTACTTGGAAGGAGGCTGTAGTGAGGTGGGGGGTCAGTCTGTTATCCCAAGAAACAAGGATCTGGACAGGCTGGAGTAGGATTATAAAGCAGTGTTTTAGAGTAGGGTTATAGGTTGGACTTGGTGATCCTGAGGATCTTTTCCAACCTGTATGATTCTTTGATCTGGGGCACAACAGATCTGAGAATCTCTGGAGCTGAGCTGATATTACCACTCAAGAGCGCCAAGCAGAGCACAGACCCTTCTGGAACGTATTGAAATACAAACCTCCCAACATTTCCAATCTGTCAGAGCATCAGAATATTAAATGCCTCATAAAATCCACATCATGTAACTGGATTTCAGCAGCAGTGTCTTGGATGGGGATGACTCAATGTTTCCACCTGCTTACAGTGTGTTGCAAGTCACATTGAAGATGCTTACATGCAACATTGGGAAGAGTCCTTTGTTTGCATCCCAAAAGGCAGGAATTAGCAGACATTCTACAGCTTCTAGCAGTGCCCCATGTGAGGTTTCTTTTGAAGAGCAGCTTGGCTCAGAGGCAAAATAGTAATTCAAGCAAAGTTGCCTATTCTATCTTCTTACTAGCTGGAAAATTCTCAATGAGATGGAAACACACACAGACTTTTAAAAGAGAACCAAGCAAAATGTATGGGTTTTTGTTAAGCTGGTGAGTTTTTTTTGTCTGGAGTATTTTGAGAATGTAAACAAGAAGTTCTTTCTTCAATGGGTTTCAAACTGACACGTAAGTGGAATCATTTCATTTGCAAAGTCAAAAACTTTGAGTTTTGCACAGTATGTCCCTTAAAGAACTGCCAGTTCAATCCTCCATTATAACATATTCATCTCGTGACTGAGGATTCCGTAGATTTAATTTATGGTGCCAATGAAAGACAAAGGCTCCTGCAGCTGTATAAAAGTTCAAGCAGCTCCAAAAGCGGCAGCCACATCCAGCTGTTTGAGAAGATTCATGGAACTGCTACAAATCTGGAATTAGAAAATCCCTGTGTACAAAGAAGGTTCTGCCATAGAGTAAAACAGTCACCTAAAAAACTCTCATGCAAGTAATATTGCTGTAACAGGAAACTACAACAAAAAATTTGCCCTGCAAGTGTGGTCCAGATACAAATAACATCAAGTTTAATATGTTTTATTATTATGGCTGCCTCAAAGTCATATGCAAACCCTAGGTCCTTTCAAGGTCATGCCTGTCCAGGTTTCCAAGTACTGTTCCACCTCTTTCAGTTCAAATACTAACAGACTTAACTTACACAAATGCTGAAACAGGCTTTGGCATAATAACCATTTCAGAAGGTCACCACAAAGCTGTTAAACATGCCATCTCCAAACTGACATCAGTATCTCTGGAGGCAAGACAGAAAGGAGCAAACACCCCTGGCCTCCCTCTTAAAACAGCTTTGCAGAGAGCATTTTATACATAGAAGGCAGCTGGTGATGCTTTAACAGACTGTTTGGTAAACAGAACTGATCAGCAGATGTGCAGTGGTTATTATTGAAGGGCATCAAATTCATCTCCCTTTTCAGAAGCAATAAAACTGGATATTATGCCTGTTCTTTAAGCCATTTACCTACCTCAGAAGATAAACTGGATCAAGTAATGCCTGCTACGGGCTTGCTAGAAACTCGATGTCAAAAGAATTGAGTATTAGAAAAAGAGAGAAATGGGAATGTCCAGATAATTGCAGCATTTCAGTCTGCAGACAGGCTCCTCACTGATCTGAAACTGCAAACAGACACGTCAACTTGAGGAAAGTGAAGGGGAAAAAGACTCTGAAGCAGATATATATTTAGCAGCACGTTAGATGAAGAGAAAAGGCTCAAGGACAATGGCAGATCTTTTCTTCCTTCAGCTAAACCCCCCGACGTATTTTTGTGAAAGCAAACGAGACTTTTGCTTTTAACTGTAGCCCAAAACTGCATTATGTCTCCTGGGTGCTTTGATTTTTAAATTATTTTTTTTTTTCCCCCCTTCCCCTCTTTCTAAATCTCAGCACACAGACAGCTTCGGGGCTCAGTAGGAGAAATTATTAAAAGCATGCCTGCAGAAGTAAAGAGATCAGTCATTGCCTTATCCCCTGTGTTCTGTCAGCGCTCTCCCGCCCATGCAGCGTTGTGTGAGATTTCATGCAACCAGACACGTCCTGTTTTTTTTTTTTTTTGGAACGGGCTGAAAAATTTAAAATCCTGTAAGAGCAGGCGTAGCAATCCTCAGGATTGGAAAGAGCAACACAGAAACGCGCTTCCAGTCTTCACAAAGGTCACATTCACCTTCAAAAGGCCAGCAAACTTTTTTTCTTCGCCCTGCACAGGTCTAGTAGCTTAAGTAATCTACAATGGTCTTGACAAAAATCACAGAATATCAGGGGTTGGAAGGGACTTTGAAAGATCATCCAGTCCAGCCCCCCTGCCAGAGCAGGATCAGCTAGAGCAGGTCACACAGCAGTGCATCCAGACAGGTTTTGAATGTCTCCAGAGAAGCAGATCCCAACCATCTCTTCTGGGCAGTCTGCTCCAGCGCTCTGCCATCCTCTCAATAAAAGCTTTCCTTATGCTCACATGGAAGGTGTATACTGGAGCTTCATAAAACACAAAATCCCAGCGTGAAGATGATGCAAGCAATTTTTGCCTAGCTATTTTTAACTAGGCTGCTTGAAGTTTCCCAATCCAGATGTTTTTCCAACTGTCTTTCCTGTTCTGCTCTTGCCAATGCATAGGTCTCTTCTTTACAATTACCATTCCAAATAAACGTACACACATTTTAGATTAAATGTGACCTACTGAATTAGAAACATCACATTAGAAGGTCTGAGCAATCATCACAGGATGTCAGGAGTTGGAAGGAGCCCAAAGAGATCATTGAGTCCAACACCTCTGCCAGAGCAGGACTGTCTAGCTCAGGTCACACAGGAACACATCCAGACAAGCCTTGAAAGGCTCCAGAGAAGGAGACTCCACAACCTCTCTGGGAGCCTGTGTTCCAGTGCTCTGTGATTACGTTCAGTGTTTTTTGACAAAAGCAAAGGTGATGGAAATGTGACATGTTCTCATAAAGCAGTAAGCAGCTTTAGTATCAGGACAACACTTCTCCAGTAGTTTCTTGCCTGTAGCTACGTCTCTGACCTTGTACCTTCACCATTAAAATGTTACTGTGCATTTAACAGCAGAGGAGAGAGAGCAAGAATCTTCACTGGAGCTTGTCAGGAAGGTGGTTTTAACCCTGTTACTCCCACAACCTAAAGACAGCAGAAAAAACCTGGGGAGTGCTGTTTGTTTTCACCATCCTTACCCGAACACTCACCAGCCACAAGCAGCCACACCCCCATTTCAGAATTCTTTGCTCCAGAGGACTGAACTAAACATTAAACATCTGATATGCATTTCAAAACTGCTACTTCACACACACATACTGGAGAGCAAATTACATCTTTCCTGTCAAAATGAAATTGAAGAGACCCCATTTGGAGTTTAGAACACGAAGCAAAACACCAGCACTGTGCTTATTGTCTCCACTAAAGACAGGTTTAACAAGAGAGTGATACATACAGGATCTGTCTTTGTACACCTGCACAGGATCTCTGATGAAGTTTGAGTTGAGATGGCATCACTGATTGGTGCTAAAGTCCTTAAAGGTGTACATTGACACTAAATAAAAGCTCTGTTTTGTAGCTGTCACACATGAATCATCACCAGTACCTGAAGCAACAGAGCTATATCCTTCTACAGTGAGAAAAAGGTAGTGTAAGAGAAACTTATTTTCTCACCCACTACAGGTACCTCAAGGTAAAAGCATTTCTGGAAGAAAAACACAGAAATCTGAATGCCAAAGTGGCTGAGAATCTGCTCCAGAAAGGATTTCCAGCCCTTACCTATGGTGCAGTTTGTGGTTATTTTTCTCCGCTTGGGGTTGTGTCGTAGCAATTCTAACTCTCGTTTGGTTGGCTCCCATGTTGAATACTTCTCTCCAATGCCTAAGCAGAGGAAAAGAAAGTTTCAGGAAGTTGCTTAGTGAAAGGATTAAAAACTGTTCAAGTCAAAAACTTCAATGTGCTGTCCATTAAGTTAGATCCAATCCATGTACAACTGCAAGAGACTGATTTCAAGTCTCACCTGTCCAAAATATTGCTCAAATCTTCCAATAGGTAAGAACTAATAAGAAAGCCTCTTTACTTGCAAAAAATATATAACCCAAAAAGAAAGTCTCCATTATTAGATTTTAATTCTCCTTCCAATGCCAGCACAAGAAGAAATTCACTGTTACTCAAAAATGTATTTCTCTGTGCACAGATGAGGTCAAAATGACAGAAGCGCCATACAACTTTAGGAGAACATACAGGACAACCAAGAAATCTCAGCTTTGAACTTTGACAACTAATTCAATATGCTAATCAAAAGTGACCCAACTTAATGGACAGATACATACTTAATCTTTAAAAATGTGCATCAGAATTTAGCAATTTGATATACTAAGCAGTTGCTACATGTCTTTGAATGTACCATTATAGAGTAACAACCTCTCTTTATAAGCAGTGATGTAGGACTGGATATTAGTGAGTTCTAACACTTCAGAGTCACTTTACTGACATATTTAACATCATCTAAAAATGCAATTAGTAGTATGTTAAACATAACCTTCCCCTCATGAGCCAACCAAGATTTCCAAGTACTTAACTACCCTTACTCACGAGCTGCAGCTAAACTGTGTCATTATTCTCTTTAAATATCAACATTTTATTTCCAATATACTACTTTTGTTCAAAGGAAAGGGCAGGAAAAATGAGCTGGCTAAGTTGCACAGAGAGTAGATCTTAAGTAAGCACAGAGTTGTGTTCTGTGCAAATCTGACACAAGAAAAACACAACAGTGAAGGCTTTTTTGCTGACCAGCTAAGTACTGCTGCAGCATTCTATGTAGCACAGAGAAATTACTATGTGGGGTCAATTATAGTGAGTCACAAAAAGCATCTCAGCATTAAAAGTAAAGAATAGTAAGATGAGAAGCAATCTACACTAAAACTGAGGATTAAAGTCAATTAAGAGTTATTTTTCACAGAATGCATAGAGCAGAAACAGTGCTGTGCTACAGAAAATAAATTATAAATCATACATATGAAAAGAAGGAGAGTGGAAGATATCGCTAGAGGCTTACACATTCTGCATAATATACATTAAATTTTAATAGCTCTTTGATCTTCATTTTCAGCAATAGCTATGCTTGTCAGAAGCTACCCACCCAACAAGCTTCAATTCATAGTTGCTACTGACCCTCCAGGTTCTAGCAATAAAAGGTTTCATTTCTGGATTCTTGAGGAGTAGAAAATTCTTATTTACAGGGATTCACCCATCTCACTTGATTTGATTCAACAACAGATTATGCAAGAAGCATTGAGAAAGAATACCAGAATCATACAGCCCCTTTCCTTTATCCAAGGTTCAGCATCAAGCTACGCACCCAGGAAAACAGAAAAGGAAACTAATTACTGGGTAACAGATTGATGAGACAAAACAGCTGCAATGCTTTGAACACACTATACAGGATGCATAGGCAAACGAATGAAGCAACTGTAGAGACGCACATATGGACAGTTCACATATGACAGAACATTGGCTTCCAACAAGTTTTGTATTAGATGTCTTCAGCAGCCCTTTTTGTATTTGGATCCCTCGGGAATTTATAGAAATTGGGTTGCAAAAGGAAAAAAAAAAAGCTGGAACATAATTTTCAGCACAGTGTGACTTCCAGCTACTGCGCTGGCCAGCTGTGAACTTGAACTCTTGCAGTTGAGTTCGGCGCACTTTAAATGTGGCCAAACACAGTTAGTGCCATCTGACAGTGGGATGAAGTTTAATCAGGATTGATAGGGAAAAAAAAAACAAACCACCAAAACCCAAACAAACCCAAAACACCACACCTTTGAATGTTTAAATCCTGGTTTAAATTAAACCCAACCGAATTCACACCTGGCAACACATGTGCGCTCAGCTTTCATGCCATGCGACAATACATCAGCAGGAGTGGTCATATATATTTTTTTATATATATATGTAATCTATATATAATTATATAGCTTAAATGCTTGCAGAGCGTGGGGACCAAAGCATTTCACAAGAGCGGTTCTTCAAGCAAAACGTTAAACATGGTGAGACTCGAGATCTCTGCAGGATTCTGGGTAGATCAATTACTGGCTCAATTAAAACCAAATTAAACCAAACAGGAAAACCTCTACAGCTAATGCCACAACAAACACAGAGGAAAAACAGACAGGGAAAAAAAAAACCAAGAAACCTTTCTTACATAAGGTTTTCAGCAGAAAAACAAGCACAGGTTAAGTCACAGACAGAAATTAAAGTGTTCTGTTCCAGACAGAGGATTTAACAAGAATATTGAGGGGATTTTACTCTTGAAAATTAAGGGGGGCAGGGGAGGGGGGAAGACAGAAACATTTATTAGGAATGGTTTGGTGTCTAAAAGTTCACAAAATCCCAAAGAAATAAGGAAAAAGGTTTAATTAAAGATTTAGTAACGCCCACAAACATGCCAATGACTCCAGTAGAAACAACCTTCCACAAAAATCTGCAAAACATGCACAGGTTTCCATGTACAATTAAAGGAAAGCAGCATTAGAGAAGGGAAAACTCATCATTTGAAAAATGATGCCATAAAATAGCCAGAGATTCGAGTCAACATGTGAAATCTCCATCCAAGAATTATTTCATCAGGTCAAATACACAAATTGTCATTTTCCAGAGACTTTACCAGGGACATATGGATGAGCGAAGGAAAAGGTGATGAAGGCTCTAGTTTATGTAAGTCACAGTTTTGCAAGTAATCATTTCTACAGATTGTTCACTTGGCTATAATTCAGCAAATTCACATTTCCCTCCCCTCCCCGAAATCCAAGTATTAATAAGAATTAAAGGCTCTGTGTATTCTCACCTCCCTGCTCAGTATCAGAGGGAAAAAACAAATGGTAAAGCTGCAACCTGTCCAGAGTTACATCACATAACCCTGAACTACAGTTGGAAATGGGAACTCATCACACTAGGAGTTAATATTACAAGAGTATGAAATGAATCTCATGATATTTGGGGGTTTTCTTAAAGTTCTTTCTCCAGGCATCATGTTATGATGTGAGCATCTACACAAGTACATTCTAATACTCTTCAAGCACTGTTTAGAGAGACGCAAAATTCAGACTTCAGTTTTTAAGTCCATCTCAATTCTTACAGACAGGATTCACTTCTGAAGTTCTTCATGCTGACAATGCTACCTTAAAGCAACTTGGTGGTAGAAATATGAACCTAGGACACTGAGTTTGGGGGTTGTGTTGATTTTCGTATTCAGTCTGGAGGAAGAAGGGTTCTTTATAATCTTTCAGATAACATGAGTCACTACGGGAAAGAGGGGACGGAGTGAAGCAATGAAGAAAGAAGATAAAAAGATATAATTCTGCATTGTTTCTCCTCTTCTCGTTCCTTAGATTAATTTGTGGAGAAACACACAGAGTTTCAAGATGAAAACTTGAAGGCAAAGGATCTTCTACAAGAGAAATCTCTTACTGTGTGCTCCAGTTATTTAAAATGGATTGTTGTCTATCCTTTATCTCACCTCTTCACTAGAAGTTACACATTTCTTCTCCAGAGACAGAAAAAGCAATGTGCATATAAATATGCATTCATATATACTTATATTTAATATGCCATTCATTAGTCAGTTAACCAGTACAGAGAAGGCTTTCTGCCCAGCAGTTTCTCTCTCAGTAATTCCTCCCTTCAGTGCAGAACTCTAAGGCCTAGGCAAAACGAACAATCTGGCAACTCTGATTACTCTAGAATATAATCTATAGCCCTAGTAGTCACTGGAGGCCAAACTGGCTGCACCTCAGTCCAGAAGGCACAAATACATCATTTGTTAAGGGCAACATAAATAAGAAATAGCTTTTTGAATTTACACATTCAAAAATAAGGAATTGGGGGTACTTCCTCTCCTAGGGCATCATGAAGGAGTGTTACGTCATTGTATAGTTGATTAATTTGGTGCCCAAACCAACACAGTCCTGAGAACTCCTTCAAAAGAGGTGCATAGGCTAAGTGAAAGCTTGAAAAGCACGCTTCTGTTCCATCTTGTGTTGAAAACTAACCAGTGCTTTGTGCTAAAGCATTTTAAGCTGTTATTTTCCTGTTGCAAGGCTCACTGGCGATCTCATTATCCCTCCTTCCTCCTCCAGCCTCTCAAAACAGGGAAGGAGCTGAGAAAATGAATGGGACCTGTAGTAGGAACTAAGTAGAAGCAGCCAGACTTCTGATACGCCATCAGAAAAGCTCTGGTTAATACGATGTTAGCTGCTATTTTTAAAATTGGAAATGAGGTTAAGAATGGTTTGAAGTCATATCAGCCCTGACTAAGGCTGTCACATTGAAACAGGATGCCATGGATTCAGTACGAGACATTACTAGACAGAAGTCATCTGTCTTCAAACACAGACTTTCCCACTTTAAGAAAACATACCCCCTAGAGGCCACTGGAAATGGAAGATGACAAACTTTTGTAACTGCTGCTTCAAAACTACTCAGATGAAAGAAAAATGCTACTTCCTTTCCTTTTTTGGGGGGGGACAAAAAAATGTGAAAGGAGAAAAGGTTGGGTTTGGAATTGTTCTATCAAGGAAAGGGCATATGAAATCAAGCCTGCTGTAATTATTCAATCACTGGAACATATCCAAACGAGGAAAACACAATAAACCTGGCATTCTTCACTGTGACTCATGTCTAAAATGGCAGGATAATCAGCAAAGGGACGCTTGTTAGTGAAGTGCGTCGCCAGCCCACGCCTCTTACCTGTCATTGTACACTGGTAGTGAGAAACCACTGTTGGGGTGAAGGCTAAAAAAGAAAAAATTAGGGAAAGCAAACTGAATAAAACAAATGTGTGTACATATATTTGTGTGTCAATATTTTCTACATAGATACTGTGCGTGTACCATGAAAGCACAGGTGTGTAAGCAAGCTGGCACGTTCTATTTAAAAAAAAAAAAAAATTAAAACCAAAGGAAAAAAAAACAAAACAAAAACAAAAACAAAAAAAATCACACACGAGGGTGGCATTTCATGTGAGGGGAACAGATTTATTCCCTACATCACCTAAGCAAGCCTAAAGGAGCAGACTGTTACATTCGCTACCTCATACAGATCTGGCTCTGTCTGATATTAAGTTCCGCAGGATTAATGTTAGGTTATTTTCTCTATTTCTTTGCAATTAAAAGCAAAATATTTCTGCTACAATTAGTTGTGGCGCAGAGGTTAAATCCACAGTCTAACTCCTGGAAGGTAATATTTAAACTTGTCTGTGTCTCTCCCGTGGCCTGCACTGCTATAACTTTAAAGACCTCTTTCTTCCCCTTATTGGTTTTGCTTTTTTTTTTGCCATTGACAAATGGGAGGGACAGGTATGATTAAAAAACAGAAATAAGAAATTCAGGCAGGAAAACCAAACCTTGTAATTTCCAAGCTTTTCGTTGTTCTTCTTTGGCAATTTGTTCCATGTCTTTGTCGTATATGTAATCTTGACACATAAAGCAGTATATACCCCCATACAAAAGGTCTATGGCTGCAAAACAGAAGGGAAGTCGGGGAGGAGGGGAAAAAAAAAAACAGATGTGAGTTCATAAACTACGAGATGTTTTAAAGCAGGTTTCCAAGTCACGCACTCTTTCTTCTCAGCAGTCCAGGAGAAGCAAAATCTGGACCTTAGAATTTGGAGAGGGGAAAAGAAAATGCACAAAAGGAATTTCTCCAGTTACGGCTTGAGTTATTCGGTTGCTGCTGGCACAAGAAGAAAAACGTGCAAGAGAACCAAGGTATAGCTGCCTTCAAGTTGTTTGCAATGCACAACATACCTTCCAAAGACACAAGGAACCAAGAGGAGTGAGAGTGACCGACCACAATACGTGCAGAACTAGTACTGTAAGACTTAGTATTTCAGTTTGATTCTAGATGCAAACAGAAAAACCAAACTGCTACTGGAGCACTGCAATACACTGCGCTGCTAACTGCTTTACCTACCCCTTCCACACAGAACATGACAATCTTGGCTGTGTACAAAAGCACTCCACTTCACTGCCATCATGCAGAATTAAAGCTGCAGTCAATACCTTCCAACTCAAATGAAAATTAAACCCTTTGTACTATCCTTTTCATAACTGTACTGTTTCTACACATTAAATGTCAACAGACACGTATGAATTAACAGCACTAACTAGATTTTTTTTTTCCTCCTTTGACCAACTTCAAGTATAGAAACCAGCTTCTTGTCATGTTTCCTCTGAATCAGATGAAAAAAAAATAGTTATTTGTTTTCTGGGGGGAAGTAGAAGCTATTTAATTCTACCAAAAAATCCTCAACTTAAACCATGAGTATTATTATTATGCTCACCCACCCAGTTCGTCTCACCACAAATGTACTTATTGGACTGAACCTTACATCAGCACAGACTTAGAGAAAATAGTTTCTCAACAAACAGTTCCTGATCTAATATTTAATGAACGTACTCTAACAGGACTAATTCCGAAATGAACCATTTGCCAGTCTCCTCAGTAACTGAATGGTGTTTCAGTCCTCCAACTGTTTCTTATCTAGTCCTTTAACCACTGAACCTCACTCTTACTTTTTCACCTATGTCTATTCTTTAACTCCACAACAAGGCCTCAGGGCAGACCAAGACTTCAACCTCAAACTACATTATGTGCTGTTTCACTCACTGTTCATGTGTGAAGAGTGCATCTCTAAAAGAAGCACAGCATGGAAATTAAAGAGTTGACTCCTTACCAAGGAGTTTAAATAGGCCTGCACTGTGTTGATACCTTAATTGAACTAATCTAACAAGGAATGGTTATCTTCAGTTTCCTAAGACTCCTTCACACCAGTGACTTTTCTTGCCATTAAGTTCATGCATAAATTGAGGCCTCTCTCTAATAAATCAAGAGAAAAAAGAGAGATGTGGGGGCAAATTCCCAGACAAAGTTATGCTGAGTACTCCACTCTCAAAATCACAGATTTTTTCTCCTATGATATCCTTTTGAAAAAGACAACATTTATACAGAGAGCCCATCATAACTTCACTTAGTGTCTCCCTAAGATTATTTTGTCCCAACAGCAAAACTGATAAAAGAATCACTGCTATGCATTTTGAGATGAACTGCCCCTACAACACCAAAATCTCTTCTCTCTTCCAGTTACTGTTTAGTCATCTTCCTGTTCCTGCTACTCAGTGACTAAGTTACTCTGTGTTGTTCTTTATTGAGCAACTGCAGAAGAGATAAGGAAGGGGCTATCAGTTCTCACCAGGTCAGAATACACCAGCAGACTGCCCAGGTGCTTGAATCCCATTTGGAAGGGCTGCACAGGAAGGTGACAAGGTGTGGTGATGGCAGGTGTTCATTTAGAATGACCAAATCTAAAGCTTGCAAAAAACTCCAGAAGGATTTGAAGATACTTCACAAACAGGCAATACTACCAAGAGTGAAACTCTAAGCATTATAAATAGATAAAGGTAGCAAGTGAGTAACAATTACCACTCAGGAAAGAACTTCTGGAGTCACTGGGTGCAAGTCCCAAATAGCATCAGCTCAGTGTTGAACAGTAAGCAGGAAACACAAAATAGAAGATATTAACTGTAAGCCATTAGTATAGTGAAGTGCATCAATCCAATGAGTTATCACCACAGATGGACACATTAGAATTTTTAAAAGTATGATGAAGATGTTGAAAATCATATCACAGTTTCAGTAAGAAAATTTAAAAATAGTTCAGGATCCTCTAAGTTGGGAAAAAGAAACAACTGGCAATATCAAAAAAGATCAAGAAGCCCCGAAGAGATCAGTAAGGATTTTCACTCACCACTTCTCAACTCCTTGCAAAAGAAACACAGAGTAAAGTTACGAGATCCATTACAAAGCAAAGCAGAAAGACACAAGCATTCTTCATATGGCTCAGAAAATAACTTAACTTGCTGTCTTTGCATGCTGTGGGTGCCAAAAAGGCATCAGGTTTTAACAGTGGACAGGCTACTGGAAAACAAGCACCTAGAAGCAGTCTCCTGTTGTGAAGATTTTTAAAGAGATTAGTAGGGGGAAAAAAAGAAAAACAGGAAAACAGTTGCTTAAGAACTGTAGTGCTTTTTTTAACCAGTACCAAGCAGAAGGCTGAACACTTCTGAAACAGCTTCAGCCACTACCACCATTTGAAAGAAGCAAACCATGCATTAATAAGATTGGGAGAAGAAAAGGAAAAAACATAGAGATTCTCTTTTATTAAAATTGCAACCACAATTTGTTGTTAATGGCAGGAAACAACAACTTGCAGAGCCTAAGAGATCCTTTTCCTTAGGCCATTGGCTTTCAGATCTATAGCATCTCTAACCAGATGTCAATCACAATGACTTAGATTAACTACCTTACTGTCCTCCAAGAGGGTATGGACAGACAACCCTGTCTTATCTGCTCCCGACATTCCTCCATACGCTCTGTATTTTTACACACACCACCTCTGAGCAGCCCTAGGACACACCCAAGCATGTTTAAAACTGATTGGAGGGTGTGAGGGATGCTTATGCATCCAGAACACAGCACTAAAACAGAACACAAACAGTCTAAATAGCCCCAGGTTTTCAAAGTCAGGGAAAAATGAAGTCTTTCTAAAGGTTTTTACATCTGTATAAAAAAGAATTTACATTGAATTAGCTAAAATAAGCTAGATTTAGATTAGACATTAGAAATAAATTCTTCATCATGAGAGTGATGAGGCACTGGAACAGGTTGTCCAGAAGTTGTGGAGGGTCCACACCTCTAAGTGTTCAAAGCCAGGTTGGACAGGGCCTTGAGCAACTTGTTCTAGTAGGAGGTGTTCCTGCCCATGGCAAAGGGTTGGAACTGATGGAACTAGATGATCTTTAAAGTCCCCTCCAACTCAAACCAGTCTATGATTAATGATTCCCCACCCAGGGGAAAGATCAGCCTATCACAGTGACCAACTGACAGACTGCACAACGAAGAGATCAAAAAGTGCAGCTCATCCCAGTTGAATCCTACTTCACCTACCCAAAACCCACATCCACAACTCAAGGAATATATTAAGTATAGCATTATTAATACACACTGAATAGCAAAGCAGATGCAAGAGCACAGGTATCACTGTAAGGTCAGAGTGCCTAATTTATCTTGCTCAGGGAAGGGGAAATAATGAGGGATGTATTTTAAGAACCCTCTGAACCACAACCCTGAAGCCTCCTGAAGCATACAGCAGTTAGCCGCAAAAAAAAACCCCCATCACTTCCAGTGCTCAGACAGCTGTTACAGCTGAAATCTGGGATATTTCTTAGCAGTGTGATTAGAACTGCAGCTCCTGCTAGTCTCCATGGAGACTGATGTTGGCTCAGCAAAAAGTCACCAAGTGTTTTAAAATAATTCCTGCTCGTTTTGAAATTTCAAAGCACTTAACTTGGGTTTGCCTATCAGATGTTATTGCAGCAGTAAAAGCAACCCGAAAGCAGCAGTGCAACTACAAAAATATTTTTACAGCTCATTTCACATGCAGCTGGAAATTAAACACCAAAACATGCACTAAAAAAAAAAAAAAAAAAAAAAGGAGACAGAGAAAAGGAATCTCTAAAACTAGACATAAAGCAGGCAGTTGTACAATCTTCACACTATGTGTATCTGTGCACTGAGCATGTTATATTTAGCTGCTAAAGAATCCCTTTGGGGGTGACAGAATACTCTGTGCTTTGGCTGGTATATAATTAGAACTTCACCTGGAATTCTGCATCCAGCTTTGGAATCCTCAATACAGGAAGGGCATGGACCTGATTGAGTGGGTTTAGAGGAAGGTCACAGAAGTGACCAGGGGGTTGGGAACACTTCTGCTGCAAGGACAGGCTAAGGGAGCTGGGGTCGTTCAGCCTGGAGAAGAGAAGGCTTCGGGGAGAGATAGTAACAGCCTTCCAGTACCTGAAGGGGGCCTTCAGGAAGGCTGCAGAGGGACTGTTTGTAAAAGCGTTCAGTGGCAGGACAAGAGGCAATGGTTTGAAATTAGCGAAGAGGAGACTTAGACTGGATGTCAGGAACAAGTTCTTTACGAGGCTGAGGGAACACTGGAAGAAGTTGCCCAGTTGAGGCCCCATCCCTGGAGATCTTCAAGGTCAGGCTAGACAAGGCAACCTGGAGGATGTCCCTCTCTACTGCAGGGGGGTGGACTACACCTTCCAACCCAAACCATTCTATGATTCTATTCTATGATAATTAACTCTTGCTATCCTTTTTGGAAAGTATCTCACCTGACACATTCTTAATTCTCTAGTACCATTACAACAGCTATGATCACCTTTAAGCAAGTGAGCAACCCTCAAAGAACCTCCCTCCCCTGCTTGGTTTTGATTTTCCTTCAAGTAAACAGAAGATGCTTCACTGCAGCAGACTTCTATGCAAGTTTTTATGCAAGTTCTAACTTGCATTAAAAATAGCTTTAAGAATTTAGGCTTCCCAAATATGTAATCAGCACCTCACATGTGCCACTATAAAATTCTTTTAGAAATGTTCTCCATAAATACATGAGATTAGTAGTTAAAATGTTGCAGTGTTTACACTGCATCCAGACACAAACAGGCAAATACTGTCTATGGTCTCAATTCAGCACTTCAGTTTTTAAACCTTAAACCTGACCATGAACTTCAACTGGCACGGAAGGTGCTGGTTTGTTTGTTTTTTAAAATACATATATACACTTCACCAGAAATCCTTAAATATAGAGTTTACCTGGAGTAATTTGTACTTCTGCGTTGGTGAAGATACCCAAATAATTTCACCTAATGAACTGACTTCAAAAGCTCTTTGAGATTACACCCTGTAAAAAGCAGTAACAGCTCATGCAGAGTTGGTTTGTTTCTATTTTATTCTCTCAGGACAGCTGAGGTCAGCAAGGACCTCTGGGGGTCACCTTGTTCAATGCTTCTGCTTGGGCACGGCAACCTAGAGCAGGTTGCCCAGGATCTGGTACAAACAGCTTCTGAGTACGTCCAAAGACAGACACTCCACGTCATCTCAGGGCAGTATGTTCCAGTCCCTGGTCAATCTGACAGGAAAAACGTACTCCCTGATGATCAGAACCTCCTGTATTTCATTTTGGGCTGCTGCCTCTTGCACAGTCACCTCACTACTGGAAAGAGCCTGGCTCTACCTGTCTTAACCATTCTTTCAGCTATCTGTACATGCTGAGGAGATGGCCCTGAGTCATCTCTCCTGAAAGCTAAGCAGTTGCATTGCTCTCTGCAGCCACCATCTTTGAGGCCCTTTGCTAGATTACAGTAGCTCCAATCTCTCTGTTACTGGGTAGCCCTGAATTGGATACAGGATTCCAGATATGGTTGCCCAGGGAGGTTGTGGCTGCTCCCTCCCTGGATGTGTTCAAGGCCAGGCTGGATGAGGTCTTGAGCAACCTGATCTAGTGGGAGGTGTCCCTGCCTATGGCACAGGGAGATTGGAACTGGATGATCTTTAAGGTCTCTTCCAACCTAAACCATTCTATGATTCTATATAAGTTCACCAGTGCTGACCAATTTCAGAGATCTTCTCATCCCAGTACATTTCCTTTTATTTTTTTTCCTCCTGAACTTCTCACAGCAGCTGTCTGTGCTTCAGTGTGTACTGAATGTCACTGCCTATCTTGATATGTAGAATTACAATCAGGTCACTCTCACAGGCTAGCACCTTCATAACACTGGGGATATCCAGCAGTATTTTCCAGTATTCTATTTTCCACTATATTTTCCTCTATACCACTGCAGAGCAACATTTTTTTTTTCTTTCTGACACATATGGAGGAAGAAACTTAAGGATTTGCTGTTTTAAATGAGCTTTTCCATAAACAGTCAACTCACACAACCACTCCTTACACACAGGAGTACGCAGCACTGTTGGCCTTCTGGAGCACATCTTTGTCTTCATGGAAAATAAAGGTGGTTTGTGCCATTAGCACTTAGGCTAAATTAAGTGAGAATGGTGGCCACAGCAGTCTTTTTTTTTTTTCTTGCTTCTTGTATAACTCAACCAATTATATATTTTCACGTGAAGGAAAATGAAGTGTGTTTACACCAAGGAAAATTGCAACCATGTTAACACACAAACCAAAATATAAAATAATCAAGGTTCTGCACTGTAATTCTAAACTATAGGCAATAAGTAATTTAAGACAAAACTGAAATGCTTTTGGTTTTGAACCTTATGTAGCACCAAAACTGACAGGTTAGAACTTGCTGACGTTTAACCTACTTTGAGGCAACTGAGGGAAGGGTTCTCCATATCAGTTAAATTGTTTTCTCATTACTTAAGTCACTGATCCCACTAGAAACAAGAAACTAAGAAGAGGGGAGAGGAAAGAAACACTCAAAAACTCTAAAAGTTTAAATAATTCTGACTGTTGCTTGGTTAGGCTTCTTCATGAAAGGAACATCCTTAGGAAGAACAAAAAGTGAACATGATCCCCTGAAAAAAACTGTTCTCTGAAATGAGCATTCTAATTTAAGGAACCAAATTCATAATTTTTCATACTTAGGAAAAAAAATTTACATGCACTTTTATTACTTTTTCCTCCCTACATTTTACATTAATTCATCAATACTAAACAATAATAATTTGATTTGTTGTAGAAAAAAAACTTTTGTGTCACACAGTGGAAGATTGAGAACTAAGTTTAAAATGATGCCACTCAGCTAATCCCAAACAATTAAAATTTATATCCCTGTCTAATGAGGCAGCTATGAGAAAAATACCACCCTGATGGCTTGGAATTGACAGGGATAATGCAGTGAGTTACAAAGCAGCAGCTCACCTAAGTTGTGTCGCTTTGTCTTTGCGTGCTCGTGAATATGTTTCTTTGTAAAACAGCCAAAGAAGACACAGTAGAGGCAAGAGTGGAGTCTGTTCAGGTGGGCACCACACATATGACAAATGCACGACTTTGCCTGAAAGAGAGAAACAGACACAGAATATGAGTGGTAGAAATAGATCTACGTCGGTTTAGCTGGACCTGGAGATACAGCTGCCACCCTTCCCTTTTACTTGGCGCCTTCTGAATGCTGCAGAGCAGGAGGGGAAATGCTTCTGCCCCCATGTCACAAAACCACCAGTTAGACATTCCATTAGACAGTCCATTCATTCATTTCCATGTCCTGATAGGGAGCAGGTCTCATTAAAGAGCAGACTAGTCAACCCACGTGAAACTCTCACCCTGTGGTTTAATGAACACCTCAAGATGGGGTTAAACAGGCACTGCTGCAAAAATCCACACCCAGTACTACCATTCATCTCATTCTGCCTGGGCATTTCTGTCCCTGTGCCTACCATGTACCAGCAGAACAACAGCCTCATGCAAGATGTGTGTAAAACCTGCTGTTCCTCCCCAGACTGATCTGCATCAGTTCCTCCATCCAGTTTATCACAAGTCACACAAATGTTCATTGATGGTGCAAAACCTTTGGGTTTATGCACTTAAAAATTATAGCAGCACAGATGCTGATGGGCAGAGGAGCGAGGTCTCAAAGCAGCTGTTCTTGCTCAGTTCAAAATCACTTCCTACACCTTGAAGCTACAGTTTGCTGCTCAACATCCCCTTTGCTGAGCTGGTTCAGCTTGCTAACCTGGATGATGACAGACTAAAACTAATCCTTTATCAGCTTAGTAAGTTTGGAGAGATGGAATAGGCTTGGATGAACATCAGAGCTTAGGGAAAGCAGATGTCCAACTTGGAGGAAAAAAGGGGCGAAGAGGACATAGTTTTGGGCGGTGGGACCACAGCGAGAACTTTTCCACAGCACCAAGCTCCTTGATGTACTCAAAAGCTGTAATCTAACTTGAACACCCAAAATATTTGTGGGTATATGGCATTTCATTTCTCTGCTGGAAGACAGTGACAGATTCATTCATAAGTTTTCTCTGTGTGAGTTCTCCAGACAGTGGCACAGCATCAAATCCATACCAGTCTGAGTTACAGAAGTCAGTTTTGCAACAGAGTGGCTCTGAATCAAGTGTGGAAAGCGATGTGCTGATTATTCCCTGGAGAGACACACACTGAAGAGGCAAGGAAAGCTGGCACAACTCACTGGAAATCAGTAAACAAGTTAGCATCTTGTCAGGCTTACAAGTAGGCCTGAAGCAATTCAAAGGTTAAACAGACTTTCTGACCCTCAAATAACACTAAATATGATTAACACCCCAAACCTTCTCTTAGTCTTAAACTCAGGTACTTCAACAAATCTTTTGAAAAATTAAGACAGTTTAAGGGATAAAAGTCTTTTGCTCAACACCACCAAAACCAATTCAGGTCCAATACCATATGACTGGAAGATACAAAAGAGGAGAAATTCCTCACAGTAGATTCATTTGTTGTCTCAGACAACAGCAACTATGTTCAGACCTACTTTTAAAGAACAACTGAACTACTTTTAGCAGCTCAGAACTGAAGATCACTTACAGAGGTATACTTAATTTTACAGACTACTCTTAAAATACTCTTCCTTTGTTTGTCAATATACAAGCACNGTCTTCAGTAATATTTGCCCAGTCTGCCACAACTTAAAATTAGTGCTGCATAAATAATGCACGATCCTGTTCCCTAGTCTGGCATTTTCCTTTACAGAATGCTTATGGATGCTAAAAAAAAAAAAAA